>JALMQS010000099.1:43255406-43585123 GCA_024734495.1 Forficula auricularia | reverse complement strand
CCTAAAAAACACGAAAGTTTTGGACTTTTTTTTAAATTTTAGCTTATTACTCGAAAACCATATGTCCTACAGAAAGTTTTACTCTAACCAAAATAAAAGAGCATAAAATTTCACGTCAAAGAACGTACTTAAAAGTTAAAATCAGTTCAGCCGTTTAGTCACAATTGATCGTCAAAAATAGGAAATTTTTACCAACTTGGCGGAAAGTGAATTACGCTTATTAGGTGGTCACAAGAAACCATTATTCGAATTTTTGCGGTGATCGCCCACATAATAGTTGCCAATTGACAAAGTTTCATCTTAATTGGACAACGGTAACCCGTCCCGTAATGAGGTTGAAGCAAAAATTTGCCAGCGAAATTTCTTACGATTTTCCTTTCTTGCATTTTAATGAGTTTTGGAGTATACTAAAAAAACGATATATTTATATTTAAGTAATTATATTTAATATGAATAGATGGTGAAGTTAATTATGGCGAAATCGATCTCTGTTCAATATGATTAATATGATATAATTATTTTAAGTAATCTAATGTATTTGGAGCAGCTCTAGATATATTATTAGTTAAGATGCCGCTTTTTGAGCCAGCACCAATAAGTAAATTATGAAAATATTGGTATTTGAGTAAAACATTTGAATAGTTAAATTTAATAGTTGGGTATTTTAATGGAATAATACATAATTACGACAAGAAATCATATAAATTTGAATATTATTTATTTATAATAAATATATGTATGTATTTCTGACTGGAAGATGAGTAAGTATATTCATTTGATGTAGAATCATATTCAATCAAATGAATTATATAAAATATTTATTTTAACTATTCATTTGGTTGAATTAATTAGATAAAAATTTGTAATGATTTCGGTTATAAAGTAATCTAATTTTAATATATATATTAATTTAGGGAACGAAGAAAAGATTTTTATATTATAGACAAAAAGGATAGTCGAGGCGCAGTTGTGTCTATAATATAAAAATATTTTGAGTGGCGAAAGGGAGCCGGGGGGAGGAACAATTATCAATATATTTAATGTTTCCGCCAATTTAGAATGGATTGGAGTCTTTCATTTCTACCAAATTCGAGATCAAATTACAATTGTGTCTGAAATTTGCCTGGTTAATGAAAATCGATTGGAAGCCATCAGTTTAAAATCCGAGCTGACAATTATATTTCAAATTTGCCTCGTTAATTAATATATATTTAATGTTTCTTAATTTAAAATCTATTGGTGTTTTTCATTTTCATTCGAGTTCAAATGAATACAATATTATCTCGACACAAAAGTCTAAATCAAAAATATATAGTTTTTAGTAACAGAAATCAAGTATATAAATATTAATGTTGCATTGGTCTAATGGCTAGAGCTCATGCCCTTAGTTCAAGAGTTCGTCGGTTCGATTCTAGGCAAGAGGGTAATTTTTTTAGAGAAATTTCTCTAAGCGTTGTTACAAATTAATCTAGACAAATATATATAGTATGACGGCCAAGGGAATATGACTTAAGAAAACGAGATCTAAGTCGTTTTATGATAAAAAAAACCATTCGTTTAGATTTAATAAGAGAGGTTTCTCAGTTGAATTAAGACATTTTTTGTGCATTGTTATTTTGGCTCAGTTTACATATATATTAATACATAATGAAACTTAACAATATTTATCAGGTAAAATTAGAATCAAAATTCAAATTTAACCCTCTGTAAGATTAATCTTGAGTCGAGGTTGAAATTTGCAGAAAAATTCAAAAACATAAATTCAATAAATTACTTTAAATTAAAGACATAAAAGAACAAAGACAAATTAAAAAGTAAAACAACGCAAAATACAGCAAATCAAAATAAAATAAAATAAAAACGTCATACAAAATCACATTCTTAGAAAGCCAGAATTAATTAAAAAACTCTTTATATGTCCAACATTTCTAAATTGATCATAATTATAATGCTCATACTTTATTGACAGTCTCTCCTTTATTTGATGACCAATAGTCTATCTAATAGAATAAAATAGATCACTCAAGTATATAATATACTAGCTGCAAGGCCGCCTTCGGCAGCTCCTCTTGCCCCAGCCAGGCACGCCCTGGACCCCAACCACAGAATCCCACCCTCACACTACCTCCCCCCGACCCATCCGGCACACCCCCTACCCCCGCACAACAGACACGTGCCCAACCCCCGCCCCCATACCCAGAACCCAAACCTCACCCCCCACTGCAGAAAACCCACCCAGCACCGCCCCGCCCCCATATCACCACCCCAGCCCTCACCCACCCACACTAGGGCCCCCAACCCACGAACCCCAGCTGCACCCCCACTCCAACCCACCCCACACTCACGAAACCCACCCGGCACCCAACCCCCGCCCCTACCCCCACCACTTCAACAATCTAACCTGGACCCCCCCTCGGACCCCCACCACGTACCACGCCACTGCGCCACTGGACTCACAGGAACTGTCCACCAACCTTGCTATATAGAGGAATATATTAATATATAGAGATATTATAGATATATAATATAGAGAATAGATTGCTTTATTTGTAAAATTTGACAATATAACAACTGTCATTGAATATTAGTTGCTTTTTCTCCCACTCCCCTTGCTGCGCCACGGGTACTGTCTGACAATGGCTTTTATATATATAGATGTTGGGCCACACTCATTGCAGTGCTGGACTGCTTTTTTTTTTTTTTTTTTTTTTTTTTTTTTTTTTTTTTTTTTTTTTTTTTTTTTTTTTTTGTGAAGCCCGTGGGCCACGGGTTGGACAGCCCTGTATTATATTATACACTAGCTGCAAGGCCCCGCCTTCGCCGGCCCTCTTGCATAGACAGGGGGCACGCCCCCTGGACCCCCAACCCACGAATCCCACCCTCACACTACACTCCCCCCGACCCATCCAGCACCCCTACCCCCGCACCATGAACCCGTGCCCAACCCCCGCCCCCATACCACAGAACCCAAACCTCACCCCCCACTCCAACCCACCACACTCCCCGAAACCCACCCAGCACCCCAACCCCCGCCCCCACACCACCACCCCAACCCTCACCCCACCCACCTCGGGCCCCCAACCCACGAACCCCAACCTCACCCCCCACTCCAACCCACCACACTCCACGAAACCCACCCAGCACCCCAACCCCCGCCCCCACACCACCACTTCAACACTCTAACCTGCACCCCCCACCTCGGACCCCCACCCCGTACCACCCCACTACGCCACTGGACCCTCACCTGAACCCCCCATCCACCAACCTTGCACCACCCCCGTGCCCCCCCTACTCCGCCATACTCCCTCACTCCACCGCCATTCCACTCCGCGCATCCCATGCCCTAACCCACCCCCACTCCACCCCCGCACCCAGTTTTTGCATTTCTAGCCTTCTAGTGACCCACAGATTATGTAAACAAAATTTGGTTGAGTTTGGTCCAAGAGCAAGAATTTTCATTTTTTGACCCCCCCCCCCATTTTAGGTGGTTAGTTTTTGCATTTCTAGCTCTCTAGAGTCCCACAGATTATGTATACAAAATTTGGTTGAGTTTGCTCCAAAAGGCAAGAATTTTCATTTTTTGACCCCCCCCCCTTTTTAAGTGGTTAGTTTTTGCATTTCTAGCTCTCTAGAGACCCACAGATTATGTATACTAAATTTGGTTGAGTTTGGTCCAAGAGCAAGAATTTTCATTTTTTGACCCCCCCCCCCCATTTTGGGTGGTTAGTTTTTGCATTTCTAGCTCTCTAGAGGCCTACAGATTATGTATACAAAATTTGGTTGAGTTTGCTCCAAGGGCAAGAATTTATATATTTTTCTCCTTCCCCCCTTTTTGGGTGGTTTTTGGGGGAATTTTTTTAAACAAAAGTTGTCAGAAATCACATCCCCTACAACTTTGCTCATTATAAAATTTCCCGTAGAGTTAATAGTTTAAGAGTTATTTGATAATTTTCATTCGTGCACCCCCCCAAACCCCCTTTTGGGGTCAAAATATCAAAACGTTATATAGCTAAAAACGTAAGTTAGAAGACCTCTGATACAAATATGAAATTTCATAATAATCCCTTCAGCCGTTTTGACGTGAATCGTGAGCAACTTTTCGCGGAAACCACTGAAACAGACAGACAGACAGACAGACAGACAGACAGGAATTTTGTTGAGGGTGTTTTCGTTCATAGCTTTGCTTGAAACGTGTGCAACCAAAATTTGGCGTGATTTGGACCAATGTACAGACAAAACCTTAATTTTATATATATATAGATACATAAACAATTTATATTTCATGTTATTTTTTAAACCTAAACTATAAATTTATTTTTTATAAAAAACAATAATAAATGTTATAATAAGAAATACCAAAATCAGTATTACTTTTTAGAAGATATTTGACATCGTTTTTCACAAAGCAAGTCATGAAAATTTGATTTAATATATTGTGTTGATGCAATTTTTAAAATTGATGATAAATGTTGTTCGGCTAATCTTGACCTTTCTGAATGTTTGTTATTTTTCATTAAAGAAAATGGTTTCTCGCGTAAATGAATGCTTCCGAACATTCAGCCAATATGCGCGTGACAAACGAAGATAACAATTTAGGAAAGCGATCTGCAGATAAATATGTATAAAAATCTGGAATTCCAAATTCCATACATTTTTGTTTTCAGCAAAGAATCACATTGGATTTCAATTAAATCCATTTGTAGAAGAAGTTTTTCTTCAGCAATTTCAATATCGATAGATATTTAAAGTTGAAGTAAAAGGTCGAAATTGTAATTCACAGCTTTTAAAATCTGAAAAATCTTCGATCGAATTCCGTTTTGAATTAACTAAGTAGAGACAGATTATTAATCGAATAATCCCTTATAATTAATATTACTGAAAAATGAATTACAGAGATGAATTGACTAACTTTGAAAATGCAAGTCAAAACAATCCCAAGTTAATATATTAATCTATTCTTCACAATACAAATAAAATTTACTTTAAAATGATAATTAATTAATATTTTTTAAAAAAATCTTTAAAAATTTTCGGCGGGCCGCAAGCTATTTATTGGCGGGGCCGCCTGTTTTATGCCTGCTCTAGAGCTTCGACTTACTCTATTGGCACCCCAAAGCGACTCATGCTCAATGAGCATGTGCACTTGGTGCGCGCCTCAAGAAGGCCCAGTAGTGCCACAACGATCTCAAAACGAATAGTCCAAGAGCTGATGACACATTTTTGACTACGGATTTGACCCAACTAGAAATAATGCGTAATAGTACCGTCTATGATAGTTGTACAAGGAATGGCCAGTCTGGCTGGCCTAAGCAGGTGGACCAGGTACTGCGCATGGTGTGAGTGCGGTAAAAAATACATATGTGTTAAAAAATATTTTTGACCCACAATGAAATTATAAAAATTATAATTTATAGTCAATTATAAACATAATATATTCACTCCAGACCATTTGAGTGGTGGAACGTGGAACCAGACCATCCCAAAGTGTATTACAACATGAAAAAAAATAGCATCAAATATTTTTTTTCATGTTGTAAAAAATACACTTTGGGGTGGTCTGGTTCCACGTTCCACCACTCAAGTGGTCTGGAGTGAATATATTATGTTTATAATTGACTATAAATAATAATTTTTATAATTTCATTGTGGGTCAAAAATATTTTTAACACATGTATTTTTACCGCACTCACACCATGCGCAGTACCTGGTCCTGCCTTTAGGCCAGCCAGACTGGCCATTCCCTGTACAACTATCATAGACGGTTCTATTACGCATTATTTCTAGTTGGGTCAAATCCGTAGTCAAAAATGTGTCACCAGCTCTTGGACTAGAATAGCACTGGGGCACACCAAGTCGGTTGGTAATCCTAAACGAATATGGTTTAGTGACTTGGGGCTAACATAAGGGCGCCCAAAGCACTGAAAACGAATATAGCTAGTATTTGCTGATAACCTTGATAGAAAATCCAACAGAGGGAATTTTGAAAAAAAAATTATTTTATTTTAATTTTATTTTTTACTTTTGATAAAGTTTCATATTATCGATTTGACCCCAAACCCTCAACAAACATTATAAAGTTCCTTTCATTAAGAGATTTGTTTGAACGTATATCCTTTCATCTGAGCTCTTCCCTTGTCTCTTCCCCATATTCTTCGGGGGGGATTTCGACATAAACAGTATGCAAGTAAAACAAGTAAACATTTCTCAACATACCCTTGACCTATAAAAATATTACCATAATATTATTTTACACTCTAGTTACTATTATTTATCCAAATAAACATTTTGACGAAATAATGTCTATAATCGAGTTTGACATTGTGCACCTTATTAATAAACATAGCAGCTTCCATAATTTAGTTGACTAATTTATCAAATAACCAAAGATCCAAATAAACATTCTGACGTAATAATTATAATAGTTTCTACGAAACTAATTTATCATTTGATGATGATTCTAATGAAATCCTTGAATGAATTGTTGGATAAATGAGAAGGGAGAGAAGGATGGAAAGACTCATTAGTTAAGCTAGCAATTTCATCTTATTGGTTAGCAGATCTTGTACAATTAGTAGAGGGAATCGAATGGCTTAAGAATCCTGACCGTAAATCAAATTAATGAAATCGAATGGTCTATTAAGGAAAGATGATTACATGCAATTCTCTATAAAAGTGCTTCTCAAACATTTTATTCTGCCACCCCTTTTTCATTTAAAAATTTCAAAGGACCCCTTGAAGAATGGGTATGTGTAGAAAAAACATCCCTTGGGGGGGGGGGGATTTTTAAATGAATAAATGATGTTTTGAATATATTTGAGGTAAGTATTTTGAAAAAATTATATAAGAGGATATGATATAAAGTAAAGAAAATTTTGAAAATTCTTTTTGAAACTTTTTAAAATTTAAAATACTAAATACTAGGTAGGTTTCGCATAAATTTACATTTTTTGGGTCAAAATCTAGGATTCAACTACTGAGGGGATCTGATACGCAATATAAAAAATATTCTCTAGTAAAATCCTAGATTCTGACCTAAATTAAAAAACTTCTAAAAAGTACAAAATAATGTAATACTTATTCAAAAAGTGTCGGGCGCAGAAACACGTACTTTTAATTAATTTCGACAAAGTGCCCCACGCTTTTTGATTAAGTATTACATTATTTTGTACTTTTTGGAAGCATGTTTTTTAGTTTTTTTTTTAAATATAATTTATTTTTATACTTTTTAGTCTTAATTAATTTTATAGAGAAAAGTTTCCGGAATTTAACAGAACAAAAGTCACATTGATACTTAGATAAATACATACATACATACATACATAAATACATACATACAGGTGAAGCTAATATAAAGCGTGTAAAAATATAAATTCTTTCTCTCTTAATATGTGTACATTGGTTATACAACCCGAGTTGATTTTTTGGAAAGAAATTCTATCTATATATTTTCAAAAGAAAAGATACTCAAAATTTTAGATTCATTATGCCTATACGTAAGGACCATTATGAAAAAAGTTTTTTTCACTTAAGCTTAATTTTTATTTCTCCTTTCTAAATGAATGGAGTGAAAATTCTACGCTTTATATAATAAGTACCTAGACCCACCGAGCGATGCACGGTAATCCCTGACCCCCACCACTACACCCACACTCCGCCCCACCCCACCCAAACCGCGCCTCCCACCCCGGACCCCCTAAAACTGCACCCCACCTCCTGCACCTCGCACATCCAACCCACCCGCACCCAGTTTTTGCATTTCTAGCTTTCTAATGGTCTAAGGTCAGGTGGGGTAACTGGGCCAGCTTCTTTTTGTTTTCCCAAGGATAATACTCCATATTTTTGGCTATAACTAAGCTTCCTCACAATTTATATATCTCCTGTGACTATATTAATTGAAAGATGAAATTTTCTTCAAATAATCTTGATACTTTCAACTCTTGATTATTCAAAATTTTGGAATTATCTTAAGTTGAATGTAAAGTGTTGCGGTTGGCCCAGTTAAACGCGTTGTGGGGTAATTAGACCAGCCCAGCCTATTTGCTGTTTTTTTAATTTTTAACATCTTTTGAGCAGTTGGACATGTTCCCCTATCCTCCAAGGCCCTGGCCATAGGTAGAATTAGTCTCATTTGTATATGGATTAAAAATAATCAAAGATGTAAGCGATTCGGGGTAATTAGGCCCTGACTAGGCTGGCCCAGTTGCACCAAGACCTCTATTTTTTATTCTATTGAATTTTTTAAGGTAGATAAGTTTAAACGCCAAGTATAATTTTTAAAATCGATTTTTTATTACAGAAAATACAAAAAAAGTATCATAAATCAAACAACTAAACAAAATAATTTCATTTTACCCATTGAAATAATGTTAAATAAGTTCCTTATGCTTAAGAAAGCCTTAATTAAGTACTTACTCAAGTCTCAATATTTTCAAGGAACTGGGTAAGGCAACTAGGTAAGAAGTAAGCACATAACTAGGTAAATAAGTAAATAAGTTGAAGGAGACAATAAAAGAGTGTGTCTTCTGCTGGAATTATAAATTTTATTTATTTATAACGAGACTATAGTTTTGAGGGCTTTGCCCTCTTCATCAGTCTATTACAATGTATTCAGAGGAATTAATTTATGAATGAAAGTTTAAAATCTTTCATGTTCACGAAAGCCACCTACAGCCAAAATAATAAAACAAGCACAAATTTCAATTCTGAACTTACCCACACTGTATATTTTCTTAACCTAACCACATGAAAGATTTCAAACTTTCATTCATAAATTAATTCCTGTGAATACATTGTAATAGACTGATGAAGAGGGCAAAGCCCTCGAAACTATAGTCTCGTTATAAATAAATAAAATTTATAATTCCAACAGAAGACACACTCTTTTATTGTCTCCTTCAATATATAAAAATTCTGCTACTCTCGGCAAAAAACTTTCAATTTAAGTAAACAAGTAATTAACTTAACTAAGTACTTAAGTATAAAATAAACTTAAAGAAATTTCTCTAATTCAGGAACACTGAAAATTTCCCATCAATATGAAAAAGAGAATTGCGCTAAAAAAAATGCAGTAAAATTAAAAAGCTCTGGGGTTACAGGACCCCTGGCACAGTTGCCCCCGGCCCCAGTTACCCCACCTGACCTTACATATTATGTGTATATTTGTTTACTCGTACACCAATTTGACCACATTCGTTTATATTGATAAACATTATAAAAAATAAATAGGAAAATAATAATAACAAAAATAAGCGTATAGAATCTGAAATAAAAACATAAAATTAAATAAGATTTGTTTCCAAGTTATATAAAAAAAGCCACTTCAACCACTTTATTTGTAAACACACCTGTTTTGTTATGATTTAGACACCTGTTAATTAAAAACAAACAAAAAATTCCTGATTTTAATATATATATTAATTGAAAAGTTTTTGTTTTGCCGAGAGTAGCAGAGTTGTTGTTTTACAAAGAGAAACAAAGAGGTTGTCCCTCAGGTAGACAAATCCCATTCTTAGGGTTTTAAAAAAAGGTTTCCCTTTTCCTTTTGTGCTCAGGCAGACAATGGGTCGGGTAAATCCTTTATTCTCAAAGGCCTTGAAGAAGTATTGTGATTGTGGTTTAAAACATATTTTGTTCAACCTAAACGTTAGAAATATTAATAAACGTTTTATAATTGTTTTTATAAAGAATTTTATTTATTTAATAGAATAAAAAATAATCAAGAATTTATTTAAAAATATATTTCGGATAAGCAGGTCTCAATTTTCTGAAAAAACAACACATTTTGTTAGGTTTTATTTATTAACAATTGGATGAATAAAAATGAATCATATGGTTGAATCAAAACAGGTGCAGGAGGTGGGATAGAGCGAGGTTTCGGGGTGGGGTTAAGCGGGGTGGGGGGGTACAGTGGGTGAATACTATATATATTTGTATTTTTTTTAATTTGAAAACGGTCTCAAATAAAAATTGACCTTTTTATCAGAATTTTAAATTAAAAATAATATTAAAATAAAGGTTTTAACTGAAGGACGAAGTTACCGAGCATGGCTCGGTGCCTCCAGAGTACCATATATATATATATATATATATAAAACAATTTTTTCTCGTTTAATAAGAGTAGATATTGCGGGTCGGAGAGAGGTTCATCTCCCGTGGAGATGAATTCTTATGATACGCAACATATAAGTATATATATAAAAAAAATATTCTCTACTAGAATCCTAGATTCTGACCTAAAAAATGTAAATTCTTTCTCTCTTTAATTAATTTGTTTTAAAAATGTAATATTTCCTTCCAGGCGTTGCTGATTGGCCTGCGCTCTTATCAAGCCCAGGCGGGCCATCGTCCGTCCGCTTTCCCTTCTCCGCTTAGTTATTCAAGCGAGGGCCAGCAAGACATCGCTTAACCCAACACATGAGCCTGGAAGAATTTAATTTTCGACTTGGCCATTTGGTAAGCAGCTTTTAACATTGATTTCTATTCACTTTATAGATAGAAGTTTCTCTCTCTCTCTCTCTCTTTATAGTTCAATTACCATTTATTAATTTAATGCAGATTTTAAATGTACTTATTTCTCCAAACTTATTATGAATACGTTTTCATTTATTGTAACTTATTTAATATAATAAGCATACATTTTTGTATATATATATATATATATATATATATATATATATATATATAAATAATCTAAATTCATCTATACCAGGGGTGGCCACTAATGTTAGCATTGGGAGCCGCAAATTTATAAAACTGTTTCAAAGCGAGCCACATTGCTTGGAGATTAATTAATGGTATATTAAAAAAAAGACTAAAAAAAATATAAATGAAGTAAAATTTAGTTTTTCTCTACTTAATTATAATATTACAAATTACAAATCAATTTAATTTTTGTATTATTATTTTTTTAATTTAATTATTATACAAGGTGGGGCATAAAGATCTACCACATTTTGAAGAGATAAAAAAATGAAAAAATTTAACTAGAAAAAAACTAAATCTATTTTTGAAAGGAAAATAAAGAAATTTTTTAAAATGTATTTTAAACATTATCAGAAAAAAAAGAGGGGGGGGGGGGGGTCAAAAATGAAAATTCTAGGCCTTTTGACCAAACTCAACCAAATTTTGTATACATATTCTGTGGATCCCAGAAGGCTAGAAATGCAAAAACTAACCAAATTTTATATACATAGTTTGGTCGAAAGGGCTAGAATTTTCATTTTTGACCCTCCCCTATTTTGGGTGGTTAGTTTTTGCATGTCTAGCCCTCTGGGTGTCCACAGAATATGTATACAAAATTTGCTTGAGTTTAGTCAAAAGGGCTAGAATTTTCTTTTTGACCCTCCTCCAATTTTGGGTGGATAGTTTTTGCATTTCTAGGCTTTTTGGGGTCCATAGAATATGTACACATAATTTGGTTAAGTTTGGTCGAAAGGGCTAGAATTTTCATTTTTGACCAATCCCCCGTTTTGGGTGGTTAGTTTTTGCATTTTGACCTTCTGGGGGTCTAAAGAATATGTATACAAAATTTGGATGAGTTTGGTCAAAAGGACGAGAATTTTCATTTTTGACCCCCCCCCCCTTTTTTTCGTCTGATATAATGTTTAAAACACATTAAAAAAAATTCATTTTATGTTCTTTTCAAAAATATATTCAGTTTTTTTCTAGTTAAATTTTTTCATTTTTTTATACCTCTTCAAAATGTGGTAGTACTTTATACCACACCCTGTACTTTTCAAAATCAGTATTATTCAAGAGGGTCCAAGAGCCGCACGAGATTGACTGAAGAGCCGCATACGGCTCGCGAGCCACGTTGTGGCCACCTCTGATCTATACTAATGAAACGATGATTTTGAAGTTTTACTTCCATTCACACTTAATAATTTCATTTTTAATGGATGCTATTAATTAAACTTACTCACTAAATCCTAAAAAAATATTTTGAAATTTTGATAAAATTTATATCATAGTGATTTCATTAATTCATTACTTCGTGAAATTTGTTTAAATGTTATTGTTCTTATTTAATTACCAGCTTTTATTTAACTTGCAATGTTTGTTTGTTTTTACTTATATACTTTTCAAAAGAGGTAAAATTTCATTTTTCTTTAGACTTTTTCTAAAAAATAATTTTCTTAAAAACTAGATTTCAACGCCTTACTAGTATAAATTTACAAAACTGATTTGAATAATATCTAAATAAGATTCATTTACAATTATTTCATATTATGCTATATTATATATTACTATATAAAAAGACTTGAATGTTATTTGATTTTTTTTACTATCTTTATTTAATCAATTATTTTAATGTAAGTTTTCAAAGTATTTGAAAAGATGTACATTTTATCAGTTTTAAAATTGAGATTGTAGAATTATTATAGACGGGCTTTTCGAAACAATTCTTTTTTTTCAGATTAGGCATTAATAATAAATGCAATTCTTCTAATCGGGACGAATTTTTTCAAATAAATTCGTATCAAAAGAAACAGATAATTTCATTGATTCTATAGAAAATTACATTTGAAATAAAATGAATAAATATGTTTATCATTTATCCATTCTAATCTGAATAATCATTATAAATGTATTAAAGATAATATTTGCAAATATCCTCAATATTCTTTTAGTGCTTTTCTCTATTTTTTATTAGTACCTGGAACACCGAGCGATGCTCGGTAATTTTTTGCTTTAGTTAAAAGCAATATATTAATATTATTTTCAATTTTAAATTCAGGTAAAAAGGTCGATTTTTATTCGCAACCAAAATAAAATAAAATTGAAATAAAACTTAATTTATATTTTTACCAAAGTTTACAGCCGCTTTGGCTTTCATCAAGACATCACTGGCCACAAAGTTTTGATTATTTTATTCTAATAAATTATTTTATAGAAAAATATCTTTAATTAATTATACATTTTTATAGAGAAACCACCTGTGAATATTTATTTCAATTAACAAAAAACCCATCAAAAGCAACTTATTCGAAAATGACCATGACAGATCGCATTGTCAACCCAAAAACCCCCTAATCCGTAAATTTTATCCAAATCGTTAGAGCCGTTTTTTGAGGAACCAATTCTATATATATATATATATATATATATATATATATATATATATATATATATATATATATATATACAAGAATTGTTCGTTTAATATAATACGAAAAATAAGATATTTTAATTGAAGGTAATGGAAGGCAGCCCAGGGGTAGTGAGGAAAGAAAAATTAACACACTATCAAATAAGGTGTAATATATTGAAATCCTTCCTCCATTTCCTTTCAAACCGACGTTTCGGAGGATTTTTCCCTCCTTCAGTAAAAAACCCTCCGAAACGTCGGTTTTGAAAGGAAAGGAGGAAGGATTCCAATAAATTACACCTTATTTGATGTGTTATTTTTTTCTTTCCTCACAACCCCTGGGCTGCCTTCCATTACCTTCAATTAAAATTTCTACCAGTCCGTCTCTCTCCAGAGAAAATTTCGTTGCAATAAGATATTTTTTTTTAACAAATACAAATTCTAAATGCGCATCTTTTAAGACCACCACTCGTGAAATACTTATCATATAATTTTTTGCATTCATTATAAATATTAAATTAGAATTTCAACTGAAAAATTAAAAAAAAATCAATGTTATGTTAGTAATATATATATATATATATATATATCTTTAGTTCAATATCGCAAATCCCAAATGCTATCTCTTTCTCGACTCAAGCGCCTATGCTGGATGCATATTTGGTCCGCGACCTTCTTTTGCACTTAAAAATTTCACAAGACCCTCCGAAGAATGGATATGTGTTAAAAAACATCCCGGAGTGGAGGTTTAATTTAAATTCAGGAGTTAATTTTTTTTGTTTAATTGGATTGAAACACTCATAATTTTGATTAATTTTTTAGTACCAATAAAAATTAATAACTAATCTTTGGAACATCTTCGATCAAAATATTCTATGTATATATTTTAACATTAATTTAACTAAGTTTATTAAACATATTTTAAATTTATAAAAAATTTCTGCTACCCACCAAATATTTTGGGGTTCGCGACCCCCACTTTGAGAATCACTGCTCTATATTAATAAATGATAAATTATTATTATTATTATAACGGCCAGCTTAGCTTTGTTCGGGCAATAATAAAAGACATAAGCGTTGGACATAAGGAAGATAGAAATAAAGAATTAGTACCTAATGAAGGAAAAGTTTCGGTTGAAACCACTTTTAATGAGAAAAACTGAACATAATGTATGACGTTTCGACACCTAGTTGAGAAGTAATTTTCAATTCTGTAGTGAAGTTTTATAATAATTAACTGAGTACTTTCTCATTACACTTGAAAAACAACTCCTGAACTAGGTGTCGAATCGTCGTCCTTTCTGATGATTTTTTCTCATTAAAAGTAATAGTTCATTACAAATTAATTATTATATATATATTAATTGTTTTCTCATTCATTCATTTATTTTGCTTGGAATATTTTATTGCGCGAACGCATAAAAGACGAACAGAGAGAAAAACAGACGCACATTAATTTCTCTATATAAAATTATTATATTTTGACCAAGATTTGAACAGCGCCCGCAGGGCCTACGTGTTGCCCGGAGCAAAGCGACGGTGAACAGTTAGTAAACTATAAATGAATATACATATTGGAAGGCTCATCTAATCATTCACAGTACTAGCGTCTGTTGAGGTTGTCTAAATACAGGCGTTGCCATCAGAGTGCTGCCATCTGTTAAACTCAAAATGGTCAAATTTATAGTTTATAGACAATTATTTCGATATGGACGTGTCATATCACATATTGTTTAGGTACTAAATATTTACTCAGAGACAAGTCTCAATATACTTAAATATGAAATAAATTAATTTTAATCCAAAATTTGGAGCATTTTTTTCTTTTTGAAATAGATAGAATTTTTTTCAAAAAAATCAACTCGGATTGTATAACCAATGTATATTAAGAGAGACAGAACTTACATTTTTTAGGTGAGATTCTAGGATTTTTCTAGAGAATATTTTATGAACCCCGATTTAACTACTGAGGTGATGCCCGGAGCAAAGCGACGCGGAACAGCTAGTAAATTATAAATAAATGTACTGATAGGCTGATCTAATCATTCAGGGCCGGTTGTATGTCGCAAAGTAAAAGCTTTTTACCACTAACCAAGGGTAGATGGTAAATAGGGGGCTGGGATGGCCAATCAGATGAGCACTGAAAGTTCCTGTCATCTGATTGGCCATCCCAGTCCCTCCATTTACCATCTACCCTTGGTTAGTGGTAAAAGCATTTACTTTGCGACATACAACTGGCCCTTACAGTGCTATCGTCTGTTGAGGTTGTCTAAATACAGGCGTTGCCATAAAGTGCTGCCATCTGGTAAACTCAAAGTGGTCAAATTTATAGTTTAGAGAAAATTCCTTTGCGATGGACGTGTCATATCATACGTACTTTATGTACTAATTATTGCGTTATATGAAAAAATGAATTTGAAAATATACATTTTTAATATCAAAATAAATATACCGGGTGAGTTTTTTTATCTTGAGACAGTCTTATAACTCAAAAGCAGTGCATTATATGAAAAAAAGTTTCAAATAAAAGTTTATTTATATCAAGGGGAAACTAAACTACGCTATTGCGTGTCGACCTTTAACAATCTTTCAAGGGTATTTCGAGGTCAAGTTCTGTTTTTTTAAATAGAAACCTATATGTTGCTTTACATATTCTTAATTTACAAAAAAAACTCAACAACTTTCATTGGAACTGTTTTTTTATCAAAAAAAAAAAAAATATTAAATCAATTAGATCTCAAAAAAATCTAATGATTATTTTTAATAATTATTCAACTTAATTATCAAATAATTAAGGTACATAGTTGTTTCGCGACAATACTATCAAAAAGTTAATGCTAGAGTATATAGAACAGACAATGAGGATTCATAATTCATAAGCCCAAAACTTTTGCTGTTTATGTACCACTACTAGCCAATTCCGTGCTCGTGACAAATCTGGCAACATTGTACGAGTTTGAATATTTTTTATCATAGAAATGACAGATAAAATACATTATAAAGATCGATTTATTGAACAAAAAGTTATTAATAAACGATTAAAAGCTGTTGCGATAATGGCTGAAGCGAAAATACTTCAAAAAAGTACTAAAGTTAACTCATTTTTTAGGTTTAATATATGCTTTGTTGCCAGCTTGTTTTTAGTGTAAATTTTTCATTATAGATTTTCCATTATTTATTCATTATTATCTCAGAAACTGTGTTGTAACTATGAATTACAATTTTGTTAAAAAATGTATTAGTTATTGTTTAATGTTAATTTAGTTTTTTATAACAGTGGTAAGAAGAGTTTCTTAATTATAATTAAATATGCATGTAAACTTTCCGATATCTCGTATAGTGCAGTATATAAGAGTCTGAAAAACTATCTTTGGAATTTAATATCTCCGGAACTCTATTGTTCATTAATTTCCTATTGCCACCAATCGATGCAGAAGTATTTAAATAATAATCTCTCTAAATTTCAAAAAAATCCTAAGAAAATCCATGAAACAACTACCTTAATAATTAAATAAATAATTATTAAATTGAAGAGTCACAACAGTAAGTTGTATTTTTGAAAAAAATCTATTTAAAAAAAAAAGATTGTCAAATCTTCGGGTTAATCTAAATATATATATATATAAAAGCTATTGTCAGACAGTACCCGTGGCGCAGCAAGGTGAACATGTGGGAGTAAAAGCAACTAATATTCAATGACAGTTGTTATCTTGTCAAATTTTACAAATAAAACATCTCTATTCTCTATATTATATATCTATAATATCTCTATATATTAATATATTCCTCTATATAGCTTAGAATATTAGATTTACGACGTGTCCCATTTGAAATTTTAGTACACAAATTTATTAATTTTAAAATATATTATATATTTAATATATATTTAATTTTTTGGAAATAATTCATACCGCGAAAATTAATTTTTTTTTTTTTGAATTTAAGAAAAATATAAATTCTTAAAATTTCAGTAGACAAATTAATTTTAAAATATTATGTTTAATTTATAATATAAGTTTTAATGAGATATGATTTAATGGGATAATGAGATTAATTCTTAATTTATTACTGCGCGGGTCATTTGAAATTTTAGTAGACAAATTAATTTTAAAATTATTATATATAATTAATTTAGAGACACTTTTTAGATAAATTTAAATATTGAAATGTATTATTAAAAAAAAAAATAGGTTTCCAACCGATTACGGATTTCGAGAGAAATGGTTGCATGCTCTAATAAAATATTTATAAAGCATTTAATGCTATTTTTACATCTTTCTTTGATCAATATTCATTATTCAAAATTTTTTTTTTCAAAACATAATTACGGACAGCTAATAATCACATCTCGAGACGCTGCCCGGCAGGGCCACTAGTCCGGAGGGCCGAGCGGTGCCGGGCGTGCCAGGTACTGCTCGTTATTTAATAATTAATGTTTGACTATTTTTGAACTACTTAAACAAAGCTCCTATAAATATTTAATCTTTATTAAAGAACACCAGCATCATTTATATTAAACGCTACAGTTAAATACCTAATTATGTCAAAATAAATGGGACAATTAAAACAACCTAAAAGATTTTTTTATATCTGCCTTGAATTCTTTTGAGTTGTTGATTCACCCAGTCTTTTTTATGCTTCACTGGTTTCATCATCTAGAGTTCTTATTAAAAGTTGAAATTCAACAAACATAAAAACTCAATAAAACACACATGTTATATTTCATCATAATCATAATTATTGTTTCTTTCCACTTTTATTTTTTATATTATTTATTAAGACAGCAAAAAGAAATTTACTCGTAGTATATAAAAATGAAAAAAATCCATAATGAACATTTCAAATTGAAACTCTGTATTTTTAAATATTCAATTTGTTTATCAAAATTAAAATTTATTTTTTTATTTAGCTGTTTTGATAAATCCTGCTTGACAAGTTAAAAAGTAGAAATTAAAAAATAATACATGATAATAAATAAATGAATAAAAAAAATTATATAGAAGTTAAATTATTAAATTATTTGTAATATGAATAAGGTAGAAATTGTTATTTAGGGTTTTACCATAAAAAAATAAGGTAGTTGTTTCGCGACAATATTACCAGTATATAGAACAGACAATAAGGATAATTAGTAGCGATTGTGGTGTTGGTGCAAGGTGAAACATCTTTAATAAAGATAAGAGTAAATAAATATTATATTTAACATTGATTTACTATGAGTTAAGGATTCTAGGTCACTTATTTCACATTAAAAAGTTAATGTGAAATAAGTGACCTAGAATCCTTAACTCATAGTAATCAATATAAATATAATATTTATTTACTCTTATCTTTAGACAATAAGGATTCATAATTCATAAGCCCAAAATTTTTTGGTGTTTATGTACCACTACTAGCCAATCCCGTGCTCGTTTGACAAATTTGGCAACACTGTCCGAGCTTGTATATATTTTATCATATAAATTTCAGATAAAGAACAGAGATTTATAAAACAAAAAGTTCTTAATAAGCGATTGAAAGCTGTTGCGACAATGGCTGAAGCGAAAAAACTTCAAAAAAAGTACTAAAGTTAACTCAGTTTTTAGGTTAAATAAATGCGTTGTTGTCAGCTTGTTTTTAGTGTAAATTTTTCATTATTTATTCATTATTATCTCAGAAACTCCGTTGTAACTATGAATTAAAATTTTCTTAAAAAATGTTTTAAGTATTGTTTAATGTTGGTTTAGTTTTTTATAACAATGGTAAGAAGAGTTTCTTAATTATAATTAAATATGTATGTAAACTTTCCGATATCCCGTATAGTGGAATGTATAAGAGTCTGAAAAACTCTATCTTTGGAATTCCTGAAACTATATTGTTCATAATTTTCGTTTTGCCACCAATCGATGCAGAAATATTTTAATAATGATGTGTCTAAATTTCAAAAAAAAACCCATATGGTGAAACAACTACCTTAAATATAACCAAATTGTATTATTAAAAAAATATATAAATTTTAACAAAATTGTCCAGAGTATCGATTTTTATCAGTTTTACTAAAAAAAAAATATTAAATAAAAAAAAATCTATCGCTATTGGGACTTTAGCACAGCACGTAACTTATACCATATACCAGAGGTGGCCACAACGTGGCTCGCGAGCCGCATGCGGCTCTTCAGTCAATCTCGTGGGGATCTTGAACCCTCTTGAATAATACTGATTTTAAAAAGTACAGGGTGGGGCATAAAGATCTACCACATTTTGAAGAAGTATAAAAAAATAAATAAATTTAACTAGAAAGAAACTGAATACATTTTTGAAAAGAACATAAAATATATATTTTAAACATTATCAGACAAAAAAAAGAGGGGGAGGGGGGGGGGTCAAAAATGAAAATTCTAGGCCTTTCGACCAAACTCAACCAAATTTTGTATAAATATGTTGTGGACCCCAAGAAGGCTAGAAATTCAAAAACTAACCACCAAAAATGAAAATTATAGCCCTTTCGACTAAACTATGTATACAAAATTTGGTTAGTTTTTGCATTTCAAGCCTTCCGGGGATCCACAGAATATGTATACAAAATTTGGTTGAGTTTGGTCAAAAGGGCTAGAATTTTCATTTTTGACCCGCCCCCCTTTTTTTTATCTGATAATATTTAAAATACATTTAAAAAAAATTTCATTTATTTTATTTTCAAAAATATATTTAGTTTTTTTCTAGTTAAATTTTTTCATTTTTTTATATCACTTCAAAATGTGTTATGCCCCACCCTGTATAATAATTAAATTGAAAAAATAATACAAAAATTAAATTAATTTGTAGTGTTATAAGCAAGTAGAGCAAATATATATATATGCTACTACATTTGTATTTTATAAAAAAAAAATAATGTGTATTTTTTTTAATAAGCCATTAATTAATCTCCAAACAATGTGGCTCCCTTTGAAACAGTTTTATAAATTTGTGGCTCCCAAAGTTAATGTTAGTGCCCACCGCTGCCACATACCATATACCTGCCCCCACAAGCTTTTTATATACACTAGAGCGTCGATAATCCGGACGTCAAAAATCTTGACCGTTAATACATACATACATATTTGAGTTCTAACAATGTATAATATTGTACATTACATATGTATGTATTTTCTGTCATTAAAAAATACATTATAAGTTCATACTAATTAACGGTATTATTTATCTGCTTCAATTATTTAACCACTAAAGTGAATTGTTAACGGTTTTAGCAAGTTTTATTTTTGTTATGAACTCAAATGACCTTTTTTTGGTTCTTTACGAAAATCTGGACATTTTGATAGGATCCGGTCACAATTAATCTGGATTATTGACGCTCTGCTGTAGTTCTATTTCTATTAGACTACAAATAGATATTAATTTGCAAATATTCATTAGCATATAGGTCAAAAAACTAATTTTTTAAGGTGACCAAACGTACTCCTTTTAAAACTTGTATACCTTTTGTACTCCATTACATTATTTTGCACTCCTAAAAACTATAACAATTATTATAATTAAAGGAGACAATGAGAGAGTGTGTAAAAAAATGTATTATTCCACCTGATGACACACTCTTTTATTGTCTCCTTTAATTTATAAAAATTCTACTACTCTCGGCAAAAAGAAACTTTTAATTTAATTATTATAATATGCAACCTTTTACCTATATGTTCGTGTGCTAAAGTTGTCTATGATAATTATAATATATATACAATAGTATAATATATTATAGATTATCATTATATAGTATTATATTATATATAATATAATATACTATTCTATCTATTTTCATATTCTTTTAAACTGAATGCTTTCTACATTTGATTCAATCGCGAATCTAATGTAGAGAATTTTTGTCAAATATTGAGGGAAAATAATATTTGAACTTATATATTTCTAACTTGAAATAATGATATTAAATAAATTTTAATTTTCCTCATTAATATATCAAAGAATAATTGATACGCCAACGAGAATTATTTTGACCGCGCTGATTTGAAAAAGATCGCGAGATGAAAATATCTTTTTCAAATCAGCGCGCTCAAAATAATTCTCGTTGACGTATCAATTATTCTTTGATATATTATTGAGGAAAATTACAATTTATTCTTTTAAAGATATATAATTGATTGTAAAGACACTGTTTTTTCACAACCATATCCAATAAAAAGAAGACCAATTATAATAATAATTGTCTTCATTTCATGTTACACAAAAAACGAAACCTAAAAAAACGCCACTCGGATGAGAAATATTCGGACAGTTTTGAGAGGGCGCCGGCTTACTCCTTTTGTGCCAAAAATAATTGGTCAAATTTATTTTTAATAGCCTTGACCTTTAAATAGGAATGCCATTGGTCCCGTATATATGGTACTGTCACCGTATTTCACTACTCAGCCCCGTATTATTATTTGTCCCATTTTTGTCTCGTTTTCTTCTCAATACTATATATATTTGTCTAGATTAATTTGCCGCAACGCTAACGTAATGCTGCCGAGAGATAGCGCCATTGGTATATTTGCGGCAAATTTGAAATATAATCGTATTTGGGACTCAAATTTCGAAATGAAAGACTCCAATTGATTTTAAATTAAGAAACTTTAAATATATTGATAATTATTACCCCCTTCACCACTCAACAATTAAATATTCAATTCGCTTTTCTTTGCGCACAGAAAAAGAAATCAATCACATCTTATTTGATTTATATATTATTTGTTTATTTTTTAATAATTTGCCACTTTTTTATAATTTTTTAAAAATCTAAATTTTGTTATTCTTATTTATTGATTTTTACAAAATTAAACGACTTAAGACACGCATGCCCATATGAGTTTCTCATGGCAATACTGGAGCAGCCTATCATACAAACAACACCTGATCTCTTTTAAATATTTGGAGCCTTATATCGATTACCGATCCCAAATTTAAAAAATGATATAATATAATTCTCCTCCTCACACGATACCACTTATTTAAATAAATCTATTTCCACACAAAATATACCACAATGATGTAGATTATAGAAAAAAAAATACTCGCAGATTCATATCTAGAGCCTCATTTCTGTAGCTGTGTCAGGACGAAAATGAGGCGAAACTTTTAAGAGACTATGTATTTTCGGGAGTTTACAGGTATACATTTGGAGTGTGGTTTTTTAAGAGGAATAAAATTTTAAGACCGAGACGCCGCCTGCCAGGGCACTCAGCCCGGAGGGGCGAGCTTCGAGGGCGTGCCGAAGGCACGCACGTAAAGCTTGTCTGGAATACCTAGGTATTTGCTATTCTAGGCCACAATGCGAATGTGCAGAGAATATTTCCATACCAAATTTTAGCATTCTGGAATCATTAAATATTTAATAGATGTAAAATTACCCATCAATCTTCATACCTTCATTTTAGGGGTTGATATTACAACCATTAAATAAAAGAAATATTCATATTAGACAAAAATGACCAAGAACACGGCATTAGTACCAACAATTTGAACCCCTGCTCTAAGGTTAAGACATTTTTCGATTTTTTTAAACCTCTCCTAATTTGGTTCAGAAATGGTGTAGGTTCTAGATGAAACATATTTAATAAAATTAAAAATTTAAATTTAAAAAATATTAATTACTAGGTATGTTTCCCAAATAAAAAATATTGCTTATGAGCAAGAGTATTATTCATATTTCAGCCCATCTTCAGAAATTTACATATATAATGATAATATCTATGATTTGTGAAACCTACCTAGTAATTTATCTTTTTAAAACTCTCCCACTTTTTTCATTCCGGGCTTATGGAGCTAAAGCCCTCCGTTAAATAAAGTCTTTTTCGCCAGTTAAGTTCAAAGACTAACTTTGGTTTCTGAATTTTGGAAGATTTTGTAGAAACTTGATTTCCGAAAACGATGAATTTAATTTTAAAATTTACAAAAAATTAAGTTTGGTGTTCTAAATCCATTGGATTTCAAAATTTCAATAGGTAATTTTTTTGATAAAGCCTAAACATACCAAGTGGATACCTATTGAATTTGTTTCTCTATTTGTGTAGACTTAATCATCCGAATCGCCTTGAGGGTGTATGTTATTTGAATTGGAAGATTGCCTACACACAATATTAATAGTGGGCTCTCTCAATCCTGCTTATCATTAGAAGTTGAACTTGAATGTCCACCCAAGAGTAATTAATGTTTGACATGAAATAATCTTCCTGGGTCTTAACGATAACAAACTTATTTACGGGATTGGATTTAAATATAAATTATAGTTGGAATTAATTGTTTGTTTATTTTTCAACTAATTTAGGCCAACGTCGATAATATGGAACTTCCTTTAAATTAAATTAAATTAAATTTTAGTTTTTGCATTTAAGGACGTTCCCTAAAATAGCTCAGATGCAGTTTGCTCTTTCCCATACTCTCACATGTGCAGAAAGGCAAAAATATTTTCACTGCGTCGTTTCTCGGATCTGGCAATATTGCATTCTTACCGACACTAAAAAACACTTCATGAAACAGCTCAATGCGAAATTCCAGATGAGAACAGTATAGTTAAGTTGAGAGAATTAGCTAAAAATCTCAAATGCACCAGCTGAAGTTTTTTAGAAATGGAAAAGTTGAGTGATTTTAGTGCGTCGTCGCCATCTCTCACTTGCCATGCCATGAGAGAAAAAATGAAAACCATCAGAAATACCTAACTTTTAACATTTTTCATTCAAAACGAATACCGCTTGATACAATTATTTTAACAGAAAAATATTTGTTATGTCTTCAGTTAATGATTCTCAGTTTTTCTAAATAATTTCTAGAAAATTACGATTATTATTTAATGAAACAGAAGCTTTAACATCAATTGGGATAGAGTTGGCGTGTTAAATATGCAAATTTCAATGGTCAATATTTACAAATATGGTGCCGCAAGGACTATTGAAAAAAATTTCTACCTATAAAGGACACTTATAAATAAATATGTGTATTCAAAGTTTTAAAAGGATTGCAAAAAAATTAGGGAACGTCCTTAAAGAGAAATATTCAAAAAAAAAACTTTTTCTAGGTTGAAAAAAGTAATATATTTAAAAATTTTCTTCATATTTATTTTTTCTTAGAATTTTCCTTATTATTACAAAACAATAATTTAATCGAAAAAACATAATAAACATAGTTACAAAAACAAAAACGAATTTATTTATAATTCATTAGCTCTTAATATTCATGAATACCATTTTAATAATCAGTACCTGGAACACGGATCGTTGCTCGGTAATGTTTTCCTTTAGTTAAAACTGATATATTAATATAATTATCAATACCAAGAAGAAAATCTTCATACAGGTTGCTGGATTGTTGTTCCCATATTTATTCATATTGGAATATTTTGTGGTAAAATTTTTTTTGAAGTATTGGGGAACACTTTTAGTTCTAAATAATAATAAAGCGAACAGACAAAAAAGTATAATTTTAGTATTTTATTGTGTATGCAGTTAACTGGTGGACAATGTACAATGTTGTTTCGTCTAAGACCCTAAGACGGAATCATCAGCACCTATATGTTATAACAAAATTTTTTTTTGAAAGTTTTTTAAAACACACAGCTCAATCAACTGGCTAGATGTAATAGAAATTTCAATCATAAATAGACGCGACTTAATATAATACCCTGGATGCATCTCGTAAGAGAAAGCGTGGGTCGAATGAATCAGAAAATGATAATAAAATTCAATTAATAAAGATAGAAATTCTCTCGAAACGTTTGCGGGTTTTAAATGAATGTTTTAAGATTTTTTTATAAAAGATTTTATTTATTATAATTTTGATTATTTGCTCATAAGAATTGGATTTACGTTATTTCGTCATTGATCATATCATCAGAACTTGACCAAATTAATATGGGACCACCCCTAAGGTACTCACCCCCTTTCCAATAAATAAAGAATCATCTAAATCGGCAAACAGTTCTCGCTGAACATACATAAAATAAATAAATAGTTAGGTATCTTGACTATCTTGGTGCTATACTGATCCAAACGTAGAAAGAATCACTAAAATCGGTTCATAAACAAAGAAGTTATGCCTGAACAAACATAACAAAAAAGGTCCAAATCCAATGAAAAAAATGACACCAATCGGAAACTATACTGAACCTAATGCAAAAAAATCATCAAAATCGGTTCATAATTAGCGAAGATATCAGGTAACATAGATACAAAAAAAAAAAAAAAAAATCACTCGAATTGACAACATCCTCCTTTTTTGAAGTCGGTTAAAAATATTACTTGTACACATTTTTCAAATTCATATTCAGTTTTCTAACTCCTGTCGATGGGTTGACAACACGAAAAATATCGAAATCAAAACTCAGTTTTATTTTATTAACCGACTTCAAAAAAGGAGGAGGTTTTTCGACTGATTTTTTTTTTTTTTTTGTATATGCTATTTCATATCTCCGCCAATTGTGAACCGATTTTGAAAATTCTTTTTGCATTGGGTTCAGTTTAGCTTCCGATTGGTCCCGTTTTTTCATTGGTATTAGACCTTTTTTGTTAGGTTTGTTTAGGCCTAACTTCTTTGTTTATGAACCGATTTCGATGATTCCTTTTTCATTGGAAAGGGGATATCTTAGGGATGGTGCCATATTAATTTGGTCAAGTTATAATGATATAATCACTATTAATAATATCACTAAAATAATTTTTAAGAAAAAAATAAAACCGACTTCAAAAAAATTAAATGCAACAAATAAAATACACTAAAAGGTATAAAATAATTATTATCTTATTTAGTTACAACTAAATGACGAAATATTAACATGAAATTAATCGTTATAAATAAATAAAATTTATAATTCCAGCAGAAGACACACTCTTTTATTGTCTCCTTCAATGAAATTACTTTTTGAAGTCGGTGCCAAACAAGCTATACCTATAAGCGAGCGTACCCGCCAAACGTACCAAGTAAGATCCGCCGACTGCGATTCATAAAAGGTATATGTTTGGCACCGATTTAAAAAAGTAATTTCATGTTAATATTTCGTCGTTTAGTGGTAACTAAATAAGATAATAATTATTTTATAACTTTAAGTGTATTTTATTTATTGTATTTAATTTTTTTGAAGTCGGTTTTATTTTTTTCTTAAAAATTATTTTATTTTATGAGAAACACACCTCATAATTTTACATAATTTTTTATTATTAAAAAATGTTTCAGAATGAACCAACACCTATCTCCTTTAAAGTTATCTAATTATGTTTTAGCTAGTCCCTCTAGTATTTAAATTTATTAAATTTTATAAAAAAAAAATTCTGTTCTGAAATTTCCAATCGGAATTTAGATAATTGAACTGTATATGTAAGTGGATTTGCCTTTATTATCATTTCTCTCGCCTCTCTAGAGGGCTTTTTGGCAAATTTATTTTGACTCGAGAACTTGTGATTATTAGCCCGTCACCCGGTGCGATTTTTCCATTTTGGCTAATTGGCCCAATTCATTGTTGAATGGTTCTGGAAATCAAATAATAATCATCTCTGGGATGTTTCACCTTTCTAAATTGAATCCGCTTGCAAACTCCAGCTTCCTTTTCACTTCTCTTCTGTTTGTAGGAAAAACACTTTCCTTCCATCGCTGAGATAGTTTCGGTTTGCCACCATTCTCTAGTATAATATTAACTCTCTGAATAAACATTCCCTAAACTTTCTACGCGTTTCCGTTCTTGAGTTACCAAGAATATCGGAATCCCCATAATTATACATAAAACAATCAAGGTTGAAAATTATTTTTCTCTGAATTTTTAACCGACTTCAAAAAAGGAGGAGATTCTCTATTCGACTGATTTTTTTTTTTTTTGTGCCTATGTTACCTCATATCTCCGCCAATTGTCCACCGATTTTGAAAATTTTTTTTGCATTGGGTCCAGTCTAGCTTCCGATTGGTCCCATTTTTTTTCGTTTTTTTTTCATAGGTATTAGACCTTTTTTATTAGGTTTGTTTGGACCTAACTTCTTTGTTTATGAACCGATTTCGATGGTTCTTTTTTTATCCGAAAGGTGTCTTAGGGATGGTGTCATATTAATTTGGTCAAGTTCTGATGATATGATCCCTATTAATAACATCACTAAAAAGAGAAAAATAAAAATAATTTTTAAGAAAAAATAAAAACCGACTTCAAAAATTAAATGCAACAAATAAAATACACTAAAAGGTATAAAATAATTATTATCTTATTTAGTTACAACTAAACGACGAATTATTAACATGAAATTACTTTTTGAAGTTGGTGCCAAACATATACCTTTTATGAATCGCACTCGACGGATCTTACTTAGTACGTTTGGCGGGTACACTCGCTTATAGGTTTAGTTTGTTTGGTACCGACTTCAAAAAGTAATTTCATGTTAATATTTCGTCGTTTAGTTGTAACTAAATAAGATAATAATTATTTTATACCTTTTAGTGTATTTTATTTGTTGCATTTAATTTTTTGAAGTCGGTTTTTATTTTTTTCTTAAAAATTATTTTTATTTTATTTATTTTTTTTTTTTGTGCATATGTTACCTCATATCTCCGCTAATTGTGAGCCAATTTTGAAAAAAAAAATTTGCATTGGGTTTGGTCTACCTTCCGATTGGTCCCATTTTTTTCATAGGTATTAGACCTTTTTTGTTAGGTTTGCTCATGCCTAACTTCTTTGTTTATGAACCGATTTCGATGATTCTTTTTTTATTGGAAAGTGGGTATCTTAGGGATGGTGCCATATTGGTCAAGTTCTGATGATATTATCACTATTAATAACATCACTAAAAAGAGAAAAATAAAAATAATTTTTAAGAAAAAATAAAAGCGATTTCAAAAAATTAAATGCAACAAATAAAATACACTAAAAGGTATAAAATAATTATTAACTTATTTAGTTACAACTAAACTATGAAATATTAACATGAAATTACTTTTTTAAGTCGGTGCCAAACATATACCTTATATGAATCGCATTGGCACCGAGTACAAAAAGTAATTTCATGTTAATATTTCGTAGTTTAGTTGTAACTAAATAAGTTAATAATTATTTTATACCTTTTAGTGTATTTTATTTGTTGCATTTAATTTTTTTGAAGTCGGTTTTATTTTTTTCTTAAAAATTATTTTTATACATTATACATATTCTGTGGGCCCTCAGAAGGCTAGAAATGCAATAACTGACCACCCAAAATGGGGGAGGGTCAAAAATGAAGGGCCCAGATTTTCATTTTTTTCACCCCCCCCCCCCCATTTTGGGTTGTTACTTTTTGCATTTCTAGACTTCTCGGGTTCCCCAGAATATGTATACAAAATTTGGTTGAGTTTGGTCTAAAGGGCTAGAATTTTCATTCTTGAACCTCCTCCCATTTTGGGTGGTAATTTTCAAATTTTTTTTAAACAAAAATGTCAAAAATTACATCCTCTACAATTTTGCTTCTAATGGAATTTGCCGTAGAGTAAACAGTTTAGGAGTTATAATCAATGGGGTGATTTTACTGTATTTTTGACATATTCAGGGATCGATTACCCCTAAAACTAAACGAATCTATTTGGCGAGTAAGAATTTGACTTTCGGAGTGTGTGCTGATCACACTACAGTATGCGATAATATGATATTTGGGTTTTGAAATCAGCTTCCAAAATGGTCAGTAGCTCTCGGTCTATTATATATTAATATATTTTGTTATAGATTTTTGTTTTTACTTTACCATACAGTGTATGGTCAAGTATTGTAATCGTGCATGAAAAAAGTGTTTTTTTTTTGCTTTTTTTTTCTAAATATCTCAAAAACGGCTCAAACTATTTTGATTAAAGAAATTGAGCGAAACCATGACATTTCGGTCTACAAAAAAGCCCTAATAAGTGAACATCGAAAAAATTATATTTTTCGAGATAATAATTGTTTTGTCAAAATGTCTGTTAGTCTGTTATTCTGTTAGTACGTGCGTTACCAATTTTTTTTGGACGAGCTAGCTCAAAAACTAGTGTGAATATCAAAACCAAATTTCACACGTAGTTTTGGTGCATTGAGATTAAGAGCTGATTAGATTTTGGTGAATATCGACCCAACATTAAGGGGACGGAGGGGTGCTTGAAATTAAAAATCTAGGCCATTTGAGGAAACTCAACCAAATTTTGTATACATAATCAGTAGACCCCCAGAAGTCTAAAAATGCAAAGACTTACCGACCTCAATGGAGGAGGGGGTCAAAAATGATAATATAGACGCTTGTGCCAAATTCAACCAAATTTTGTATTCATAATCAGTGGGCCTCAGAAAACTAAAAATGCAAAATAGCGCAAAAATTCGAAAATACCCAAAATAAGGACAACCCTAATGTTCATGTTAAATGAGCATACATTTCTATTTTTTTTTTGTACTTGTTTATTGTTTGTTAATTTGTTGTAATTAATTTGTATTGATGTTTGTTAATTTGATATTTGATTGACCTAGCCACCGAGGATTTGTGCGCCTCTAAGCCAAGTCAAGGAATAATGATTTATTTATTACGAAAAAGAGTTCTCAAAATTAAAAAAACTTATAATCATTTAGACTCAAAATATTCTCGATTGCTCAAATTATTAATTTAACTTCCCTATTCTTCTTATCAATCTTGTGCATATTATTAAAAGAGAAAAAAAACTTCTTAATTTTTCAAATATTAAGAAGGCTTTTCTTTCTCTTTTAAAAATTCAAGATTGATAAGAAGAATAGGGAAGTTATATTAATAATTTGAACAATCGAGAATATTTTGAGTGTAAATGATATTTATTTGTAGAAAATACCAAATATCCAAAACGAAAATAGCATTAAATCATATAGTTCAAAGAGGTGGCTTGTTAAAAAAATATTTTTCACTATCATTCAAACATGATATCAAAATGAAGGGACTAAACGGCTTATCTGAACCACATTGTATATTTATTACCGTATAACCTAACATCATAAGATTAAAGTTGAGGATTAAGGGTTAAATATTCCATTGGCTGGCAGCAACTCGATATCCAGGTTTTAACAGCCTATTCCAGGGAGAATCCAAAATCCCGATTTCTCTAACAGCCCATTAGAGTAGATTGCCAGCCCTTTGAACAACAACAATGAAAAGACATACAAACACATTGAAATAAATATAAATCTAACGTACAGGTAATCTTTTTTTCTCTCTCAATTCTTGTTGTAGATAATTAAATACCTGAAATAATTCGTTAAATTAAAAGTATCACTTTACGACAAGAATATTTTAATTTATATATCTTTTAAATAAATTACCCTTCATTGCGTATTTATTTTTCTATACAAAAAAAAACAATAAAATTTATACTCTTTTTTTATACTATGTAGGTAGTAAAAGTTCTGACTATAAAAAAATTCCCTGATAATTAAATCAAAATATATATATTTATATTCTGAACATAATTAAAGGGTAAAAATAGTTAAAATTACAAAGTTTATTTAAATAATTCATTTATTTTATTTTTGATTGATTGACCTTTAAATAGAACAAAAGCATTTTCTATTTTTTTGAGTATTCAAAGTAGACGTAGACGACAAAGTTAGACAAAGTAGGATGCAATTCAGAAACGAGCAATTAAACTAATACTATAGGAAACCCGGCCCTAACTAATCCACTCGACTCCCTGGCTCACCGAAGAACCGTTTCTGCCCTTTCCCTGTACTACAGATAATATCATGGTGTCTGTTCAGTCGAGCTGAAATCAATTGCCCCCCCCCCACTAAAGCCCTCTTTATGAGAAACACGCGGTTTTCGAACACTCAGCACCACTTCGCTGTCAAATTGGATAAAAATCGAACAAGCGCTTTCGCCAACTCTTTTATCCATATGACTTCCAGAGACTGGAACTCGCTCTCAGCTACCATCTTTCCCACGACTTATAACCTTCAGCTGTTTAAGACCTGTATCCACAGATACCTTCGACCCTACCCATCCCATAAAATTCCCTCTTCTTCTTCTTTTCACGATGGAGGAGCCAGCCCAGGCCTTTAGGGGATGCACCTTTTTGGTGTAACTCCTTCTCTCATCATTTTCATTAAAAAAATACTACCTTTTTAGCTTTTATGTTAGAAGTTTTTACTTTATCCATTGCGAGGCATGGGTAATTACTTTATCCAATGTGAAGCATGGGTAAAGTATTGTAATCGGTCACGTGGCAAGCGCGACTTCAAAGGGTCCCCAGGTAAAGACTATGGAACCCATGGACTCATTTATGGTCACAAATTGTAGTATTCAATTAGATTGAATTTTAACACGTGACGATTTTGCCAAAAATTACCTGGGGTCGTCTCGTCGAGAGGCCAAAAAGTGCCATTTTTTTGGAAGTGCGTGGGGATGGATGTTATCGTTTATTTCGTCCATGATTTTTTCCACTCCTTTGCACCGATTGAAATGAAATTGAAAACCTACAATTCTTTTAACAAAATGAAGCGATGATTAGTTTTTGGTACATATCGGCCCACAAACATTAGTACTTTATTTGAGTACTTTTTTAGTTTTTTCTAAATATCTTAAAAATGAATTTAACCAATTTTGATGAAATTTAATATCCTAATTAAGTATCTTGGGGCCAACAAAAAAGGTTTAATAAAGTTTTTAGTAAAAGTATATTTTAAAGTACTTTACTCTAGAGTAAGATAGTATACTTTTTTAAATTCCTTATTTTACCAAAAATTTAAAAAAAACTCTAAAATTTATTCATTTGATCGGTAATATAGCTCATTTAAACTTGCTTAAGTAAGAATGGTTAGGCTTCTCGCTGTGAAATGATAAAAATTTGCGAGGAAATTTTATAAGTAACCATAGCAACTGAATTGTGAAATTAGTGTAAATAGCGTACAGCGTGTACGGCCAAGCTCGAACTTGACCTGCGCACGCTGTGCCCTTTGATTAGATTATATGGGGTAAAATCTTTCGTGAAGTCAAAAATAAAATATGTTTATTTATCATAGGGTGGGGGGTACCCCTGAGAAGAATTACTATGCTGAATTTTTTACAAATTTAATTTACTTAAAAATGGCCTTGTGAAAGAGGTTCAAAATGGCCATTTTTTGCTAATTTTCAGAATTCGCTTAACTTAAACTTATGACAAAATTCAATCATTCCTTCTTTATCAACAAACAAGAATGAATTTGATATTTCAACTATTTTGGAAGATATATGATATAGAAAGAACCATAATTATGCGTGTCCGACTCGCACTTGACCACCTTATTTAATAAACGACTTGACCGAAACATACTCGGCGGGCTGAAAAGTTTGTAGGCTGACACATAAATGGCGCCACTAGTATCAAATCCATATGATTTTTAGCTAGCCCCAACCTTCAAAAGACGCGTGTATAAATATGACAGCTGTTGCACTATTAATATCTGAGTTATAGCATTTTTAGTGAAAAAACTTTTAGTACTTTGAAAAAATGGATCAAAAGGAATTTCGTGTGTTAATAAAGCATTGCTTTTTGGCGAAAAAAAATACGGTTGAAACCAAGGTTTGGCTTGATAAACATTATTCGGACTTTGCACCAGCAAAATCAACCGTAGAAAAGTGGTTTGCTAAATTTAAACGAGGCGAAATGAACACCGAGGACGATGCACGCAGTGGACTCCCCAAAGAGGCAGTTACCGACGAAAACATCCAAAAAGTCCACAAAATAATTTTTGATAACCGTAAAGGGAAGTTGATTGAGATAGCTGAGACCCTAAAGACATGAAAGGAACGTGTTGGTCATATCGTGGATGATTATTTAGATATGAGAAAGCTCTGTTCAAAGTGGGTTGTTGTGGGTGTTACTTATCGGCTTTTTCATTAGATCTTCTCTTACTTAGAGTAAATTAATTATATATATTATTATTATACATTATACTAACTAATTATAATAGAATCTATTTTAATCATCTATTCAGATTTTCATATTTATAGAACATGTTATGTCTAGTTCGGCCTATCTGTGATTGTATCTATGAGATATCAATCAAGAGATCGAATGGAAAATTTATATTTAGACTTGTGTGTATTAATTAGAAAATTAACTTCAATAAATGATGAACATTCGATCATAGCCAACGGTGTCAGAATTAAAAAGAGTATAGGAGGCACTGTTTTTGATTAATTCTGAGATAATATTAATATTCAAAATATTATTTTATCTACGCTGTGTGGTATGAAAATCACATTTATTTTAAAATATTAATATTAAATTTAAACTATATTCAAACGCTTCTCAATCAATCACAAACCCAAATGTCAAAAATTATTTTTTCTTTACCATGGGAGGCAATCACGTCGAAAGAATCAAATTAAATCAGAAAATAAAGAAAATATTTTTACTTTACCATATTATGTATGGTTAAGTATTGTAATCATGCATGATAAAGGTATTTTTTGCTTCGTTTTTTCGAAATAAGTATCTCAAAAACGGCTGAAACTATTTTGTTTAAAAAAGATTGAGCAAAACCACGGCGTTTTGGTTTACAAAAAAAGCCTTAAAGTTGAGTATTGAAAAAAAATGATATTTCACAAGATATTAATTATTTTGTCGAAATGTCTGTTAGTACGTTAATAGTAGTAGTTATTAAATTTTGTAAACGTTCTAGCTAAAAAACTAGTTTGAATATCAAAACAAAATTTAATATCTAGATTTTGTGCATTGAGATTAAGATGAGCTGATTAGGTTCAAGGGCGGATCCAGGGGGGCGGAGGGGGCGACCGCCTCCCCCATACAGGCCCGTGCCTGGCGGGAGTGCAACACGCAGAGACCAAAAAACGGCGGCCAAATCGACAGGGAATTTATAACAATTTTTTTATTTATTTTTTCATTTTAATGAACTTAAAATATGAGATATGAAATTTGTAAAAAAAAACATTCATTTTTTCATTTTTCATTTCAATTTGCCGATGGTAATAGATTCAAATTTTCTTAGAAAATCATAAGATGGATCATTTATTAAATCCGATGGAATGGATTATTTTTAATTATATGTCAGAAGGGTTGTTTTTCGTCATTTAACGCGTTTACATATGTCAGAGAGGTTTGCATGCCGCAGGTGAGCCAGATGACCCGAATTGCTGTTACTGGCACTCGGATTCGATTCCCGAGGAGGTAAAAAACAAGCCTTCTGACATATAATTAAAAATAATCCATTCCATCGGATTTAATAGATGATCCATCTTATGATTTTCTAAGAAAATTTGAATCTATTACCATCGGCAAATTGAAATCTTTCATAATCATTTAGGAAAAGTCATTCCATTGCCCTTCGAATTTTGAATTTCTTCAAAATTCCAAACACTCAACCACCTTTATTTAATATGAAAGATTTGACATATAATTAAAAATATTCCATTCCATCGGATTTAATAGATGACACCATCTTATGATTTTCTAGTGACCTTTATTTAAATTAAATGGCATGGCTATCTGTTTAAATTTAGAATCACCAGATCGCGAAATCTACTCTTATTAAACGAGCAATTCTTGTATATATATATATATATATATATGTAATAATGTTTATTCTTCCCCGTGGGGTTTTGACAGGTAATTAAAGATTGATTCAGCTATAAAGAAGAATATATTGTCAGAAATATTATTTACATATATAATACAATATTGTTTGAATGAACATGATTAATTACCTATAAAGAAGAATCAAAATTCAATGTCCTTTATTTATTCTAAATATAATTTAGAATAATAATATATTTACAGTGTTACAATTATTTCTATTATAATATTAAATTCTTATAAGACTCTATATAATGCTATATTATAAAATGATGTCAAAAAGACGTGTTAAGGTTAGATATTTGATTCTTCTCGTCTCCTTGTGAGGGCGTTCCGTGCTTTGTCATTTTGGCGTTAATTTCAAATTTACATCTCCCCCCCCAGATTTTCTTCCGCACTGCGGAGATAAGGAAGCAATTTCTTGATATGAAATAGTGTGGCGTTTTTACCTCTTTTTGCCAGGTTTACTTCGTAAACTGAATTTGAAATTCTTTGAATTATTTTGTACGGACCTCTCCTTACTTTGTCTAGTTTTCTTCTGTTTAACTTGTTTCCCATTTCTATATAAACCAAATCATTCTTCTTAAACGTATGTTCTTTTCTGTTTTTGCTTAATCTTTTTGCATTTACCTCGAAATTTTTAATGGAGTTTTCCAGTGCCTTTTTACTGTTTTCTTCTAAGTTTTCTTCTGCCTGTAGACTTTCCGGAACGATCTCCGATCTTTCTCCTCGGAGCAGATATGCTGGTGGAAATCTTGTTATGGAGTGTGTTGTTTTATTGTATTCTTCTATACATTCCTCTGCTATTATTGCCCATGATCTTTTTTTATTCTTCTCACTGTTTATCTTCACTCTTAATCTGTTAGTTATAGATTGATTTAGCCTTTCATTTAGCCCGTTTGATTCTGGACAGTCAGTACACGTGAATATCATTTTTATGTTCTTTTCTTTTAAATATTCTTTGAATTCTCTAGAGTTTATTCCCGCGTACTGATCCCCGAGCAGTGTGTCTATTTTGTTCTTTTTCGTGATGGGTTCTATTAGTTTTATGAAATCTTTGGCTGTTTGTGTCGTGGATGTTGAACCAAAAACAAATCTTGTGAAGTGATCTACTAAAATATGCATGTATTTTTTTTAGAGTTGTACCCTGTAAATCCTCCGATTGTGTCAATTGACATTATCTGATATGGCCTGGTCGCCGGTCCTAATTGCGAAGGATTTCCTAATATTCTGCCTCTTCTGGATTTGCCTTCGATACAGTCATTGCATTGTTTACAAAATCTTTCTACCATGGCGTCCATATTCTTAAAATAGTATTGCGGTCTTATTTTATTTAACAAGTGCTGCATTCCAATATGTCCATAGTATTCGTGGATTTTATTTATTAATTTTTCTCCAAACATTTCCGAAACATATATCCTTGTTCTTTTATTTAGATTTTTAAAACATATATTTCCTTTCTTTACTACATTCTTCGAAGTTTCCAGTTCATTTTTATTTCGGGTTTGATCATTTACGATGTCCTCCATTGTAACCATGTTTACTACTTTTAGTACATCTTCTTCATTTTCAAAACTTTCCAGCACCGGATTTCTCGATAGAGCATCCGCCTCTATGTTTGTTTTTCCGGGCTCGTATATAATTTTGAATGAGTATTGTGAAAGATAGAAGATTAGGTCCCCCAATGGTTCATCCGTTCTGGCCTTTACCTTCAGACTTTCCAGCGGCTTGTGGTCTGTGATTACAGTGAAGTTTCGATCGAGCAGCCAGTGTTGCCAGTAGACAATGGCTTCTTTAATGGCCAGACATTCCAAAAATATCGCTTTCCTTTTTTTTGTGTCGGATTTAGCTTTTTCGAGAAGTAGGCCACTGGGTGGAGAAATCCTTCATCGTCTGCTTGTTTTAACACAGCCCCAATCCCCTCTCCTGATGCATCTGTATATATGAAGACTTCCTTTTCTGGATTATAAATCAATAGAATAGGACTGGAGCAAAGGAGTCCCTTGACTTTATCGAAAGCTATTTGGCAATCATTGTCCCATTCAAATTTTATATCTTTCCTAAGAAGTCTGTGAAGTGGCTCTAACAACTTCACTGAATTTTCTATATATCTGTGGTAAAAGTTTATTTTTCCTAAAAATTGTCTTACATTCTTTTTATTTTTTGGTTGTTCAAACTTTTTAATTGATATTAAGTTATCATTATATGGTCTTACTTTGCTTCTTTCAATAATATGCCCTAGGTATTTTACTGAATTCTTTGCCAAATTGCATTTAGATAATTTCAATTTAAAACCTTCTCTCTTCATTGTTTCAATTATCAGTTGAATATGCCTTAGGTGTTCTTCAAATGTTTCTGAGAATACCAGGATATCATCTATATAATTTATACAAAAGTTACTCAGGTTGTTTCTCCTAATACAATTTGCCAGTATCCTTTGAAAAACACTACTTGACAATTTTAGTCCAAACGGCAAAACATTCCATTGGTAGTGGCCGCTTTGAGTAATAAAACCAAGCTTTTCCTTGTCTTTATCTCTGATCGGAATTGACCAAAACGCAGAATTTATGTCAAACGCTGAGAACCAGTTACAGTCTCCTGCTTTGACAATAATATCTTCTATACGTGGAAAGGGATGTATTTCTGGCACCAATAAGGAGTTTATACCTCGATAGTCAACACAAAAACGGGTTTTACTACCCTCATCCTTTTTGAAAACCATGGTGACAGGCGCCGCAAATGGCGAACTTGATTCCTCAATTAATGACGATTGTAAAAGTTTTTCTACTTGAGCATCAATTTCTTTTTGGTCGGAAATTGAACACCTATAAGGTTTTTTGTATACGTATTTATATTCTTTTAATCTTATTTTAGCTTCTGCATTTTTTACTCTTCCGACATCATATTTATCTTTGGCAAATGCTGATTTATTCTTTTCTAATATATTCATAATCTTTTTTCTATTATCTTTATTTAAATGATTCAAATAAGTTTCATATTCTTTTAATTCTATGTATTCGTTAAAGTACATATTACACAATTCATAGTCTTTCTCTATTTTATTGTTGCAGTTTTCCCAATATATGATATCAGTATCTTTATCTTTCTTTTTACTATTTTCATTGTTTATGTATAAAACTATTTCATTTTCTTTTTTATTTAAGTTTTTATCTAACTTTTTATCTTCTATCATCTCTTTATTTAATGTAATTTTATTATTCTTAGAGACGTTTTTTTGTAATATTTGTAAATTCTCGTCTTGTATTAACTTGAATTTTTTAATGGCATCTAGCCCCAATAATAAATCATACGAAAAATTATCATTCTTAATTACATATACATTTAATGAATCTGTTATATTACCTATTTGTAATTCTAATTTTGTTTGCCCATTCACATGATTTATACCGTTTAGAGTTTTGAAAAAAATTTTATCCTTTTCTATATTTTTCTTTAGTTCATCAATTAATTTACTGTTTGCCAAGGATATATTTGATCCAGTATCATAGACCGCCTTGACTTCTTTATTTTTGCCTATTTTAATTTTTAAATTTATTAATGGTATAAATCTGTGGGGCCTATTTAGTTTTTTCTTCTCCACTTTCAGTTTTATTTTCGATAATATTTTCATTTAATAATGTTTCTGCAATTTCAGCATATCTTTTTTTATTAAAGCATAGATTTATTGGGTGATATCTATTTGGCTTTCCTAATTTTTCGCATTTGAAGCAAGGTTTTTTTCTATTTGCTTATAATCACTCTTTCTTTTTTCTAAAGCATGTGAGTTTTCTTTTATATTTGTTTTATTAATATAGGAATTCTCTGAATCTAACTTCTGTAAAAAGCTTATTAAGTAATCTGTTCTTTTTATTTCTAATCTTTCCAATTGGTTTTGAATCTTAATTGGTAATCCAATTACTATATGATTTATTCTTGTTTTTTCTGGCATTTCGAAATCAGCATCAATTAGCAATTTTTCTTTTTTAATTGCATAGTCTACAAATGAGCCGTTTATATGTTCATATTTATAGGCGTATCTTATTTGAGACCATCCTCTTTTTGTAAAAACTAGTAAAAATGAACTAACCCATTCTGGCCATGCATCATGCTCAAATTTTTTTAAATTTAGGTCGTACCAATTTTTAGGCGTTCCATTTAAGAAATATTTTAACGCTTGTATTTTTAATCTATGATTTATTATATTGTTTCTAATACATTCTTTTTCAAACGAATTTATCCATTCATTTGCATCTTGATCTCTGCCATAGAATATTTCTAAATTAAACTTTTTTTCTATGTTATGTAGTGCATTAATATTTTCATCGACTTCTATTTCACTATTTTTGGGCGTGTTAATGGATTCATTATTTACTTCTTCCAATAAACAGCCTTTGAAAATGAAGTTTTCATCTTTATCCATGTATAATGATTTTATCTCAGGCGTCCATGTTAATTTTATGTTTCTAAAGTTTCCAGATTTTGACATACCTTTGATTGCTGCTTTAGATGCACTTAAGGCTAATATTTCTTGATGCGATTTTTCATCTCTGAATTCTTTAGGAAATTTATAAGTTGTTTGGTCCTCCGCTGCTTTGATAGAATAAACTGAAATGCCATCCTGTTGAATTTTCTTCACATGGATTATAACCCTTGTTGTCATCTTGCAGGAGTGAATTTTGATTTGTAATAATGTTTATTCTTCCCCGTGGGGTTTTGACAGGTAATTAAAGATTGATTCAGCTATAAAGAAGAATATATTGTCAGAAATATTATTTACATATATAATACAATATTGTTTGAATGAACATGATTAATTACCTATAAAGAAGAATCAAAATTCAATGTCCTTTATTTATTCTAAATATAATTTAGAATAATAATATATTTACAGTGTTACAATTATTTCTATTATAATATTAAATTCTTATAAGACTCTATATAATGCTATATTATAAAATGATGTCAAAAAGACGTGTTAAGGTTAGATATTTGATTCTTCTCGTCTCCTTGTGAGGGCGTTCCGTGCTTTGTCATTTTGGCGTTAATTTCAAATTTACATATATATATATATATATATATATATATATATATATATATATAGAATGGGTTTCTCGAAAACGGCTCTAACGATTTGGATGAAATTCACGGGTTAGAGGGTTTTCGGGTTGGCATTTCGATCTGTCACGGTCTCATCTTCGGCTAAGTTGTTTTTGATGGGGTTTTTGTTAATTGAAATAATTATTCACAGGTGGTTGTTTGAATAAAAATTTATAATTACATTTTTTTCAATTTTCTTTTGATAAAATTAATTGTTTTTTTTATTTTAAATTCCACTAATAGATCATTACAAAAATTGTTATATATTATAATTTTTCAATTTGATTAATTAGAGGTATTTTTCTATAAAATAATTTATTAGAATATCAATTTCATTCTCTTAAAAAATCCGACAATTCGAAGGATCTCCTTATTTATTTTAAAAGAGTCAACCAAAGAACCTTGGTGTATATTAATATTATTAATTGCAATTCCATTCAAAACTTTGGGGCTAGTTATAAGTCTTGATGATGGCCATAGTGGGTCAAAACGTTGGCAAAAAAATTAACTTTTATTTTAATTTTATTTCATTTTTGCTGCGATTAAAAATCGACCTTTTTATCTGAATTTAAAATTAAAAATAATATTAATATCTCGCTTTTAATTGAATCAAAAAATTACCGAGCATCGCTCGGTGTTCCAGGTACTTTTACAAATTAAGCTAACAATCTTTGAGTATAATATTTATTTATTTATTTATTTCAACGGCATGTGCCTTTAACGCGTTTACATATGTCAGAGAGGTTCGCATCCCGCAGGTGAGCCAGATGGCCCGGATTGCTGTTACTAGCACTCGGGTTCGATTCCCGAGGGGATGAAAAACAACCCCTTTGACATATAATTAAAAATAATCCATTACATCGGATTTAATAGATGACACCATTTTATGATTTTCTAAGAAAATTTGAATCTATTACCATCTGCAAATTGAAATCTTTCAAATAAATAGTGGTTGAAAATGTTATTTGATTTGATCAGTCATTGTGAACTGTGGTTTCAAATGAACTTTAATGATTTAATTTGGCACGCAATGAGAAATTGTGTAATGAGAACAATTAATAGATAAATAGGCAACTTGAGGAATGAGTGGTTAGAGAGAAAATAGATTTAACAATGAATTAATTAGCCAAAAATAAGAGAATACATAGATTATTGTTTTCCCAGTAACTAAACATGCAAGGATTTTACTTTAATGCTCTCGCATCCGCTTTCCAAGTTAGAAATACCTACATCTAAAACTTAACAATAATAAATTCTCTTTATTTATTATATAATACAAATTTAAGCTTCTTTATATTTGTCAAAAATAACTACCCTTGTCCCAACTCTCTCAAAAAATAAATAAATAAATAAATAAATAAAATAAAAAAAAACGAATGTAGGAAATCTTTAGTAAGGGATAGGACAATCAACAACAATTTTTGTGGAATCTAACGGTTCCTGTGACTATGTTTGTAGAAATGTAGTTTTGTATAATTTCTAATTACATTTATAAATATTGCATTGTATTTGTATGTATTCGTGTTTAAAATGGTTTTCTTGTTTTGTGGCAAACTTTGAATTTTGGACTTACGAGGTTTTGTAAGATCAGTGACGATATATAACAGTGCCGGTTGGTGACTTTTCAACTAGGAGATGCTGTCCAAAAATTACCCTTCATTTTTGAAATTTTATTTTAATTTTTGCGTTTTTTTTGTAAACTTCATCGAATACAACATCATTTTCGTTATTTTTCAAATTTAACATTAGATTTATTTATTTAGACAGTCTGGGCTAGGGATGTACGGAGCTTCGACTCCGACTCCGAAAGGTCGGAACTTCCGTTTGATTTTACACCTCCGGCTCCTACTTCGGCTCCGATAATTTTGAATCGGAGATTATAACGAAAATCGAAAGATTCGACCGCGGCCAGTCAGAGCGCGCACCTACAAGTTTTGACTTGTTGGCCGGGGAATCCCATCACGCGTCTCCCGTTCATTTCCCCTAATATATGATCCTCTAAGAAATAGAATGGACGGAGATAAATAATGCTGCTAAGCTTTTCTTTATTAATTACAATTTGCTACTTTTAGGCTAGGGACACCCGGTCGATTTTCAGTCGAGCGATAGTTTAGTTGATGGACATACCAAAATTAATAATATAAGTTTGGGTTTAGACGCACTGAGACGACGGCGCACATTATCCAATGCTGCGATAGGACCGCGGTTGGGCGGTTTAAGAGGCATGACCCTGTGGTACGATGTCTGGCCGATGATTTAATAAAAAAGGGAATGCGTGTCGAGTTGGAATACTTGTACTCCAGCTCGGCGGGCAATAGAAAGCCCGAGATCGTGGCAAACGATGGGTCGGGGGTAGTGTGGATTTTGGACGTCCAGATCGTCACTGCACTTGCAGGACTGCGTGTTGCCCACCGAAACAAAATAGAAAAATATAGTGGCAACTCTAGTCTGGTGGATAATATTGCGGAACGATTTGGCGTCGGGGCGGGCTCGGTCAGGGTCGAGGCCATCACACTCTCGTGGAAGGGAGTGTGGTGGCATAAAGCGGTGGAGTCCCTCATCGCCCTGGGCATATTCCAAAAAACAATAAACAATTTGACATATAGGGCGATGAGGGGATCTCTCCTTAATTTTTACAATTTCAGCAGAAGAACATATAGAGCGGGTGGCGTATGATTATTTTATTATAAATACAAAAAAAAGAAATGTGAAATGTGAGTCAGTATTAATCCTGGCTCTCTCATCCACCCGCTCTAATATGAATTTATTTGTTCTCAAGCTGAAAGTGTGAAGTTTGTGGATAAATTTGTGTAATGAACTTTTATCTTTGTAAGAGGCGGCCCGCTCCTCGGAGGCCTAATAAATTAAATAGGGGCATACACAACACAACTGCAGATCAACTCGATTATTTAATCAAAATCGATCGATGAGCACTTTTGATAAAAAATCGAGCTTAGTTAGTTAATTATGAAAATCGACTTTGTGTGCCTAGCCTTAGAGTCACTCAAATTGATTTAACATTTTTAATTAAGTACATTTTTCTATTCTTGCATTTTACTTACGTATGTGTATTATTATTTATATTTGACCAGGCCTGTCCTTAACAGTTAGTTAAATACATTTCTCTTCTACTCCGACTCCGTCACCGATAAATCCAATTTAAAATCTCCGGTTTCGGTAAACCCACCTCCGTAACATTTCTAGTCTGGGCTATACGGTGGAAAGCCCATCATCGATTGTTATTATCTTCTTCATAAATTCATTCTCACTTGCATCTTTTAATTGGGTAGATAAAAATCTAGAAAAAGTCCTTTATATAACTTTTTATTAATTGTAGAAAATCACACATATATCGGGATATATAGAATTAACAATTAAATATAAATTAGTTGAATATTTTAAAAGTTTGGTATAAAAACAGAACCCTATTATTTAGCGTTGATACAAGTCTGTCTATTGGTCTATAAGAACATTGTAGCTCTTAAACTAAATAAGATTAACTTGAAATTTAAGAGTAATTTTAAATATTGGATTAAACTTTGTGTCAATTCATCTTTTTAATATAAAGAACTTATGTAATTAGATTATACAGTATACATTTAAATTAGATGTCTTAAAGAATATATCGAACCTATCGGTTGATATGAATAAAAATTCTCTGTTGCCAAACACCTGCTGCTCAAGTCAAACTTTCAAATGGATTTTCCTTAAGATAGAACTTTGACAAACAAGCTACGCAAAGACTCATTAGTGTCTCTCAGTATCATCGTCCATATAATTAAATTAACATAAAATTGTTTAAAATTCAAGCAAGCTTATTCGCATCAATCATTCAACATCCATAAGTGATCCCTAGATTTGCTACTGATATCGATTTTTTGTTCGAGATAGCCAATATTATTTATAGCAATCGTGGCTTTCTTTTTAGATCTAGACGTTATATTACGTCAAGAAATTTCTCATTATATATAGGCTACGTTTGCCACTCTGAGAAATGAGACTTTATAATTCATAGAAAATTTCGCCATAGTTATATTTTACTTTAACCTATGACCTACAGAGACTGGAACTCACTCCCAGCCACCGTCTTCCCCCCGACTTATAACCTTCATCTGTTTATCCACAGATACCTTCGAGCTCTGTCCAGCGCATAAAATCCCCTCTTCTTCTTTTTGGAGGGGCCAACGCAATCCATTAGGGGGTGCACCTTTTTGGTGTAACTCCTTCTCTCATCATTTTCATTAAAAAAAATATATGTTCGTATACGGCCATAGATGAAATCACTCAAAAAGCATATATGGCCATTTACCCATATAAAAGATCAAAGATAGGCAAAATTTTGTGGTGCATTTCCATATATGGCTATGTATAACCACATATTCCCATATATAATCATATATGGACATTTATGGCCATATATTGCCATATACAAAAAAATGTGTCCTGATAAATTGAACCAACTTTCTAGTTAAAAACATTAGTTAAATAAAATAATTGTCAAATCTCCAAAATTTGCGTAGAGTATATTGTAATTTGAAATTGGATGAGAAATCATCAGTAGAGATTGTGGTGTTGGTGCAAGGTGAAACATCTTTATTGGATGAGAAAGTTAAAACTTTGATTCAAGATTCGGTACCATCTCTGACAATATCGCAGATATATGTGGATGGGCTGAGCTGTAACAGGTCCCTACCCAGAAATTATTTTAGAGAGCCCAATTTAAAAAACCCACAATTTTATAAAATTACGAACTGATCAAGCCTTCTGCACACCCTAACAGCTCGCCCCATCGCGCGGGTTACCCTAGAGGGCGGCGTCTCAGGATGGGGTTATTAGGCCTCCAAAATTGATTACATCCCAAAAAATTCTGGCCTCAAAACTGAATATAATTTTTTTTATAAAACTAAAGATTTGAGCATCTATTTTTTTTGAAAAAAGTTGGAATGTTTTTCAAAAAATCACCTCAGGTTACAACTAACCAATGTTTATTAAAAGAGAAAGAATTTATTTTTAGGACAAATTCTAAGATTTTAGTAGAAATATTATTAAATTGCGATATCAGAGGGGATTCATCCCCTCAAGAGTTGAACCTGGGAACTAACATGCTTTTCGGGCAATCAGCTCACACTCTCGAGACAAAAACCGAGCTGACTGCCCGGAAAGCATGTTAGTTCTCAGGCTCGACTCCTGAGGGGATGAATCCCATCTGATATCGCAATTTAATAATATTTCTACTAAAATCTTAAAATTTGTCCTAAAAATTAAATTTTTTCTCTTTTAATAATTTTTTTTCAATTAAGAAAAATGATCAAAACGAAATACAATAAATCAACATATCATACCAATTTTAATAATTTTGTATAGTAAAGGGGGGAATTCAAAAAAATCTGAAATTACTTTCTAGAGATTTATTCTCTATGTAGAATTTTATAAAGCAATAGCAAGTAGAAAGTTGGCATTTTTAAATTTTAAAAAGAGCATTATTTTTTGTCATTTTTTATGAAGAAATCCATCTCCCATACCTCAGTTAGTAATTATTTCAAGATTATACCTCATTAATTCAAAGCGCTTTTTTCTACCCACCACTAACTTTCTTTCAATGCTGGTTTTTATTTCGTCTCTTTATCATTTTATGTTAAGTTTTTATCTTTTTATTTGACTTAATTGAATGAAAAAAACAATACAAAAATAAAGTATAATTTATGTACTGCTAGGTATATTTTACTTCTACAATGAGAGACCGATCTCATATCCCGTTTTATTAATACTTTATTGCTGTTATCCAATCTGATTGAAACACGAAGGATGATGAAAAATAATTTTTAAGAAAAAAATAAGATCGACTTCAAAAAATTAAATGCAACAAATAAAATACACTAAAAGGTATAAAATAATTGTTAACTTATTTAGTTACAACCAAACTACGAAATATTAACCTGAAATTACTTTTTGTACTCGGTTCCAATGCGATTCATAAAATGTATATGTTTGGCACCGACTTAAAAAAGTAATTTCATGTTAATATTTCGTAGTTTAGTTGTAACTAAATAAGTTAATAATTATTTTATACCTTTTAGTGTATTTTATTTGTTGCATTTAATTTTTTTGAAGTCGGTTTTATTTTTTTCTTAAAAATTATTTTTATTTTTCTCTTTTTAGTGATGTTATTAATAGTCATCCTATCATCAGAGCTTGACCAAATTAATATTGCACTATCCCTAAGATACACTCTTTCCAATAAAAAAAGAATCATCGAAATCGGTTCATAAACTAAGAAGTTAGGCATGAGCAAACCTATCAAAAAAGGTCTAATACCTATGAAAAAATGGGACCAATCGGAAGGTAGACCAAACCCAATGCAATTTTTTTTTATTTAAATCGGTTCACAATTGGCGGAGATATGAGGTAACATAGGCACAAAAAAAAATAAAAAATAAAAAATTCAGTCGAATAGAGAACCTCCTCCTTTTTTGAAGTCGGTTAAAAATAAAGTATAATTTATATACTGCCAGATATATTTTACTTCTACAATGAGAGACCGACCTCATATCCCGTTTTATTAATACTTTATTGCTGTTATCCAATCTGATTGAAACACGAAGGATGATGAAAAAAGGTAACATCCAATCTATTTCCTATTCGTTTTGTATTCAGCGCTTGTCTGCTTTTATCTCAAAAATGAAATAGGATATAACAATAGCATATATAATATATACTATTATATATATACATATAATATCAGGTATTTTATAGAGAGAGAAATCAGTAATTAATTAAAACTATTTCATTTTAGTGTTCCATACGTATATGTCTGTAATTGAGAACATTGTAAGTCATATATTAATTTAGAGATAAACTTGAAATTTCCAAGTTATATGTATTTATTTATTCAGAAATTAAAGCCGTAAGCGCTACTATGATGATTTAGGTACGCTCACACTACAATCAGGTCAAATTGACGGGCTACATAAATAATGCATTATAATCATTCTAACAGATAGATAGATAAGAAATTCTTTATTATACAATATTATTAATACAGATGTAGATTTATCATACATGATGGATTATACATATTTGTCAACTTTTTTTTATAATGAAGGCTTCGGGCGTTATTTGACTCTTCGTAGTACACTCCATTGACTGAGTAGGAATATTAGCAAATAAAAGATATTTTTGAAATGAAACTTCTTTAGCGACCTATCTGTTTGAATTTTTTTGTTACAATAAAGGGGAAATAAGAGACAAGCCTTGGGGGGTGGGGGTATCTTGCTGCTCCTGGAGTGGGTTTTAAAACAATAATTTAAATTTCTTAAATTTTAATAAATTTTATTTGTCATGAGCTATTAGTGGGTTTTAAAATTAAAGTTTCACTTCCCCCATGCGTTTATGTGGATGAGGCTAAAACATTTTTTATTATTATAGAGTGTGAGGTACCCATGTAAAGTTCTCTTTAAATAGAATTGAGTTTAATTTTATTAAGGTAGTTCTTTCACAAATGCGAAAATTCAAGAAGTCTTTGAAACTTGGAATATAAGTCATTAAAATAAACACACTGTTAAAATTTGAAGACGATTTACCACACCAAACATAAAATAATTGGAATTAAAAATGAAATTTTTTACATATGGCAAAGGGTGGGAAAATGATCATTATTATTTTTTTTTCATTGAAGGACTTTCACTATCTTGATGAAAAACTAATATTTGTTAGAATAATATATTCGGGGTAACTTAAAAAAAAAATTGAAAATATTTACCTAGTTTTGTTAAAAAAAACAAACATATTGGGGGGGACTATTTTTAGTGGAGGGTATATAAGTTCAATGGGTTGGAAACGATCCATTCCTAAAGAGGATATAGTAGTGTAAGAAGTACAGTCACGTTTAAAAAACATAACCTAAAACCGTTCATATTTATAGAGTGGTTACGAGGCTAAAACTTTTTGTGTCGATTGTCGCGAAAGAACCTCCTTAAACTGACTGAACACTTTTAGTGTAGTTTTGCTTTCACTTACAATAAAAATCAGTAAATACGAAAAGCCGAGATCTCAGAAAAAAAAATTAATTATTCTTATTTGTGTGCGGCCCTTGGAAATTTTTAGCGCGTCACTGCGGCCTGTTCTAGAGATTTAATTATTAATTATTAATCTTTTGTTCTAAATATCTTAAGTTTGCTGAGTTGCTTAAGGGAGTCATGATTGAATTTCTGGTCCTTTTACTTCCCCAGCTCAGGTTCACTTACTGATTGTCCTATTCTTTTTTTTTTTTATTTATTTAATGTCACCGGAAACAAAGCCCATTTAGACAGCACATAAGTAAAGTGTTAGTAGGTTTAGTGAGGGAGCCGAGTTTTTAGCCGGTAGAAATTTTTATTTGCCAGCCAGGATTGAACCCCGGCCTTCCACTCCAACATCGTCATAATCGATCGATGCCGAAGCGAGGCCACTGCGTTAGCTGGCTCAGCTAACCCGACTCCCCGATTGTCCTATTCAATGATAAAATAATCATTTTAACTATAAATACATTCTTTGTGCACTAACTTAAAATAAAGTATTAAAAACGTTGTTTACACAACTTAAAAATATCAATGGCTTGAAAACGATCAATTCATCAATAGAATATATTAGCATAAAAAGTACAGTCACGTTAAAAAAACATAATATAAAATTTTAGCACCGTTCATATTTATAGAGTGGTTACGAGGCTAAAACTTTTTGTGTGGATTGTCGCGAAAGAACTACCTTAAGGAGAAAAATTAAAAAAAAATCCTCTAGCATATATCCATTAAAAAAAAAAACTTTGAAACAAAATTAAAAGAAAATATAACAAAAGAGTAAAAACAAGATTAATAATTCTTAATGATTATTAATATATAAGTTATTAATTAATTCGTATGGGTAATTAGCCTTTTATGGAATTTCAACTTTAATTGTTGAATGTGATGCAGGCTCTCAATTTGAAGCCCTGCTCATTCTGATAAGTACATAATTATTAATAATTATATCTAAAACTTTATCTTACAACCTTTATGGCTTATAACAACACACAAAACTATATCCTCAAACTTATATCATTTATTGACGAATCTACATAAACATATATACAAAATTAGAAAAACTCAAATTCAAAGACATTTCTTGCAAACAAAGGTTTACATTTAATTATGCAACGATGGGTTGCTTTTCTATCTTTTTTAACAGGACAAAAGTAACCATTTTTCCGCTTTGCTAATTTTCCTCTATCATCCTGTAATGGAGCAATTGTATAATAGTTGGAGATACGTTTAGAATTCGTCCTATAATAAATCTGATTTCCTGTGTGGTATAATTAATTGTACATCAAATGACTTTCCATGTCTGGTTTTACAAATTGAAGAGCCAGTTTATTCATAAAGTTAAGACGTTTTACTGTCAAATTATCTTTACACGCATTGTAAAGTGTTGTGCTCCAACCCTTGCTTGTAAGGCTTGATGCGGGTTTGACCCCTTCCGAAGAATTGCTCAGGTAACGTGAGGAGGCTGAGTACTTCTACCCGCGCTCTGTGATGTCGAACAGACTGGTGCCCTGCTGAAGAAGGTCTGTAGGGGTAGTTGATCAAAAGACGGTATCAGTTTTACATGTGATTTATTGAAGATAGGTTGTCGAGGCTTGCTATCTCAATTACATCTGACTCACGAGAGCGACTGCGGAGATTGACCATGGAGGAATCGGCTTACAATAAAAAATAACGATCGATTCGGATCTAATACTTGAGGAATAACCCTATTGCATTCCATTTGTAATGTTTTGACTATTAATGGCAACCTCTACTGATAACGTGGAAGAATCGACTTAAAATCAAAAAGACCAAATTCTTTTGGTAAACAACTCAAGCTTGAGTTGTTTGTCATATGGATAGGAGATTCAACATTATAACTGACAGAAATTTTCCTTCTTATTAGGAAGAACTATTTTCAAATCCCTTCTAGACGTTCGATTATATTAAATGTTGAATATTTTTAGATGAATTCAATTGAATTCTAATGTAAATATTTGGACTTAATTTTGCGACGCTTTCATGTGAAAAAGCAACAATCGGTGAATTTTAAAATGATGAATGATCAAACTTAAAATTCTATTAAAAAAAACATTGATATTGTTCCATCTTCTATTGGTCTTTGATTAGCGTATAAAATCTATTATGGCTCCCTCTATTTATTCACAGAAAATATATTAAAGAGTTTAATTAGTAGGAAATTTAGTACATTTGTGTGCCTAACATGATTCGAATTTCAAATTAATTATCTAATTACAAAAATATCTTCTAATCGAATCCAGTGAGGGAATTCAATTAGTTGAATTTTTTAATTAAATGATCATTGAAAGCAGATCAACATTAAATGCAGCTCTTTGTTCTGTTTTACATTGTTTTTAAGGTTTAAAATTAAAGACATTAGAACATTAATGGAAAAATAAAAAATTTGCTTTTATTATTATTAGTGCCTGGAACACCAAGCGATGCTCGGTAACTTTTTAAAAGTCTCTAAATAGCTTAATGACTCATGACTAGGGACCGGGTTTTTATGCAGTAAAAAATGTCAAAATATGCCATAAAATATGCAGTTAAAAATGCTGAAATATGCAAATATATTCAGTAAAAGATGACAAAATAAATTTACTTATGCACTAAAATTAGAATTGAAGACAAAAATCTATTATATATAAAATTCTTTGCCCGATACACTCTCTCACTCACTCATCATCAAAACAGCCAGAACTACTGGACATAGAAACATGAGATTTGGAGAGGATATTATATCTATGACATATGGGCTCACTAAGAAAGGATTTTTTGAAATTCGATCCCTAAGGGGGTCAAAGGGGCCAAAGTGTGTTTTCACTGATTATGCGATATCTCTTAAGGACGATAAAATATCTGCTTGCTTTTTACTTATAAAAATACTAAATTAAAATATCTAAAAACTGATTTCAGGATTTTTTGAAATTCGACCCCTAAAGGGGTCAAAAGGGGCAAAATATCTTTGCAATGTGTTTACACTAATTATGCATTTTCAATTAAGAACGATAAGATATCTACTTGATTTTTACTTAATAAAATTCTAAATACAAATATCTAAAAAGTAATTTCAGGATTTTTTGAAATTCGACTCCCAACTATCCAAAAAGTGAGTGGGGGCAAAAATTAAAACTCTCTCCTATCTTGATCAAATTTTGTAGAGTTATTCTTTATTACTTTAGAACTATCCTGTAAAAATCAACTATCAAAATTGACTGTATGGGGGCGAAAGGGGGGGGGGGGGCAAAATATAGAAATTTTAATTTTTTTTATACATTTACTCTTTAGAAAACTGAAAGTTATTTATTTGCAAATATCTAAAAAATAATTTCAACCTCCCAAAATGCGAGTGGGGGCAAAAAATTAATACTCTCTCCGTTATAGATCAAATTTTGTAATGTTAGTTTTTAAGACTATATAAAATGTATGCTGTAAAAATCAATAGCCAAAATGAGTGCGTGGGGGCGAAAGAGGGGGAAAATATTACAAATATATATTAAAGAGCTAATAATCACATGCCGAGACGCTGCCCGCCAGGGCCACCTGCTTAGAGGGTGGAGCTGCAGAGGGCGTGTCGAAGGCACGCCTGGAGCAGCTCCTACTATATTTTTGAAGGAGTGCTATGAAAAGAATAAAATGATAAAGTAAGCAATAGACACCAAGTGTCAAATCTCTACTTATATTGCGTAAAATATTGCCCAAAACAGACACGATTGTATTGTATTGCTTTTATTTGCAATTATTTGACCGACTATAATCTGATCCCTACACTAATTTACACACACTTCAACACACACATACACATACACGAACACTCAATGTTCTAAATGTCCCGAAGGCCGTTAAAAAAATAAATAAAAATAATTAACAAAGCATCTCAAAAATAATGTTTTCATCGCATTTAAATAGTGTCCTCCTGTTTGATTTCATTTTTTTTCATTCTTTCTCTGAAAATTTACTTTTAAAAAATCAGTATTTGCTGCGAAATAGGCAATATTAGACAAAAAATCCTTCAAATATGCAATTTTGTGCAATATTATTCAAATATGCAAAAATATACAGTATAAAATTTAACCCACAGTATCCTAGATGCATAATTCGGAAAGATAATTAATCCCCTGGGTCGTATGTGGAGGCAAACAAAATATGCAATTGCATAGGAATCCTACTCATGACACTTGATAAGTACCTACTCCACTTTTAAAAAACATCATTAGTGCGGGTTTAGGGAGAAAAAAAAACGAAAAATCTTTCATATAAATGTCAACTGTGTACGTAACCAATAACTTCCGGAACTTCAATTTTGCCAAAATCTTGTGGTACTTCCTGTAGCCTCTAGATAGATTAAGTTTCAAATTTCAAGGCTCTGCGACTTACCGAAGACGAGATATGAACGATTAAAATATTTATTTTGCTACATGACTAATTTACACCCCTTCCTTTATTTCAATCGGATTAAAATTTATACACGACTAATAACCCATGAGACTTGATAAGTACACTATTCATATATATGTTATATGTTTAAGTTAGACGCGAAAGTTAAAACTTTTTATCCGGCCACTGCCCTATTTTGGTGCAATTGGGATTAGTCATGTTTTTGATACTGAACCAAGAGTTGAAAAAAGATACAGGAACCAGCCGGGTATGATCCGACATCTTCTGCGTTAAGCCCGCAAATGCCTTTTTCCATTTAAGCGATGGATCCCATGACCAGATCCTATAATCAAATCTTATATATATTCAACTCTTTAGCGCGCTTTCTCCTATTTTCCTAATTAGTATGGTTCTTATAAATTTACTACAAAGCCCATCTGTCTGATTCTTTGGGGAAAACGAGTCTGGTCCCAATTGCTCCAAAATAGGGCAGTGGCCGGATAAAAAGTTTTAACTTTCGCGTTCATCTAACGTTAACATATAAATATTCTAAATAAAATTTATTATTGAATATCTGAACAAAATTCATCTCTTTCGATTCCCCAAAGAATCAGACAGATGGGCGATAAGTATGTATATATACGAGCTTTTCGTGCGTGCCTTCAGCACGCCCTCGAAGCTCGGCCCTCCGGGCTGGTGCCCTGGCGGGCGGCGTCTCGGTCCAAAAATGTTATTCCTCTTAAAACACCACACTAAATGTATACGTGTAAACTCCCGAAAATACATACTCTCTTAAAAGTTTCCCCTCATTTTCGTCCTGACACAGCTACAGAAATGAGGCTCTAGATATGAATCTGAAAGTATTTTTTTTCTATAATCTACAGCATTGTGATATTTTTTGTGTGGAAATAGATTTATTTAAATAAGAGGGATTGTGTGAGGAGGAGAATTATTTATATCATTTTTTTAAAATTCGATAATGGATATAAGGCTCCAAATATTTAAAAGAGATCAGGTGTTGTTTGTATGATATGACAGGCTGCTCTTTCCAGTATTGCCATGATAAACTCGGGCATGCGTGTCTTAAGTCGTTCAATTTTGTAAAAATCCAAAAATAAGAATAACAAAATTTACATTTTAAAAAATTATAAAAAAGTGGCAAATTATTAAAAAATAAACGAATAATATATAAAATATAAATCAAATAAGATGTGATTAATTTATTTTTCTGTGCAGAATTGAATATTTAATTTTTGAGTGGTGAGGGGGGGGGAGGAATAATTATCAATATATTTAATGTTTCTTAATTTAAAATCAATTGGAATCTTTCATTTCAAATTACAATTACAATTATATTTCAAATTTGCCGCAAATATACATCGACGGCATCAGCGCTCCCTGTCGGCAGCATTATCTGAGCGTTGTTACAAATTAATCTAGGCTCTTATATATAGTATATATATATATATTCAAGAATTGCTTATTTAATAATATGAGATTATTACTAACATTTATAACTAATTATATATATATATATATATATATATATATATATATATATATATATATATATAGGGAATAACCCTGATGATGGATGAAGATGATTTTTTTGACTCGAAAGGCTTGATGGAAAGATATCGGTGGAGCTCCGGTGTCGTCGAGTTTCTTCAGAGGTGATAACCTCTCTTGGTGGCGTAAAGCCGTGAAATTTGCTTTCCCCAAAATAAGAATTTGCCCGGAGGCTTGTGAAAAATGCTTTTTTAAAAATAAGAAGTTGCCCGGGGGGCAGTGAAATATGCTTTCAACAAAATAAATGGCACAAGGCCCGAAATTTATTACTTCTTCGTGGTTACAAGATTTCGTACAGCTTTGTTCCTTCAATCGTTCCAAAGTCGACAGGCGAACTCTTGGAGAGCGTAAAACAGCTCTTCACACAGTGAGGGCTGAATTGCAACTGACTCGCTAATTACGGCTTCGTCTCTTTTATAGCCGTCGATTTAATTGGTAATTAAGGTGATTGGTTAATAATTTTTCCTAGATCGCGCTCGATTAATTATAAAAAGGCGGGGTCTCCTTCTTCGCTAATTAGTCTTTCATAAGCCACGAACCGATTAACATCGAAAAATAAATTACATTTCTAATTGAAAAAAAAGCAGAAAATCGATTCCTACATTCTCCCCTTTCTCAATCAAGTTACGACCCGGAACTTATAACCAATCATCTTTTACATAGTTAAATATTTCAACTTAAAATTAATTTAGTTATTGTCTTTTCTTCTTTAAAGCCGTTTAGGTATTTTTAACTTAATCATAAAATACAGAATTATTATATTTTTTTTTACAATGAAATAGCACTTAAAACTAAACTTAACTATTGTTATTTTTTACAAAACAAATTGATCTTGAAAATTACTTGAACAAAAAAAATTTTATGCTTAAACTTAGTGTTTTTTAATTGTCTATTTCTTTGATTTTAACTTAAAAACTAACACTTTCACACACTAATTTTCACTTTTTTCTCACTTTTGCACATGACACTAAAAAAAACACTTTCATATTATTTTTTTTTTTTTACACTTTTATAATTAACACAACACTTCACTTGGGTATCTTCTTGAACACTTAATATAGTCTGAGGTAAGGGACCGACATGGGTTTTAACTGGTATTGAGGGGAAATTGAAATTAATCTTATGAGCTTTAAGACCACTAAACTTTGTAACGTCATAGGCTGCGTAATCATTTTGGCTTTTGATTCTAATTTTCTTCGTAAGTTCCCCAATTCTTCTTGCTTGAAACCCCTTAATCTTGTCTTTGTTCATAGGTGAATTTGTCCCTTGACCATCTTCTAAATGACTTTCTTTACTTGAGATATCTTCTTTCAAAGCGTTAGCTGTTTTTTCAAAATGACTGTCTTGATCTGATAATTTCTTGTGTAATTCCCTGTTTTCATGTTTAATTAAATTTATAATTTCGTTTAATGAGTTATTTTGATCTATCAGTTCGTTGTTCCTTAATTTTAAATGGTTAATTTCGTTTCTTTTAATTTTTCTTTCTTCGTTGAGACTTCTATTTAAACTGTTCAATTCCTTTTTCATTGACTGAATTTCGTGTTTTAATGAATTGTTTTCCATTCGTAGTTCATCTATTAAATGAGATTCTGTTTCCGTTCTTGTTTGGTTAATTTTATTAACGTCTATGTTTTTAATAATTTGGATGCCATCTTGTCCTATTTTAATTTCGGCCTGATCTAACAGATCGATTCCTAAAATTACTTGTTCGTCTATTGTTTCGTTTGGAACTACATAAAATTTAATATTAAAATCTTCGTTGTCAATTCGTGTGGTCGTTTTAAAATATCCTTTACTTCCGGTTCGTGAAAATGCAAACCCATTCAGAATAATATTTGAATCTGTTAATTGTGGTGAACCTAGCTGTTTGTGGATGTCTTCGCTCATGAGCGATAAGCCTGCACCGGTATCTACTAAGGCGTTAATCTTGTGGTTGCTTATTGAAATGATCTTGTGATTGGATTTCGTTTTTTGACTATTTACTGTAACTATGTTCATGGGTGGGTCTTCTTTGGTGATTAGGTTTTCGTTTCCATCATTACTGCTAACTGGCTGTCTATTGCATGCATGATTTGCTACGTTAGCTGACTTGGAAGTGATTTCCGAATAAATTTTTAATTTTTCTTTCAATTCTTTTAATGTTTTTGCCCCGTAAAGTATTACTTTATTAGGACTAATGTCTTGTATACCATCCAGTATATATTCTATTAATGCCTTGTCTTCTAAGTTTCCCCTGCTTGCTATCTCTTTCATAATCAGGAAGTATTCATAAACGTGCTCACCCTTTTGCAATTTTCTTCTGGCTAGCTGCTTGTGAATATCCGCGCTGTTTACTTGTAATGAAAATTCTTCTAGTAATGCTTCTTTTAATTTATCCCACGTATTAATGTTTCTTTCACTTTCTACGAATAGCCTAGCTAGTCCAGTTATTAGCCGTCTGCCAAAGGTAAATAGTTGCAAGCTATTCCAACCTTGAATACTTGCTTCGGATTCTATGTCCTGCACCCATCTTTCTATTGAATAACAGTCTGTTCCGTTGAATTTTTTATTAGCGGTTCTACGTCCCTAAAATTGATTGGACTGTGTTCCATGACTGTATAGTGGTCTTATAACTGATAAGAGGGATAGGTGTGTAGGTGTGTGGTGGGATTGTCGGCTCTTACCTCGTTAGTTAATTCTTCTGTCGTATTCCTGCTGCTACTCCTATGGGTGGCTGGTTCAGCTGTTATCCGCGAGTGGCGCTGCCGTCGTCGTGTTGGTTGGCCTTCGTTCAATCACTTCAATCGATGGCCGCTGCTGCTGCCTGCTACGTCGCCTGCCTTCGCTCGTCGCTTGGCTGCCGGGCGCGCGGTAAATGTGTTTGCCCGCGCAAAAACGGTCGGTGCCTCGAGGCGAGTCGAGACAAACCTCCTCGGGTCCGAACCGAGATGGTCCAGCTCCGTCCGATAAAGCCTTTAACGAATCCGCGGCCGAGCCCCCAAATTTATAGGGAATAACCCTGATGATGGATGAAGATGATTTTTTGACTCGAAAGGCTTGATGGAAAGATATCGGTGGAGCTCCGGTGTCGTCGAGTTTCTTCAGAGGTGAAAACCTCTCTTGGTGGCGTAAAGCCGTGAAATTTGCTTTCCCCAAAATAAGAATTTGCCCGGAGGCTTGTGAAAAATGCTTTTTTAAAATAAGAAGTTGCCCGGAGGGCAGTGAAATATGCTTTCAACAAAATAAATGGCACAAGGCCCGAAATTTATTACTTCTTCGTGGTTACAAGATTTCGTACAGCTTTGTTCCTTCAATCGTTCCAAAGTCGACAGGCGAACTCTTGGAGAGCGTAAAACAGCTCTTCACACAGTGAGGGCTGAATTGCAACTGACTCGCTAATTACGGCTTCGTCTCTTTTATAGCCGTCGATTTAATTGGTAATTAAGGTGATTGGTTAATAATTTTTCCTAGATCGCGCTCGATTAATTATAAAAAGGCGGGGTCTCCTTCTTCGCTAATTAGTCTTTCATAAGCCACGAACCGATTAACATCGAAAAATAAATTACATTTCTAATTGAAAAAAAAGCAGAAAATCGATTCCTACATATATATATATATATATATATATATATATATATATATATAATATATATATATATATATATATATATATATATATGTATATATATATATATGTATATAAATAACATTTTTTAAAATGCTTTTATTTCAAAATGTTCTAAAAAGCAGAAAAAATTCTTGAGTAAGTTACCTACTCAAAAGTTTTATTTACTTAATGATAATACTGATACGTTTTCTAAGCAAGAAATAAAATTAAACCAAACACAAATGATCCAATATAGTGATGGTTTGATTTATATAATGATTTTGAAATTAAATAATGATTCAATCAATCAAACAGAAGACACCCTGTGATTTATTACTCCCTAGTATTGAATTAATTTGAAAAATAAATATGTCCGAAAAGTGGTGGAGAAAAATCAATTTTCGGCCATTATTTTTTGGGTTAGTGTCTCTTTTTGTCTGAATTCCAATATCCACGATAAATCTTGAAGAAACTGTCGTAAAAGGTTTGTTCTAGTGTCAAAATTCATATATTTCCAATTAGTGCTGGTCCGATGCAAGTTTTAGGATGAAGCGAGACCCAATTATGGTGCCCCTGGCTTCGCAGCAAGGGTCTTTGGCGCCCCTGGCAAAGCTTTGGGCTTTACGGCCCTAAGGTCATACACATACTAGCTACTTCTTTACCACTTAGGCGCCCCCTGTGGACATGGCGCTTGGAGCGGCAGCTCCGTTCGCCCTATGGTAGGGCCGGCCCTATTTCCAATCCGGAAAACTGATTAAACTCTACCTTGAGAACTTCTAGATCCAAAATGCAAGAATTTTTTAAATAATTTTACTGATACATACATATTTTAAACCGTTGAATGATAAAAGAATAAACCAATAATCTATCAGAGATTTTCTCAATTTCACTTTAATAAATTATTTATTTATTTTAAAACCCATTAATAGTTAATTACAAATATTATTTATGTATTAAAATTAAGAATTTGAAATTATAAAAAATTCTTTAGTTCAATAAATAAATGTTGTATATTTATTAAATTACAATTTATTACAACTCGAATCCTAGCTGAATGAGATAATTCACTCCCCTACCACAGAGGATTTCCTAACGTTTTCAATTTTGACACCCCTATGACGAAGGAAGCCATGTGTCTTTACCAATAATTAAAAAATATGAGAAAATAAAATTAACAAGCTCTCAAAGAGTCAGGACCCAGACAGGCTATGGCAATACTTCCACATTATATTCTATAGAATATAAATGTGAAACTAAAAGCTATTAGCATTATTGATTTTTTACTATTTGTTTTTCTTCTAAAAATTCTCAATGTTCTTTCAGTTTCAATTTTTAGATGTTTGTTGTTGGTGTAATTACCCGAGTCGAAATTTAAGTACTAATTTAATCCCTCTGGTTCAAAATAGAACCGATTTAAAGCACTGTAAGCCGCCTTAGCTCCTACATTGAACCCCGAGGTCCTACCATTTACTGTGAGGTTCTACTTTAAAGCCCAAAGTCCGATATTACTATGTAAAAAAAATAAAAATAAAGACAATATAATAATAATAATTATTATTATTTGTTATTTATTATTATTTATGTGGACCGGATTACTCTAATCCCAGGCGTGTTCTTCTTTTATTTAATGGAACTGGTTGTCTAGGATGTATTCGTAATAAAAGGTACTTCAACTTGGTTTAAACAATATATTTAATAAGATAGAAAGTATAACTTTTATGTACAGGTTAAATAAGAATTAAGATTCGTTGTTAGAGAGATGGAAATTGCCATGTCTTAATGATTCGAAGGTAATCTCGTCTTTTCGGTTGTCCGTCTGATAGTCAGGTCGGAAGTGTCTGTCTCGCCAAAACTCTCCTCGACATCGTCTCGTAAGGGTAGAGGGGGACATAACTTCACGTGACAAACATGATTGTTTAAGGTGGAATGTGGAATAATCAGGTAGTGGGAAAAAGTGGGATATTCCCTTAGACTCACTTTCTCTTCAGAGAATGGTCTTTGTGAAAGGCTTTTTCAATAAAACGTTTGTTCGCTGAAAGGGCTTTAGTGCAGAAACCAGTTGACCGTTAAGTCTGGTTGCAAATGAAACTTTAAAAATCAACACGATTTATTTATCGCCTACATTCATTATTTTTATTATAATCCAATAGGATATAAGGGTTCAAAATAGACCCTAATTTTTATTCCCATCAGAACCGACTTTGAACCCCAAACTGGTAAAACGAGAAATTTGTACCGCTTTGCGGGCCAAAGTCTGACCTAATTTAACATGGAAATAGAATCTACTTTGAGCCCACGTCCTAAATAAGAACTACCTTAGGGGGCTCAATGTAGGGTTTAAATGTCGACTCGGGTACTATTTAAATATGGAAATTAGCTAAACCTATGACAATAAAAACAAATATATTTTAAGAAATATAAATTTTTTAGTTAATTAGTTTTATTACCCCCTACAAAAAGCTATTATACCCCCTAGGCTAGGAACCCCGACACTACGGGCACTTACTATAAATAGTCTTGAAATTTTTTTTTCAATTTTTCCTCCAATTTATTTTATTTTCATTATTTTTCTATAATATAAATCATAAATCAACAGTATGGTAAAACTAGAGAGAAAATATTTCCGAGAGAATAATATTCTATAATGATTGATTAATGAATGGAAGAAGCCGAAATAATACCCTCAGCTCTCAAATTCATTGTCCCTATTAACACTTTCACTAGTTATAAGCCTATAGACTGATAAATAAGCTCTTAAATAGATTAGTGAATCAACTCAAAAGAGTAACTTGAATATTTCAAGCATGAAAATCACTGGTGTAAAAATTATCCACCATTCAAACACGAGTTTTTTTAATCTAATTTTGAGAGTTTTTGGTAACTCAATCATCTTCATTATTTCTCAAGGTTGTTTAAATTTTCATCTTGAGAAATTTACCTTTCTTGTATTTTTATTCGTTACTTTATCTTTTTTTTAATACTTTTAATATATCATACTTATTTCTTCCATGATGAATCTGTCCTAAAATGTTGAAGGTCTTAAAAAGCAAAAGGCAACAAATTTTACACTCGGATAAACAAAACGACAATATATCTTAAGTTTTTTTTTGTTTTTTTGTTTCAGACAAAATATGTTACGTGACAGTTTGGAAGTGAAAGATCTCAGCTTGGATGGGAGTATTTCAGCCACCGTCAATAGTGAGTAATACATCTTTTCTATTATTCTATATATCTATATCTATACATATACAGGGAAACCCCTCAAATCCGAACTAATTGGGGCTGTAGCCTGTTCGGATTTCAATTTGTACGGATTAGCCGAAAGCAGCTTCGACAATTGAAGATAACTGATATCAAGTGAAAGATTAAGTGATATTTTTTTTAATTGAAAAGTTTTTGTTTTGCCGAGAGTAGCAGAGCTGTTGATTCACAAAGAGAAACAAAGAGGTTGTCCTCTGCTTGATGCAAATAAACATACACACATATATATCGAAATGATATATCTGTATATATATATATATATATATATATATAATTTATTTGTTTGAGACTATAGTTTTGAAGACTTGGTCTTCATCATCAGTCTTTTAATTATAAATAATATATATACATATAAATATTTGATATATATGTGTGTGTATGCCTATTTGCATCAAGCAGAGGACAACCTCCCTGCCTCTCTCTATGACTCAACAACTCTGCCACTCTCATCAAAATAAAAAATTTTCAATTAGAATTTTAGATTCAAAAATGCTGAAAAATAGAAATCTCCGATGAGGAGACATCGAATAATTGTGACAGCTAAAATTTGGCACATCTGTATTTATTGATATAAACTGCACATTTGATAGGCATTGGCGTAGTTAGGGGTTTTCCTAGGATGGGGCAGCCGGCCAGCAGATTAGCCACCACAATTTCGGTAATCCGATTAGATATCAAATAAATTTTTAGTAGAATTGACAAATTTTGAAAGTAACGAAATAATTTAATCAGAAATAACATAAGTGATGCCTCGTAATAATGGACGATCGATTTTTCTAGGGGGAAGAGGCAATAAGATTTGTAGGGGGAACTGCCCTTCTTGCCCCAATCCCTAACTACGCCTATGTTGAAAAATTTTAACTTAAAAAAATTAAATTAAAATTAGGCTATACAGGGTAGGTTCCACAAATTTTAACTTTTCAGTCAAAACTGTTCGTTGACGAAAAATTGCCAAATAACTACAATTTACAGAGAGACAATCGAATCTTAAATAAGCTGACGTGTTCTGATGTGGCCATCCACTTGACTTTACCATACACTCTGGCCCCTAAAATTATTTATAATCATGTACTTATACTTCTGGGGTCCCACTGATTATGTATACAAAGTTTGTTTGAGTTTGGTAAATGGCCAAGATTTTTAATTTTTAACCCCCTCTCCACCCCCCTTAATTTTGGGTCGATATTCACCAAAATCTAATCACATCTTAATCTCAATAGACCAAAACTACGTGTGAAATTTGGTTTCGATATTCACACTAGTTTTTGAGCTAGCTCGTCCACAAAAATTTGTTAACGCACAGACTAACTAACAGACAACCAGACTAACAGACAAAACAATTATTATCTCAAAAAATATAATTTTTTCGATGTTGACTTATTAGAGCTTTTTTGTGGACCGAAATGCCATGGTTTCGCTCAATTTTTTTAATCAAAATAGTTTGAGCCGTTTTTGAGATATTTTGAGAAAAAGAAGGAAAAAAACATATTTTTCATGCACGATTACAATACTTGACCATACCCTGTATGGTAAAGTAAAAAGTGAAAACTTTTTTCTTCAATTTATTAATCTTACAATGTCCTTTTCCTATTATTTTCTAAATCAAGAGAGAGTTTATCGGTTGAACCCATAAGGGAATATCATGTGACATTTCCTCTGACATTCCGAAGAACTAGGCTCATGTGAAAAATAATAAGGATATTTTTTAATAGATCTGTCTCAGTTGATTCCCATCGATCTTATTACCGAACTGATATTTTTTTAAATGTATTTTTTATCTTATATTTTTCACTTCTTCAGTGTTAAATATGAACATATCGTTATAAAAATTTTTAATTTTATTTGTCGACGTTTCGTATTCCAACCAGGGGTGTATTTTCAAGACTATAAACAAATTACAATTGAAACAATCAGTAGTATACATCATATATTTACATTCATTTTCTCTTTCATGAATAGTATTTTAAATTAAAAATATTCCTTCTGCTTCTTCTCATGGATTCAATTATCCGGGAGGTCGCATTCGTTTATCAACTGACCAGTTTCCTCTAATAGTCCAAGAGCTGGTGACACATTTTTGACTACGGATTTGACCCAACTAGAAATAATGCGCAATAGTACCGTCTATGATAGTTGTACAAGGAATGGCCAGTCTGGCTGGCTGTTGCAGGTCGACTAGGTACTGCGCATGGTGTGAGTGCGGTAAAAAATAAATATGTGTTAAAAAATATTTTTGACCCACAATGAAATTATAAAAATTATAATTTATAGTTAATTATAAACATAATATATTCTCTCCAGACCATTTGAGTGGTGGGACGTGGAACCAGACCACCCCAAAGTGTATTTTTACAACATGAAAAAAAATACCATCAAATATTTTTTTCATGTTGTAAAAATACACTTTGAGGTGGTCTGGTTCCACGTCCCACCACTCAAATGGTCTGGAGTGAATATATTATGTTTATAATTGACTATAAATTAGAATTTTTATAATTTCATTGTGGGTCAAAAATATTTTTTAACACATATGTATTTTTTACCGCGCTCCCACCATGCGCAGTACCTGGTCCACCTGCTACAGCCAGCCAGACTAGCCATTCCCTGTACAACCATCATAGACGGCACCATTACGCATTATTTCTAGTTGGGTCAACTCCGTAGTCAAAAATGTGTCACCAGCTCTTGGACTATAACAACAAAACAACAAATTTACCTTTTCTTGTGAAACACCACTATAACCCTTTAAAAAATCCTGTGTTTAATATGTTTCACTATAAATCAACACCGCTTTCCCTAAATGTTACCTACATCTAATTGGGTAGGTATATTTGAAACCATGAAAAAACCCATAATATTTCTAATTAAAAAATCTCAAAAAAAAGGCCAAAAACTATACTTGTAGTGTCTAACACATAAATTATATCTACCTAAATATACTTGTATTATATATGAGCCGTTCAAAAGCAGAGTGGACTAACCCACAAATCTCATTTTCGCTGATAAACCTCTATAATCAAGTAGGTTGTTAGCTAAACTAAATGATTTTCACAGAAAAATAAATTATTAATTTCCAAGATATTTTTTATCGATTCTAATACAAGAGTATTTAGAGAGACCAAATAATGTTCTGATATAAAGTGAAAAAACTTCGACTCTCTCGAAAAAATCTGGAATGTATACAAAGGGTCCCCCTGAGGTCTGAATTTTGATTTTCATGAAAAAATAAACTATTAATTCCTAAGATATTTTTATCGATTCTAATACAAGAGAGAGGCTAAATAGGGTATTTGTTTATATATATGAGGGGCAACTCTAGTCTGGTAAGCAATAGTGCGGAGGGGTTTGGCGTCCAGGCGGGCTCCGTTAGAATCGAGGCCATCACACTCTCGCGGAAGGGAATGTGGTGACATAAAGCGGTGGCACCCCTTATCGCCCTGGGTATATCCCAAAAGACATTAAACGATCTCACGTATAGGGTGACGAGGGGCTCTCTCTTTTAAACTAAATAGACAGAGTGGTCCAAACTTAGTTTTTATTGGTCCTTCTAGATTACAGCACAGATACCACTTTTGTCTAGTACCTTTACCTCTATATTGCTGGATTTGTCATAATAAACCAAAAGTGGGATGGTCCACTCTGCTTTTGAAAGCCTCATATGGGGCTATCAGAGCAATATTGGACTAACCTTCAAAATTATAATTTTGGTTTATCTGCGGAAATTAATTATTAATATCGTTACCGACCAACTGCAAGTGGACCAAACCAGGATTTGTAATAAAAAGCTGGTTTGGTCCACTTACATAGATATGCTAAAAATAAAAAAAGGTCAAGTCTTTTATAACATCAAAAAAAGCATTCTCTTGCTACACTGGATGCAATTCAGAAGCGAGCAATTAAACTAATAGGAGACCCAACTCTAACCAACTTACTCGACTCCCTAGCTCACCGAAGAACCGTTTCTGCCCTTTCCCTGTACTACAGATATTATCACGGTGTCTGTTCAGTCGAGCTGAAATCAATTATCCCCCCTAATGCCCTCTTTACGAGAAACACGCGGTTTTCTAACGCTCAGCACCCCTTCGCTGTCAAATTGGAAAAAAATCGAACAAGCGCTTTCGTCAACTCTTTTATCCCTATGACCTCCAGAGACTGGAACTCGCTCCCTGCCACCATCTTTCCCGCGACTTATAACCTTCAGTTATTTAAGACCCGTATCCACAGATACCTTCGACCCCCGCCCAACCCATAAAATTCTTTCTTCTTCTTTTCACGATGGAGGGGCCAACCCAGGCCTTTAGGGGTTGCACCTTTTTGGTGTAATTCCTTCTCTCATCATTATCATAAAAAAAAGTATAATAAAAAGCTCTTCTAATTCTTTAGAAGTGAATAAAATGAAGAGGCTGGGGGGTGGTACTTTTCTTGAAACTGGGAGGGGCATCCCCGTATAGACTGATAGACAAACAGGTATGTAAATATTTTAATGGCAAATAAAATAATGTTTTTCCGCCAAAGAAAAATATTCGCTTTTATTTTACAATTAATTAATTAAATTTCTCAGAGCAAATCTAATTTTAAAGTTTGTAAAAGTTTAAAAAACCATTAGTAAATACTTTTTTTCATATTTTTTTTGGTGGCAAAAGATGCTGCTTTAAAATGTTTTATTTCCACTTTATCCATAGCATAGCATACCGAAGCTCTCTGATATAGTATAAAGTATTGATGTTATTTTTTTCTATTGTATGTACAATAAGCCGGATGTAATATATGTGTTGTCTTTCGACAGAAAAAAAAGCTTTTTGTCAATGTGATTGACAGATTGCATTTGAATAAATAAAAACAATATATGAACAAAAAGTGAAGGCTTTACAGGGTATGCTCTCAGCAATGTTTGATTGGTTCTAGGACATTTTTTTTCATCCTCAAACAATTAAAACTAGAAAGTTGAAGCTTGATGTAAAAAATATATACCTTATTAATACAAATTTCGTGTTAAATTAGTAACAATAGTTTATATACTTTTTTGTTGGTCTAGCGCAGCACTTTAAACTTTTTCATTTGCTACCCGATTTTGACTGAGAAATTTGGTCTCTCTATACCTTTCAGATTTTTTCGAGGGTATTAAAGTTGAATTTTTCCGGTTTATACCAAAACAAATATCGTATTTCGTCTCTAAATACTCTTAGAATCGATAAAAATATCTTAGGAATTATTGTAATAGTTTATTTTTCTATAAAAATAAAAAACTCGACCACCGGGGGACCCTTTGAATACATTCCAGATTTTTTCGAGGATGTCAAAGTTAAATTTTTTCACTTTATATCAAAACAAATACCGCATTTTATGTCTCTAAATAATACTCTTGTATTAGAATCGATAAAAATATCTTGGGAATTATTGTAATAGTTTATTTTTCTTCTTTTTCTTCTTATTCTTCTATATAGTTGTGAACACCTGTTTCTCCAACATATTACAATCAGTCATCAGGGTCATAACTCTTTCTATGAAAATGAAAACTTCAGACCACAGGGGGGCCCTTTGTATTCATTTCAAATTTTTTTCGAGGGTGTCAAAGTTTAATTTTTTCGATAACTTTTAAGGAGTTAGGTGTTGGTTCTAGGTGAATCATTTTATTATTATATTAATTTTTTCGGTTTATATCAAAACAAATACCACATTTTGTGTCTCTAAATACTCTGTATTAGAATCGATAAAATATCTCGGAATTAATAATTTATTTTTCTATGAAAATCAAAAATGCAGACCACAGGGGGGGACCCTTTGTATACATTCCAGATTTTTTCGAAGGTGTCAAAGTTAAATTTTTCCGGTTTATATCAAAACAAATACCGTGTTTGGTCTCTCTAAATAATCTTTTATTAGAATCGATAAAAATTTCTTAGGAGTTATTGTAATAGTTTATTTTTCTATAAAAATCAAAAACTCGACCACCTGGGGACCCTTTGTATACATTTCAGATTTTTTCGAGGGTGTCATAGTTAAATTTTTCGGTTTATGTATGTCTAATCGCAAGTAAGAGATCAAAATAAATAATAAATATTTTTTTAGCTTCTAACTTTGTTATTTGTCTAATTAGGCCAAATGTCTTGCTTTAATTAATTATTAAGCTTCGCTGCGCACTTCTAAAGGGACCGCGTCGCACAGTTTGGGAACCTCTAATATATGGCAAAACGAGCAGGTAATAAATACATTTATAGTGAAGCAAATTTTTATAAACATACCTATTATGATTAACTAAAACTACATAATTACAATTATTAAATCCAAATAATAATTGAATCTGCATGTTTCTTATTAAATAAAGAGTCAAACGGGAGTTCATCATCTTCAACATTTTTCAAATTCGATCTGTATTTTGATTTTATAATCGCCAATGCCGAGAACATCGCTTCTCATGAATAAATTTTCTAATTCAAAATGGCAATTTCACAAATTATTGGAAATTCAATGATAGATATACCTCGAATTCACTAAACATTAATTTTTGGCTGTTGCCCATTCTAATTTTTAACCGACTTCAAAAAAGGAGGAGGTTCTCTATTCAACTGATTTTTTTTTTGTGTCTATGTTACCTCATATCTTCACCTCATATGAACCAATTTTTAAAAAACTTTTTGCATTGGGTTCAGTCTAGCTTCCGATTGGTCCCGTTTTTTTCCATTAGTATTAGACCTTTTTTGTTAGGTTTGTTCAGGCCTAACTTCTTTGTTTATGAACCGATTTTAATGATTCTTTTTTTATTGGAAAGAGGGTATCTTAGGGGTAGTACCATATTGATTTGGTCAAGTTCTGAAGATATGATCAATGACGAAATAACGTAAATCTCCAATTCTTATGACCAAATAATCGAAATTATAATAAATAAAATCTTTTATAAAAAAATCTTAAAACATTAATTTAAAACCTGCAAACGTTTCGAGAGAATTTCTATATTTATGAATTGAATTTTATTATCATTTTCTGATTCATTCGCACGACGCTTTCTCTTACGAGATGCATGCAAGGTATTTATATTAAGTCACTATTAATAACATCACTAAAAATAGAAAAATAAAAATAATTTTTATAAAAAAAAATAAAACCGACTTCAAAAAAATTAAATGCAACAAATAAAATAATAATAATTTAAAAATCAAATAAAATACACTAAAAGGTATAAAATAATTATCTTATTTAGTTACAACTAAACGACGAAATATTAACATGAAATTACTTTTTGAAGTCGGTGCCAAACATATACATTATATGAATTGCACTCGACGGATCTTACTTAGTACGTTTTGGCGGGTACGCTCGCTTATAGGTATAGTTTGTTTGGCACCGACTTCAAAAAGTAATTTCATGTTAATATTTCGTCGTTTAGTTGTAACTAAATACGATAATTATTTTATACCTTTTAGTGTATTTTATTTGATTTTAAAATTATTATTATTTTATTTGTTGCATTTAATTTTTTGAAGTCGGTTTTATTTTTCATTAATCATTGTTGCCCTATGTTTACCGACCCCAAAATTCAGTTCTCGACTTTTAATGGGGAGTTAACAACGAGCTTTGCTATCTGACCGATCTCTATCTATGATGCCTTTTTAGTTTTATTTATCCTTTAAAACCAGGATACTTATATCTCTGCCATACCAGGGTTAAAATCTAGACTTCAATCTAATATATGCAGAGGAAGGGTCTTTTACTGGGGAGTAATTAGACCGTTAAATTGGGAAGTAAATGGACATAACCACTTACAACTTTGACAGCTTTCTATCAACCAACAACTTTCTAACCTTCTAAAGGCATCTTCAATGAAAAAAATTGTTTTTACTTAACGTATGATCAAAGCCATATATGCAATTCAACCGCCTTTGATTTCCTTAACTAAAAAGGACTACCTTGCTTGAAACTTAGTTGAGAGAGGCCAAGGAAAGTGAAAATTTTATAAGTGAAGTTTTGCCCCCTATAAAGAAGCCATTGTAGTTTCGGTAATTTAATGATCAAAATATTATACTTTGAAATTGATATGGCGAGGTTTTGTGAGGGGGGTAATCAGGTCTATTTCGGGTTGTTTTATATGATTTAGGATTTATCAATAAAGGTCGGAATAAACGAAATTAAATTATTAGATTAATTTATTTTTAATTAAATTGAACCAATGTTACTTCAGCTTCGACTGATAGAAATCAAATGAAATTAATTATTTATTTAATTCTTATTTATTTATTTATTTCGTTTATTTATTAAACTCAATTAACCTCGAAATTGAAATCTCTCGTAATAGCCATTTTCTTATTTTCTTTTGATCTCGTTAAAATAGATTCTCTGGACTATATTAATGATTCAAATAAAATCGAGAGAATTCATTTTTTACCATTTTTGTTTATGCTTAAGTCTCATAAGAAGCTTTTCGGACTCAGTATGATAGATTTTTTTGTTTGTTTTAATTGATATCGTAAATTGAATGAGCTCATTTGGAAAATCGTTGTTATTATATATTATTGTACATATAAGGCTGATTTTCAAAAAAAAAAAAAAATCAAAAAATGACTTTGATAATTTGATGGAATTTTTTTTTAATTATTATGGAATTTTTTTGTTAATTTGATAGTACATGGGCTAATTATCTAAAACGTTATAGTGGTCCCCAACTTTTTTGAGTTTAAAGAGGGTCCTATAGGGGGTTCAGAATAGTGCCAAAAAATATGTGATACCCGGAAAAAAATATGATAAATGGTGAGAGACAACATGGAACATAAACTTGTTCTTGTACTAGTTTACTGGACCGTCGCTTAGAAAACCAACATCAATAATTTCCATGAGAGAGGTGAGGGAATGAGGAAACGAAACATTATTGCACAAAAGTAGAAAAAATAACATCATAATTTCCCATGTGAATATACGATACTTTATTAATACTAGAAATACCCATAAATATATGATAAATGATACATAAACACATAACTTTTTAAAACACGGGGTGAGAGAATGACAGTCCAAAATGTTAACTTGGAAAAGAAATATTTTTTTAATAGTTTTAACACTAAATCTCATAACTCATAGTCCAGTCTGGCATATTTTTAGAATGCAAATATTGCCAACTTCTAAAAACAATAAGGAGGCGTTTACTATATAATTTGAAATTATGTTTTAATCCTACTTTTAAATAATGGTGAGGGAATGATTGGTTTTTTAAGGATGAATTTAAAAATATATTTTGGGACTTTTCTGTTTGTCGCGTTTAAACTAAATACACATATATGTACAGCCAGCACTATTATATATGAATACATAATAAGATAGCAGATAGTTAAAAGAACCTTTTCGAATTAGATCTTTGAATCTATGTGAATTTGGCGGTTAGGAACTGTGAAGGAATTTTTACGTATTTACTTGAACATATATTTTTTATACATATATTTTTTATTTAATATAAAAAAGATAAATATGTTTTATAATTTGCTACGCCTAGGGAGTAGTTTCATAAAAAATTCTTTGTTAAGAAAACTTAGGATCCCATTTCACAGGAATCAACAAGGACATCAATTTCAATTTTAATTAGCAAGAATAGTAGGGAATTGGACAATTTATTTTAACGAAACGTCTGGCCAATTTAATAAAAACTCTGTGATTTTAATTTTGTTCAATTCCCTACTATTTCTGTTACAAATTTATTATGGATACTAATGATGCAACATAATAATTAGCTGCTCAAATAATACAGGGTGTCCGAGACGAAACGCTCTAATTTGAACTGTCTGTAATACTATATATATTTGATGCATTAAGAAGATTGATACAACAATAGATATACATTGTTATGAAGTTTTGTTTGTGCAATAATACCATTTCTACATGTCCCCCATGGCACGGAGGATGTCTAATCAAAACTCGATTTCCCTTCAGATAGCCTCTAGCATCTGTGGCATAATTGTTTTAATAGCAGCTCTAATCCTCTCACGAAGCTGTTCCAGAGAGTTGTCAGTTTGATAGAGAAAGCCCTGTCCTTAACATACCTCTACAGGAAGAAATCCAATGGAATAATGTCAGGCCTTATGCTTAAGGACGTTCCCTAATAAATCGATTTTCTTGAAATCCTTTTAAAACTTTGAATACATATATTTATAAGTGTCCTTTATACGTAGAAATTTTTTTCAATAGTCCTTGCGGCACTAAATTTGTAAATATTGAGCATTGAAATTCGAATGTTTAACACGCGAACCCTATTCCGATTGATTTTAAAGAGACTGTTACATTAAATAACAATCGTAATTTCTTGAAAATTATTTTAAAAACTGAGAATCATTAACTGAAGATATAATAAATATTTTTTTGTTAAAATAATTGTATCAATCGGTATTCTTTTTGTATGATTCGATTTATTTTGCTATTATTATTTATTTTGTTATTCCTCATGTAACTATTAGTATCTGTCCGTTGGTATACAGCGCTAACTGGTGGTCGAAATAAAAACTAGCACAGTCGGGTCATATTTATTTATATTGTTAAAAAAAAATTATTAAAAAAAACAAACTTGTTTAAGATAGATTATTAGTTTGTTATTTACTATCTTATACAATATTAAGTGATTTATTTAATTATTCTTCGCCATCTCAATTTTGAAAAATTATCCTAGGCATGATTGATAACTGTGCAACTTACCCGTTTGTTTTAATTATATTTTTGACCACGAGACTGCGTAGTGCCAAGAATCACTTGCCAATAGGGAACCTTATTTCTTTTAATCACTTTAACGTGATTTAAAATATATTTCGAAATACCCGATAAAAAACAATTTGTCATATATGACCGTGGGCCGCAATTAAGTCCGTTTTGAGCCGCGGGTTGGCCAGGCCTTATATAAATACATGTTTCTAGAAATAGGTTTTGAACAACCTACCATATGATATATTTAAATTTATTATTAGAGAAGGATTTATTTCCTAGTTCTCCGAATCCCACGCAATGTCTAAAACAGTGAGCTAACCGAATTTTAAAAACTTGACTTTTTCGTTGAATTAGGTAGGTACTATATTTATTTTGATTTAATTATCTTGTATATTGAAGTCTAATTGATTTTTTTCTACGTTCATTACAAATTTAATTGGAAATCATTTCCACTTAAGCCTCGGATGTCAAATGAAAACGAATTATAATTAAACATCAACTTTAAAAAAACAGAAAATAAAAATTAATTAAAATACTATGCAACTGAAAGGATTTGTTTTTGCTTTTTTTCTTATTTTTCCTTTTTTCCATTTCTAGTGTGCTTATTGATTGAAGAGAAGGGATAATTAAAAAGTTTGCGGAAATCTTTATACCTATATACATGTGTATCTAAATATATTATTTGTTTTATTTTAACATTTGACATAATATTTATTCGAATGACTGATTTTATTTTCATATTACGCCAATTTGATTCCAAATTTTCTAATTTAGTCACAAATTAAACATTTCGGGTGTGAGGATTTTTATTTTTATTTATTCATTTTGATAACACATAATTATATGTTGGATTTAATCAATAATTTATTTTAACATATTAAATTTTTCTTAGTTTCGTGATCTAATTAATTTTAGGATAATTATAAGTATAAAAGCTGTAGAACATCCTTAGAGAAATAGGCGTTCCCTACCACCTTATCTCGCTTTTAAAATGTTTATATAAGAATAGCTGTAGGGTGGTTAGAGTTGACAACCATCTTTCAGATGCATTTAGCGTGAGTAAGGGTGTCCGACAAGGATGTATTCTATCCCCGATTCTCTTTAACATCTATGGGGTATATGTGATGAGAAAGGTCCTGGAAGATTGGGATGGCGGAATTTCTGTGGGCGGTGTGGGAATTTCTGACATGAGATTTGCTGATGACAAACGCTTCTGGCAAGGTCCGAAGAAGAAATAGTCCGTTTATTAAACAAACTTGAGAAAGTGAGTGAGGAACACGGGCTCTATATCAATAAAAAACAAAGAAAATTGATGATAATTGATCGTGCTCGGAACAATGGCTATAGTCCGGAGACCCTGTGTATCGCGGGTTATGATATGATGGTGCACTTTACCTATCTGGGATCTACAGTATCGAACAAAGGTGGTTGCGATGACGAGGTAACTCGTCGAATATAAATGGGAAGATCAGCAATGGCAAAATTAAAGAAGATATGGCAGGACAACAGCTTAACCATCAATAGAAAAAATCGTCACTACTCTGGTCTTCCATATCATGTTATATGCTTCTGAAACGTGGACGCTAAAGCAGAACATCCGCAAAAAATAGACGCCTTTGAGCTGTGGTGCTGTAGAAGGATGCTTCGAATCCCTTGGACGGCACATCGGACTAATATCTCCGCCCTTCGAGAAGTCCATGCGGGACAACGTCTCTCCAGCAAAGTGCTCGGGAGGGTTATTAAATATTTCGGCCACCTGACAAGATCTATCACTGGTCTTGAGAGGATCGTCATTCAGGGGAGAGTAGAAGGATCTCGTAGGCGTGTCAGATCACCAGGCAGATGGACAGACCAGATCTGAGCTGGTCTGGGCACCAGTCTACAGCAAGCAACATCAAATGCTCGTCACCGTTCCAGATGGCGAAAACTGGCATGCAGAATCCAAGCCGTGGGAGCCTGGTCTTATTAGATAGAAGTCTGGGGACACGACTCTTCCGTTAGGAAGAAAACGAAGAAGAAGAAGATAAGTATAATCCTGTTGCGTCAAACCAGTCTTAAGATTTTATACCCTATGATGATGATGATGATGAAAACTATTTATTTCGAAGATAAGAAAAAGCAAAGAGCCGTATCTTTGTCAAATAAAACTCGAATTCAGTCTATTGGTTAAAATCGTCCAATTTATAATAGCAATATTTAATTTATATTTGATTTCATAAATTGACATCTTAACATCTCTTATATTTACTCTTAATAAATAATTAATTTTTCAATTCATTTATTCAGATGTCAAAACAAATTTGAATTTTAAAAATGTAAACATGTATTTAATAAAATAAAGAGGAAAAAAATCACTATACCTATGTTTGTTCAATTTATTCAAATATTGGTCTTTATTTTTCTTTGAAACGAATAAGAAATATTAATTTTCAATTAAAATTTTATAAATAATTTTACGAAAAGGAACTTTATATATAACTTTTCAACTCAAAGTGGATCAAGTCACAAATTTAAAGAACAAAATGTATTGAAAATAAACCAAAATTTCAGAAATATATATATTGGAAGAATTGTCTATTGGAGACGTATATTTATTCATTAGAGAATTAAAGATAAGAGTAAATAGATATTTTATTTAATATGGATTTACTATGAGTTAAGGATACTGGGTCACTTATTTCACATTAATGTGACCCAGTATCCTTAACTCATAGTAAATCCATATTAAATAAAATATCTATTTACTCTTATCTTTATTAAAGATGTTTCACCTTGCACCAACACCACAATCTCTACTGATCATTAGAGAATTAATGGAAAGGAAGCCCAATAATAATTAAAAGTACAAATTCAAAATAAAATTTAATTTTATTTATTTTCTTAGAAAGACGGACTGGTAAGCGAAATAAGTAGGTTATAATGAAAGGCAGTCAATAAATTATTTAAATTTTATTCAATTTCTGACATTTCGGAGATTTTGTTCTCTCCTTCTTTAGGGTATTGAATAGTTATTGATGGGTGAGTATAACCATTCAATACCCTGAAGAAGGAGAGAAAAAGTCTCCGAAACGTCGGAAATTGAATAAAATTTAAATAATTTATGAACTGTCTTTCATTATAACCTACTTATTTCAAAATAAAATAATTTATTGGAACATCATTCTCTCTTTCTTCAGGGTTTAATCTTTTAAATCTTGTAGAAGGATAGAAGATCCCCGAAACCGGAAACGTCGGCTATTATGAGAATAAAAATGACGTTCCAATAAATTATTTTATTCTGAATTTGTACTTTTCATTATCTTTGGACTGCCTTTCCATCATTCTTTTAAGAAATATTTAATTATCTTCTAAATCTAAACCAAGCTTTTGTATTAAATGAGAACATTTTTAGTAATCTGGCAGAATTCATTACAATAGGTATCTGTTTTTTTTCAAATTTCTTTGAGATTTTATATTTTAACGCTTTCTTTGATTTGGGTTCTCTATTTACTTGTTAGACTACCTGTGTAAAATTTTGTATTCCAAATTCTTCTTCTTCTTCAATACTCGATTCCGAGCGTCAGCAATTATTCTAAAGAGTATACTAGTACTTTCCAATGTAATTTTCCTGGGGGAAATTTTTCAAAGTGGTGGTTTCCCATTGCCTTCCTCTGAAGGCATCAGATTGTAGCCGGTCAAATATTGCAGCGAGTCGGATTTAAACCCGCCCTACCTTGATTAGAATCTTTGGGAGTTCAAAAATATTTTTTAATGCCTACTGTATGTACGTGGTCAAATTTTATGAGGGCTCAATTTCAAAAACCAGTAAGAATCTCAAATGAAATTTCATATTTAGCAATTATCTGTTGATATTAACCATTAATTATATCTTGTTTGAAATTTTACTTTTTTTAAACATTTTTCTAAAAATAATTAATATATTTTTTAAATATAACTTTTATAAATTATGTTTGATAAAATAAGGCCATGTTTAAAATATCATTTTTCATTCCATTTTACAGTTGTACATAAAAAGTAAGCATTTATAAGCCCGATAAGTTATGTTAGGGAAGAGATAGTTTTTTTGAGACCACATCACCTAATTTTAAATACTATTCAATTTTCTACCAAGGGGTTTACTTGACTTGAAAACTATTTTAGTGATCTTGCTAAGCTATAATGCATGTATGTGTGTTTACTAGCTGCCAGCTGGGGCTTTGTCACAGCTGACAACTAGTACCAGCTGCTTTTTAGCAACATGATTTATAAGGTTAGAAGAATATAAAAAAGAAATTCAATATTTCAAATATTCATTTTTGGTACTTACCTCCATATTACTTTCTTATTATTATGTTTCGATTATTACATCTGTGATCGAAACGCCGAGTAATTGTGTTTGTGTAAATTTCTTAGGTCCGGTTGTATGACGCAAAGTAAATGCTTTTTACAACTAACAAACGGTAGATGGTAAATGGAAGGGCTGGGATGGCCAATCAGATGACAGAAACTTTCAGTGCCTGTCTTCTGATTGGCCATCCCAGTGCCTCCATTTACCATCTACCGTTTGTTAGTGGTAAAAAGCATTTACTTTGCGACATACAACCGGCCCTTAGTGTTTTAATAAATAGTGGCTGGAGCACCGAGCCATGCTCGGTAACTTTTTGCCTCTAAATAGTTTAAGTATCAAGTTTCAAGGCTCTGCAACTTACTGAAGACGATATATAAATGATTAAAATATTTATTTTACGAAACTCCAAATTTACACCCCCTCCCTTTATTTCAATCGGATTAAAATCTATACACGGCTAATAACTCATGACACTTGAAAATTAGACGAATTTTTTAAAAAATCGTTAGTGTCTTTTTTGAGAAAATCAAAAAAAAAAAAACGAAAAATCTTTCATGTAAATGTCAACTTACGGTGTTCCGATTTCAAGGAAAAGCTTGCCGTACACCTTCTAGCCTATATCGAGGTTAAGTTTCGAATTTCGTAGCTCTGAGATTTATGGGTGCGAAATGCAGGGGGGTACATTCTTACGTACGTAAACATCAACTTCTGATACGTCTATTTTATCCAAAATCTTATGGTACTTCTTGTATCATCTAGATAGCCTAAGTTTCAAATTTCAAGGCTCTGCAACTTTCCGAAGACGAGATATGAAGGATTAAAATATTTATTTTGCGACATATGACTAATTTACACGCTCTTCCTTTATTTCAATCGGATTAAAATTCATACACGACTAATAACTCATGGGACTTGATAAGTACACCAATTTTTAGCGAAATCGTTAGAGCCGTTTTCGAGAAACCATTTCTATATATATATATATATATACATACAAGAATTGCTCATTTAATAATATAAGATAAGATAACATTAAACAGTGCATAATGTAGATTTCAAAGTTTTAATAAACTATTCAACCTTCAAAGCTTTAATCAATTTATCTACTCTTATTAAACGAGCAAAAATTGTATATTTATTTATTTGTTTATATATTTGTATCTTGGTTCTATTTTGAAAACGGCCCTACCGATTTTGATGAAACAAAATCTATTAACAAGTTTTGAGGATGAGAAAACGATCTGGCTAGGTCTGGACCTCATCAAAATTCATCTTAATTGATTTTTTCTTAATTAAAGTAATTATTGATAGATGAAAATCTCAATAAAACAAAATGATTCGGCGGATGTCGTATTAGAACATGAGACCTCTTGCATATGAGGCAGTCACTCTACCATTGGACCAAATAACTATTTTAAAACCCCTTGCTTTTTACTTTTACTAAAATGAATATTTTTGAATTAGACTTTATTATAAGTGTGTAAATAATTTATAAATTATATATAGCATGTATTTAATAAATAAAATTTATTAGATAATTGCGGCGCGGCAAATTTGAAATATGTATAATTGAATTAAGCTGAAAGAAAGAAAACAATTAATTTTAAATACAGAAACATTAAATATATTAATAATTATTCCTTTGCCCCCCCCCCACTCTTCTAATTAAAATTAAATATTCAATTCTCTTTTCTCCGGGCAATTATCCTTGCAACTGTCTTCCTAAAAAATACTTGGTTGGTGAAAGTTATCACTTCTGTCACACGTTCCGAGATGCACACATTTTTTTTAATTTTATGTTTTTATTTTAGATCCTATACGATAATTTTTTTTTATTATTATTTTCTTATGTATTTTTTATAATGTTTATCAATATGAACGAATGTGGGCAAATTGGTGTACGAGTAAACAAATATACACATAATATGTGAACCATTAGAAAGATAGGAATGTAAAAACTGGGTCTGGGGTGGGGATGGATGTGGGGGGTGCAGGAGGGGGGGGTGCAGTTGTGGGGGTTTGGGGGTGGGAGAGGCGGTTGGGGTGGAGTGGGGCGGAGTGGGGATGCAGTGTTGGGGGCGAGGTGTATGGTTTCGGGAGGGGGTGGGGGGATCAGGGGTTACCGAGCCTCGCTCGGTGCCTCCAGGTACTACATAATTAAGGGTTAAGAGATGAAACGCTGTTGAGATATTCTTAACTAATACGGAATTAATGGTTTATGAGATGTCGGAAAATTCATTTTCCAAAGTTTTGTTTTAGATATTGAGGAACATCCTCTTTAGTCTAGCTGCCAGGGTCATAAGAATGAAAAAGTTCAGTCTGTCGTTCTTCAATAATTGAGGCAAACAAATTATAATATATATATATATCTCCTGATGAAAAAGTATAATCCTTTTATAATGTTTGTTTTTCCTTGAATTAGATAATAAACCCAATTAATCAAGTCAACAAAATTGAAGAAGAAAAAATCAAAAGAATAAAATCACACATGGTGAAATAACCTGGGATTCTATTATTTGATTTTACTCATTGGTCTAACCCAGTGTTTCCCAATGTGGACCCACGCCCCAGAGGGGGGCAATTTGATTGTTAAAGGGTAAAATTCGAACATGGGCTCTACCTAGTGATATGTATTTGTGTTTTATTTTTATTTTTTTTTTCAGTTTTAGAAGCATAAAACACATTTTCCAAAAAAATTTTAAAATGGAAAAATATGTTATTTTGCGATGGGGAAAATGTGTCATATACATTTAAATATGCATTTTTTAGTATACGTTTACTCCACTTCATCTTAAATTAATTATAACACCTACAGTATTTTTGGTTACGAATTTTTTTATTTTTTTTGCCCTTGTTCTTTTAAAATTAAAAATTAGTAAATTATCTTAGAATTTACAAAAAAATAACAGCAGGGAAGAAAGGAAGAGAGCAAAACAGAAAAGCTTAAAGGAACTAATTAAATTTAGTTTTAGTTTGAATATAAAAATCTACAAAATTATTTAATTTGAAAAAATAAAAATTTACAAAATTTGATAGTAAGTTGCTATACAGCAAATTAAATGAATGTAGAACCATACAAAATACTAATCAACAAATTTGTACCTTAGTAGTACTACTCAAATTTTTACGCTGATTTTGCTTACTTTGATAATATATAATATATAAATGTTAAATAGTACATAATATATAAATTACTTTGATAATATATAATATACTTGCTTTATATATAATATACTTACTTTGATAATATATAATATATAAATGATATATAGTACATAATATATAAATGATAAATAAATGTATTGGAAGGCTAACTGATCATTTACAGTGTTAGCGTCTGTAGCGGTTGTCTAAATACAGGCGTTGCCATCAAGTGCTGCCATCTGGTAAACTCAAAGTCGTCAAAATTATAGCTATAGAGACATTTCTTTCTCGTTATTAAACGTGTCATATCAAACGAACTTAAAGATGGTGCGGGAGTGGGGGTGCTGGGTGGGAGTGGGGGGGTGAGGGTAGGGTTCGAGGGCTGGGGGTCCAGGGGGCGTTCCCCCTGGCTAGCAAGAGGGCCTTGCAGCTAGTGTCTTATATTATCTTAATCACATTTAGATTTTATTGTGGGAAATTTTTTTTTATAACCTACGGCTTTTTTTTTGTAACTCAATACCTATAATTATATAAATAACAAAAAAAATTGTCTTTTATAAAAAATTTACTTAGGTGGTGATGCAACAAAAAAGATTGGAAAACACTGGTCTTACCTTTTAATGTAGAATTTTTAAAAAATAGAAATTTATTTCAAATTCTGATCTTGAATAGAACATTACGTTTTATGTTAGAAACTCATAAATTTCAATAAGCCATTCATTCCAATCATTAATAAGAACCTCTAACTTTCATATAAAAATTTTCAAAAATAATACTGTAGTACTTTTCTTAGAGTATATTGACTCTTTTGAGAGAGAGCTTCTTAGGTAAATCAAAATTATGAAATACACCAAACATCCTAATATATTTAAATAATCAAACATAAGTGATTCGTTTCTGGCGATTGAACAACAGTGATACTCTTGTCAGGATCTTTGGGAAAGGACCTCTAAGCATTGATTATCCAGATGCAATTTAGAAACGAGATTCCAGATTACGTAATAGGCGATTTGGAGCTCCCTTCACTTGCTAGCACATCGTAGAAGCGTCTCCACTCTATCCACTATCACGACTTGTGCTCTAATAAGATAACATAATAACCCCCCCCAAGCTTGCATTCGCAACATCTCTTCGTGATCAACTTGAAGAAGAGCCGAACAATGCGCCAAAACGTTTATTCCTAAGTTCTAATGAACTGAAATTCTCTCCCAGCTTCAGTCTCACAATCTTCAGTCGCTCAAGCCTCTCAAAAGTTGACATGTATTCTTGCCCCTTCTCTAAATATTTCCTTCGTTTCGGTAATATAAGGGATATCAAGACCTCTTATCAGCGAGCCTCTTCTTGCACGTTAAAAATGAACTAAAAAAAGAATGAGAAAAGATGCTCTTGTGTGATATCAAAAGCAATCAGGAGAAAGAGATAATTTGATGGGCCAGGAGATATTGGAATCCATCAAGCTTAAATAGACAGGAATTAATAGTTGATGAACGAACGTTATGGCTTGCCAGCGCATAAAGAGCAATTTGTCAAAGTGATCGTTTCCGTTAAGGAATTCGTATCCTATAATGAAGAAGAGAAATGACGGAACGTCAAGCTCTCAATTTATCCTTTCATATATAATACATAAATTAGATCGATTGCAGATTCGATGCTTTGGTCTTTGAGTTGTTTAAAGAAAGAGAAGTTTCGCCTATAATACAGATGAATCTCATCAGAATTCACGACTTTTTGTCACCTATTTCTGGAGTCGTTTTCTGTAAGAGAAATCGGAGCATCGTAAGTTGACATTTATATGAAAGATTTTTCTTTTTATTTACTCAAAAACAGCATTTTTTTTTAATTGGCGTACTTATCAAATTTCAAGAGTTATTAGTCGTGTATAAATTTTAATCTGATTGAAATAAAGGAAGGGCGTGTAAATTAGGAGTGTCGCGAAGATTTAAAAAGTGAGAATGTGAAAGTCATGTGGTGACCACATCAATTGATTTATCAAATTTCTTGACTTTTTACTAATAAGGTTGTTAGAATTTGTGGCTGTGATGAAACTGTATTAGATCAAGGAGGAGGAATCAGCCAAAGTTGGATGCGCTGGTTTCAATAAAACGCCCTGAATAAAACGTTTCGGCCTGAATTTATTTGGCCATCTTCAGTTAATTGAGAGCTATACACAAAATGCGGTACACATATGTGATCGAACCAAACCTTGTCAAAAATAAAACATTCATTCTGAACCTTTGGGCGCAGGCACGTTATAAATTTAGATGAAGCTACAATTTTTATTTTTGACAAGGCATGGTTCGATCACATATGTGTACTTTTTTGTTAAGGGAGAATGATGTAGGTTCTTGGTGAAACATATTAAATAAAGTAAAGAAAATTTTTTAAATTTTTTTTTTTAAATATACTAGGTAGGTTTCACATAAATAAAAGATCATATGCTTGTTTATCACGACTTAAGATATATTTAGGGGTATAAGCCCATCTTCAGGAGTTCAAAAGGACACTGATGAAGTAGGAGGTACACTGTCTTTTGTGAACTCCTGAAGATGGGCTTATACCCCGAAATACATATTGAGTCGTGCTAAACAAGCATCCGATTTTTTATTTATGTGAAACCTAGTATTTTATATATATAATTTTTTTTTAAAAGTTCATAAAATGTTTTCTTTACTTTATAATGTGTACCGCATTTTGTGTATAACTACCAATTAACTGAATATGGCCAAATAAATTACTCTCGACCTAGATAAACTGAATAAATGGGGCTCTCAAAATTTAGTTAACTTTAATTCAAACAAGACTCAATGTTGTCTAATTTCTAGGCGCGAAAATAAAGATTTCCCTGATATTCACTTCGATTCGAATACCCTGAAAATGTGTGACAGCCTATCCATGCTGGGCGTCTCTGTCGCATCTGACCTGTCTTGGAATGAACACATCGCCTCTGTGGCGAAATTTGCAGCAAGGAAGATTGGCTTCTTATTCAGGTCCAAGCGATTTTACAAACCCCACAACTTCTCACCATCTACAAGGCCCAAATCCGCCCCTGTCTCGAATACGGCTCTCATCTATGGAGACCTCAAAATATTCTCTTGCTACCCTGGATGCAATTCAGAAACGAGCCGTCAGGCTAATTAACGATTCTACCCTCACCGACTCCCTCGACTTGCTGGCTCATCGAAGAAATGTCTCTGCCCTTTCCCTTTTCTATAGATACTATCACGGCAGGTGCTCTGATGAGATAAAATCAATAATTCCCCCCAAAGCATGCTTTGCACGTAGCACGCGTTTTGCCGACTCCCAACACTCTTTCGTGGTCAAATTGGAAAAATGCCGGACCACTTCATTCGCCAATACATATATCCCCATGACTTCAAGGAACTGGAACTCTCTCCCAGCCTCCATCTTTCCCAGCACCTATAATCTTCAAACCTTCAAAACCGGGGTGCATAGACACCTACGTCTACACCCTCTCACTTAATCAACTTTCCCTTCTCTTCGGTAATGCAAGGGTCTTTCGAGATCCATAGGAACTGCATCTTTATTGGTGCACCCCTTCTTGAATTTGATTGCATTAAAAAAAAGGCCGAAACGTTTTATTCAGGGTGTTTTATTGAATCTAGCGCATCCAACTTTGTCTGATACTTCCTACTTCATTTTCTACTAATAACTGCTAATTGTAAAAACGAGTATTGTACACTGAGACCCCTATGGACCGGGGGTAGAATAGGTCCATAGTATCCTCTGCTTGTCGTAAAAGGCGACTAAAAGGGGTTAGACGTGAGGCTAACAAACTCACTCCGTAAAAAAAAACCCCAGTCATGGAAGCAATCATTTGCTTCCATTCAACAGGGAGAAGATTATTAACACATAGAGGATAAAACCAAAATAATACATTAAGAAAAAAAAAAGAACATATTTCTTCATTGAGAAGCTTCTCGTATATAAGAAACTTGAATTATATGTTTACTTGGCTGCTTCGCAGCCAAGTAAACATATATACACTTTACGCTCTGTCTAAGAGTAGCAAAACCGCCTGGTTTTCATTGGGAGTCGCCTCTCCCTAAGTAAGTTCTTTGACTTCTTATTAATAAAAATTTGGAACTCATATATATATTCCATTCATGTATTGGATGCAAACTGCATCTCTGATCGAATTTTTCATCAGTTCATAAAAATTTATTCAGGAATTACATTTAAATCTGAATCAGAATTCTAATCAATAGAATTTTTAGCAAATTTTAAATAAAATAGAATCAGAATTGATTCTAAAATAACAGAGAAAATTTTTTTTAATTGCGACGCTTGACAATCATCAACTAATAAATATATCAATTAAACACTGTCTTGAATTAAAAATAAAATGTCAATTTAAAAGTTTAAATTGCAACAATGGACATATTTGAATTCAATTTTATCATATTTTAACTGAATTTTAAATAAAAAATTCCAATTAACATTACATATATTGCCATTTGCTTGGTGGCATTCTTAAAGCCAATTTTTAATGATTTTTCATCAAGTGATGGTTGTCCGAGGGGTTAGAGGTCGCTGACTAATTAATTATTTAGCTGGGCGACGCCGAAATCTCAAGTTCAAGACGCGTCGTTGTCCTTTTCTTTTCATTTTTTTTTTAATTCTAGAAAATGTGAATTAATTTTTTCACTTCACCGTGTGATATATATTATTTTTAAAACATTAATTTTTTTTAAGACTAAAATTTGTTTTATTTTTTTGATATTATTTTTTTAATCTAACAAATAAATTACTATGGCCTTAACCATAGCGGGCATGCGAAAATCCATCCTAAATATAGAATTTAATTAATACTTAAAATTATTATTAAATATTTCATCTTTGAGTGAGCTCTTCTGTAAATCCACGTGTTGCAATTTATCAAATTTTAAAATTACATAATTAGTAATTAAATTTAATTTTTAAAAATATAAAATTTATTCGATTTTTTATTTATAAAATATATTCAAGTGCTAACACTAATAGTTCTTCAAGAGAAGCAAATAGGTTGTCCTCTGCTTGATACAAATAAACATACACACATATATACAGGGTGCATAGGAAAGTCCCTTTAACCTGAAAATACTTGCGAACGGAGAGTGCTACAGCCACGCAAGTGAGCTAACGGTATAGTAAAGCGACTATGCTCGACCTAATGCAAACGACACCAGCGCCCCTAGTGGCGAAATGTGGAAGTTAGCCATTGCGAATCGAAAACGAAAAGAGATAGAGCAAAATTTCCAATTAGAAAGTTTTAGAGCATCAATTAATTAGTACGAAATGATATTTGGTTTACACGGAAAGAATAAATTACTGCCTGTATCCAAAAATGTTCGTAATCCGTTTGTATCAAGCGAGCGCCAACACCTTTTAAACTAAAATTTTAAATGCATTGGAAATTAAAGTTTTCAGACATTACAGTACAGTACAAAGTCACAAACTGCATTTGCACACTGCTACATTTCCGAAATGTAAATATGTAGATTAGAACAGTCGCGCATAGATTAAAACTTTCTAATTGGAAATTTTGCTCTATCTCTTTTCGTTTTCGATTTGCAATGGCTAACTTCCACATTTCGCCACTAGGGGCGCTGGTGTTGTTTGCATTAGGTCGGGCATAGTCGCTTTACTATACTGTTACCTCACTTGCGTGGCTGTAGCACTCTCCGTTCGCAAGTATTTTCAGGTTAAAGGGACTTTCCTATGCACTCTGTATATTGAAATTATATATCTGTATATATATTATTTATTTGTTTGAGATTATAATTTCGAAGACTTGGCCCTCATCATCAGTCTTTTTAATTATAAATATTATTTTTCATGGGATCAGTACCGCGTGAAATTGATTTTTTTTATTCTACCTGGCTAACAAGCTGAGAAAGAAGGAAAAAATTCAATATTCACGCGATCCCATGAAAAATAATATTTATAATTAAAAAGACTGATGATGAATGCCATGCCTTCGAAACTATAGTCTCAAACAAATAAATAATATACATACAGATATATAATTTCGATATATATATATATATATATATATATATATATATATTTGTGTATGTTTATTTGCATCAAGCAGAGGACAACTTCTTTGTTTCTCTTTATGAACCAACAACTCTGCTACTCTCGGCAAAATAAAAGCTTTTCAATTAAATTACTCTGGCCTTAACCATAGCGGGCATGAGAAACTCCATCCTAAATATAGAATTTAATTAATATTTGAAATTATTATTAAATATTTCATCTTTGAGTGAGCTCTTCTGTAAGCCCACATGTTGAAATTTATAAAATTTTAAAACTACATTGTACTGGCTCAAAAATTCACTAATAATCCCTTTTGCCCTTGAAGGCAAAAATAAATAAAATATAAAATATTTGTTGTTTAAAATTGTATAATTATTCAAACCGGGTCTTGTATATATGTATAACAATGTGGTTAACAATATTGGGTTTTATTAATTAAATGAAGTTATACAGTTTAAATTGAAACAACAAATAATGATATTATTGATACAGTATTTTGTATTTGAATTAGGCAATGGGCCATTTCTCTAAATAAATAAACTTAAATATTTAATTGATATTTAAAATGGTAAGATATATTTATATATATATAAATTATTGTTGAATACTTCTCAAAAACAATGACACTTAATCACATGGAACGATAATTCGATAAATAATAATATTAACGGTAAACGGTACACGATAAAACGAAACGAAAACAGATCCTTCACTTCACTTCACCTTGCCAACACGCCACATATGATGATTCTCCTCTTCCACGTCATCGAGTCAGTCCTACTCGACTAATTCTCTCTTCAGACACTAGGCTCCCGGAATATAACCGCGGCAAATTTATTTTGGTTACAACATATAAATAATTATTTAATTTTTTAAAATATAAAATTTATTCGATTTTTTATTTACGAAATATATTCAAGAGCTAACAGTAATAGTTCTATTTAAAAAACAAACCAATGTAAGGTTTCTTACACATTTTTACTTTTACATATATACAGGTCTGTAACTTTAAAATGGGAGTTTTTGACGTGACAACGTCTTATAATTCGAAGAAGCCGGCTGCACGCTCGAAAAAACATGACTCATCTGAGGCGTTCCATTTAAGGCTTGAAGTGCAAGCGATAGCGCGGAACGAGCGACAAAGATTGAGGCGGGCTTTTTAAAAGCTACAGTTACAAAAATTTCAATGATGTTTCCAAATTTTAAATTTAAAATTTAAGATTTATGAACAATAATTTAATCACAGTTTATTCTTATAATAAATTATTCAAAATTATTACTTTTTTACAACAAATTACAATTAAATTTGCAAAAATAATTAAGTAACTAATTGAACAACAACTTTTATTCAGTTTACTTGCTGAAAGAAATAATGTCAATACAAAATTTATTATTATAAAATAATAAAATCAAAAATTAAATTTTAACAGTCGAGTAGAAATTTAAACAATAAATTTTATTCAGTAAACCGACTTTACAGACAACCGATTTTTTCAATAAAAATACTCAATAATTTAGAAAAAATGGAAAAATATATATTATTCAAAGTATCGGCCCTCGCATTCTACACATTTTTGACATCTAGTAGGCAAATTATGGATGCCATTCCACAAGAATTGAAAGTCGCCTGAGCAAAACCAGTCGTCGAGCCATTTTTGGACGTCTTCATTAGCATCAAAAAAGCAGCGGAAGCACATTGAATACTTGCGGAAACATACGGTGCAGATACTCTATGTGTTTCCGCTGCTTTTTTCTTCTGATTGAATAAGAAAATCAGCACGTGCCGCAAATGCTCTTTGTTTGCCCCAAAACTCGACATGTTTACCACCGAAAAAAGTATGGTACTAACTCTTAAACGTTTAGACAAATATGACGTTTTGAAGCTTGCTTGTCATAGCTACAAAACAACATATTGGTTATGGCGCCAGAATCTATAGGCTTTGTGGGCCATCTATTGAAAAAAACCTCATTTTAAAGTTACACACCTGGTATTCTTCTATATGATGTAATGATATAGGATATAATGGGAAGTATTTCAATCGCCTTCCAGAGCTATCTCCGAGATGAAAAAATTTAATTTCACTTTGTGACTTCTAGGTGGAAGGAATCAATGCCCTTAATAGTTTGAAACCGGATTTAGAACATTTAACCAGATATTGTGGCCTCAAGAGGCCAAAAAGGGGCCAAAAATCAACAATAAGAATAACTATAAATTTTAAATTTCAGATTTTTATATTATTTAGTTTACGAGCTACATTGTTCTGACAAACTGGTAGACAAAAAAACATTATATTGACACCATAGGGCCCCTATTTTTCTTCTTTTTTTTAATGGGATTACCGTCTAATAAAAGCATGTAGAAAGCGCCGAGTATATCTATTATTTTTTCATTTGAACACATAAAACTAACTTTAAGAGTTTTGATTATTCAAAAAGTAAACTTTGTTCAGATTTAAATTTAATTTAATTTACTCTTTGAGATGTCCTATGTGTCTCATTGGCTCATCACCTTTAAATGAAGCCTATGTTTAATAATTATTATCTCCCTTGTAAAATAAATAATGCATAATAAAATTAAAATTTCATTCATGTGCTGAGAGAGTCCTATTAATATTAAAAAAATAAGATTATAATACAGTCTCGTCGAGCGCATGATTTATTAAGTTTATAGGCTTTTGTTTTAAAATATCTTGAATCTTCCTTTTTTTTGCTAAAGTTACCTTAAGGATATTATTTTTCTTTCTCTTCAGGATTATAATCAATCTTAACTTAAATGCTTCGTGAACATAAATAATCCTTACACATGGTGATGTTATTTATCTTTTAATTAAAAATAATATATCACGTTTAATGTATGAGCATCTAACTTTGATTAAAATTATTGAAATAATTATAACAAGAATTAAAAATTTTCAATTTTATTCTTATAGCATTAGCATTTTTATAAAATAAATTTGTCCCCTGCAGCTTGCTGACGCACAGTTGGACTATAATATAAGTATATAATCTTTATCGTTAATTATAATACCATTAACATATATATGTAATACTAGCTTCAAGGCCCGCCTTTGTCACTTTTCATCATACATAACTCATCCTTAATTTAGTAACATAGATATTTAAATAATTTATAAACATTTGTCATTCATTAGGGTCTATTTTGACTGATGATCAATTAAGGATTTTTTATTATACTTTAGAATCAATTCTCAATTATCTAAATCTATCATTACATACTGATTGATTCCAAAAACACATTAAGAAATACTAATTTGTTTTCATACTAATAAATATGAGCCGTTTATTTTAAAAGTGGCCTAAATTCATTTTCTATTATTTCGTGATATTTATATATATATCAATGGCGGTTGGTGTGTTTTTCAACCAGGTGATGCTCATGAAAAAAGTACCCCTCATTTTTTGAAATTTTATTTTAATCTTAGCTTTATTTTTTTCAAATTTCATCGAAAATGGCATCATTTTCGTTATTTTTCAAATTTAAAATTAGATTTTTAAAAAAATATTTTGTGACATTCGCCCCAAACGGATACTGCTTTTTGTCAGTGAGGATAGGAGTCAGAAATTAATTCTTATGACTTAAACTCCACAATGCCTGAGATTTTAATCAACTATCTTCTACAATGAATCAGCCTGTCATATAAGAAAATCTTAAATTTCTCCTAATTCTATTGCTATAAGCAAGTTATAACTTGTCTACAGTATTCTTAGTTATTTATGATCTTATATATTGACAGTTCTTAGAAATGGATTAGTCCAAAGATTCTCGAATCATCTTTATTTATTTTAAAAGAGAAAGAATTCAATCAATCTTTTTCGGAAAAATTCTATGATTTTAACTTCCAACTATTTTCAAAAAAAGATGCTCAAAACTTTAATTATATCTTTATTTATATTCCTTTTTTTTATATTATTACTATTTTAATAGTCTCATAGCGAGAACAATTTTTATTCGACTAAAACTCGTCTGGACTTCTCTTTGACATGCTTGAACTGAAAGATATACCAGGTAGGGACTACAAACCTTTTATCCGCACCCATTTCGGAAAAATTATTCATTTTAATTGCCCCTAGAAACTATGAAACTATTTTATTTCATTTCGAGAACCAATATACTTTTCAAAAAATATTTTTTTTCTAGAATTATTTAGAATAACCAATAATATTTTGAAAATTTAAAGATCCTTCTGAAATTTTGCCTTATTATTTATGAAAATACTCTAAATGTTTGAAATTTTAGGGATGCTCCGCATCCACAGCATCCATAGACCGCACGCCACTGATATATATGTAGGTATTTTGATATATTTATTTTGACAAATTCATGAGGGTATTGTACTCCATTGACTGTGATATTATAAGCATGAAAAGAAGACATCTATGTCTAAGTAAAACTGGCATTAATACTTTTTTTTCAAAATTCGACTTAGGCCACTTTCAAAATAAACGGCTCATATACACCTTTAACTCATTTTTCTTATCTTCCATATCTGTTCAAAGGTACAATCAAACAAAAAACACACTCTCATTCACAAAAATGATACAATTAGATTGTAGCAATCTGAAATATTCTCCGAGTCCATTTTAAAATTCACACAGTCATCAAAATTTATCTGGTAAATTAGTCAAATAAATAATAATAATCGATAAAAATTATTATATTTATTTATTATTTAGGTGGAGTAGAAAGATCTACCACATTTTGAAGAGGTATAAAAAAAAAATGAAAAAATTTAACTAGAAAAAAAAACCGAATATATTTTTAAAAAGAACATAAAATATATATGTTTTTTAATGTGTTTTATAGATTATCAGGCAAAAAAAAGGGGGGTCAAAAATGAAAATTCTAGCCCTTTTGACCAAACTCAACCAAATTTCGTATAATATTCTGTGGACTACCAGAGGCTAAATGCAAAAACTAACCAAATTTTATATACATAGTTTGGTCGAAAGGGCTAGAATTTTTATTTTTGACCCCCCCCCCCCCGATGGGTGGTTAGTTTTTTCATTTTTAGTCTTCTGGTGGTCCACAGAATATGTATACAAAATTTGGTTGAGTTTGGTCAAAAGAGCTAGAATTTTCATTTTTGGCCCTCCCCTTCATTTTCGATGGTTAATTTTTGCATTTCTAGTCTTTTCGGGGTCCACAGAACATGTATATAAAATTTGGGTGAGTTTGGTCGAAAGGGCTAGAATTTTAACTTTTGACCCCCCTTTTTTTGTCAGTAAAGTTTTCTATTTTTTATACCTCTTCAAAATGTGGTAGATCTTTATGGCCCACCCTCTATTATGTGACTAAAAAAACCTTTCATTTATAAAATTTAAATTCTACATAGTCAGTTAAGTTTTGGAAGTATCTTAGAATAAAACCTAAGTTTCTGTTGAAGTGTGAAAAAATAGATGAAACTGATTAATTATTATTTTCAAAATATTATTTTGTCCACAAATCTCTACGTTTCCACTATTAAGAAAAAAAAAAAAAAACTAATTAAATTTTAACTAAGCTTTTATTTTTTAACTCAACCGATTCAAGACTTAATTTGTTTTCATCTTCTCAAGACTAAACCTATTTCACTTTTCGGATATCGGAATTCTTTAATTGCTTCATGTTCTATTGGGTTTTTTTATATATACACTCTTGTCTCTTTTATTTCAATACTCCAACAAATAGAATCAGTGATTCTATTAGTTTAATCCCTAATCTTGAAAAACTTTTTATTTTTTTTTCCAATTTTTTTAATTAAAAAGAATAAGCTTTTTTTTGTTGACGGAAAATGGCGTAGGTTCTAAATGAAACATATTTAATAAAATTTAAATTTAAATAAAAATATAAATTATTTGGTAGGTTTCACAAATAAAAGACAAATTGCTTATGAGAAAACTTTTCTATGTGAACTCCTGAATATGGGCTCGTAACCCGAAATATACAATATAGAGTCTTCCTCGTAAGCAACTGTTAGGGCCTCGGTTGAGTGCGTTGTGGTGCGTGTCCGCGCCCCCACCTAGTTGGTGGGGTTTTAACAATGATTTGTGCAGGGCGAAGTTCATCCCTGATAAAAAGCCGGGTTGAGCGCCACCCGCTTAATTAGCGGGTGAGGGGATACTAGTTGGTGGATGGCCCCTCTCTCGATTCATCAGTCGAGATCGAATTGCTTCACTTATAACATGACTGAAATATTATCAGTCATGCAAAAGTGTCGCAACGATCTGACTGAGTCATCTAGCGGCCGTGTCTAAAGGCTCGTAGCCAGAGCAACAGCGAGCCGCTACAGCAACTTATCTTTTATTTGTGGAACCTACCTAGTAATTTATATTTTTTTAAATTTAAATTTTTTTAAAGAATAATCTTACTGGGATTAAATCTGCACATCATTAATCCGTCTAATTACCCTTATAGGTACATACTAATCTAATCTAATCTAAGTGTCGTACAAACGCGGGTCGGAGAGCTCCGTTGGTCAGATTGTGCAGCGATTTTAATCATTATTTTTGTGGCTGTGATTTTTATAATACAAGCGGGCGGGCTTTCAAGAACGAAATTAGATTGATTTTTACATGATTCACATTTGAGTGTTTTGATTTGCTTCGGTTGATCATTGTTCGGTAAAATTTACTCTCCTGATCTGGTGTGTGGCGGATGTAACTCGCCTGATCTATTTTGATTCATTCAGCTTTGGCATTTTAACTACTTTGATTTTGCTTGTATATTTGTTTAATTTATTTGAATTTTACTATTTATGACTTTTCAATTTTTATTTGTTTAATTTGTTTGTTTGACTGCGTTGATTTTATTTATTTTTGTTTTAACATTCATTTTTCATTTTTGGATTGGTTAATTTATTATTTTATTCAGTTTTTGATTTTAAATTTTTGACTATACTGATGTAATTTGGTTGTTTGAATCATTTAAAATCCTAAAATTTTTATTTTGGACTCTGTCCCTAGATTCCAACTTTGTTTTATACTATATCTCTCAGTGAGAAAATGTGTAATAAGTCATAGTTTTTTTATTTTTTCTGATCTATATTATGTTTGTTTTGTATGTGTATTTTTTTTTAACTATGACTGTTGTTTTCTCCAAATAAATACATAAATAAATAAATTTAAGTTAGTTGTTTCACGATATGGATTTTCTTAGTATTTTTTTGAAATTTAGACAGATTATTATTTAAATACTTCTGCATCGATTGGTGGCAAAACAAAAATATAGTTCCGGAGACATTAAATTCCAAAGATAGAGTTTTTCAGATTCTTATATATTGCACCGAAGGGTGATCCGCGATTGGAAGTTAGTGTACCCCTATTTGGAAGTATTTTGGAAGTAGTACTTGGGAATAATTGGAAATATTTGAAATATCTGGGAGTACTTGGAAATATTTAGAAGTAACTGTAAATATTTGGAAGTACTTGGAAATATTTGAAACACTTGGAAATATTTCAAAGTACTTGGGAATATTTGAAAGTACTTGGAAATATTTGGAAATGCAAGTGGAAGTAGGTGTACAGCATATTAGGTCGCGGTTCACCCCTCGTATTGCACTATATATTATACATACGGATTTCGGAAAGTTTATATAGATTTTTAATTATAATTAAGAAACTCTTCTTACCGTTGTTATAAAAAACTAAACCAACATTAAACAATAACTAATACATTTTTTAAGAAAATTTTAATTCATAGTTACAACAGAGTTTCTGAGATAATAATGAATAAATAATTAAAAATATAATATAAAAAAATTTACACTAAAAACAAGCTGGCAACCACGCATGTATTTAACCTAAAAGTGGCTTAACTTTAGTACTTTTTGACGTTTTATATTTTTTTCTCTTCAGCCATTGTCGCAACAGCTTTCACAGTTTTTGTTCTCCCTTTATAAATGAACTTTATTTCACATTTCTATGATAAAATATATACAAGTTGGACAGTGTTGCCCGATTTGTCAAACAAGCACGAGATTGGCTAGTAGTGGTGCATAAAAATCAAAAAGTTTTGGGCTTATGTATTATGAATCCTTATTGTCCGTACTATATATACTCTAGCATTAACTTTTTTGCTGAGTATTGTCTCGAAACAACCACCTTAATTAATCTATTTCTTAAATAATTATAATTAAAAAAAAATTGGTTGAAAATAAATATTTGAGAATTTATTTAAGGATTCTTTATTGAAATATTTCAGGGAATTTTCGTCCGCTCGGTAATCTTATCAAATAACGGGTTTCTTTCATTTCTTATTTCTCGTTTCAGTTGGTGTCGAGAAACACCCGAGGGAATATCGAGGTCCACCTGCGACCAACAAAGGTAACCAACTCTTAATATCTACCCCTATATTCTTGATAATTTTAGTTGCTTCATGTCCATTTTTAACCGACTTCAAACAAAAGAGGAGGTTCTCTATTCGACTGAATTTTTTTTTTTTTTTTTTTTTTTTGTGCCTGTGTTACCTCATATCTCCGCCAATTGTTAACCGATTTTGAAATTTTTTTGCATTGGGTCCAGTCTACGTTCCGATTGGTCCCATTTTTTCGTAGGTATTAGACCTTTTTTGTTAGGTTTGTTCAGGACTAACTTCTTTGTTTATGAACCGATTTCGATGATTCTTTTTTTATTGGAAAGGGGTATCTTAGGATGGTGCAATATTAATTTGGTCAAGTTCTGATGATAGGATCACTATTAATAACATCACTAAAAAGAGAAAAATAAAAATTTTTAAGAAAAAAATTAAACCGACTTCAAAAAAATTAAATGCAACAAATAAAATACACTAAAAATGTATAAAATAATTATTATCTTATTTAGTTATAACTAAACGACGAAATATTAACATGAAATTACTTTTTTAAGTCGGTGCCACATATACCTTTTATGAATCGCACTCGACGGATCTTACTTAGTACTTTTGGTGGGTACGCTCGCTTATAGGTATAGTTTGTTTGGCACCGACTTCAAAAAGTAATTTCATGTTGATATTTCGTCGTTTAGTTGTAACTAAATAAGATAATAATTATTTTATACCTTTTAGTGTATTTTATTTGTTGCATTTAATTTTTTTGAAGTCGGTTTTTATTTTTTTCTTAAAAATTATTTTTATATCACTCTATGTCAAAAGACAATTAATTCCACTATGCGACGAAACATCTTTAATCTTTTTACTTTATCCAATGCGAAGCCATGGTCTCAATTAAAGTCACAAATTGTAGTATTCAATTAGATTGAATTTTAGCACGTGACGGTTTTCGCCAAAAATCACATGGGATCTCGTCAAGAGGCTAAAAAGTGTGATTTTTTCAGGAAGTGTGTGCGGATGGATGTATGTTATCGTTTTTTTCGTCCACGATTTTTTCTACACCGTACAACTTGATTGATATGAAATTGAAAACCTACCATTATATTAGTCGGTTTAATTTTTCCTTAAATATTTTTTAATAATAAATAAAAGTACCTGGAGCCACCGAGCGAAGCACGGTAACCAAATTAAAAAAATACAAATATATATAGTACACGCCCTCTGGACCCCCGAAACCACGCACCTCGCCCCACCCTCGAATCCTCCACAAGTGCACCCCCACCTCCATCCCCACCCCGCACCCAGTTTTTGCATTTCTAGATTTCTAGTGCTCAACAGATTATGTCTATATCTATATATATATAATTCTTTGCCCGATACACTCAATCACTCACTCATCATCAAAACAGCCAGAACCACTAGACATAGAAACATGAAAGTTGGAGAGGATATTACATCTATGACATAGGGGCTCACTAAGAAAGGATTTTTCGAAATTCGACCCCTAAGGGAGTCAAAGGGAGCAAAGTGTGTTTTCACTGATTATACGATATCTCTTAAGGACGATAAAATATCTACTTGCTTTTTACTTATAAAAATACTAAATTAAAATATCTAAAAATTCTTTTCAGGATTTTTTGAAATTCGAGCCATAAAGGGGTCAAAAGGGGAAAAATATCTTTGCAATGTGTTTACACTAATTATGCATTTTCAATTAAGAACGATAAGATATCTACTTAATAAAAATTTTAAATACAAATATCTAAAAAGTAATTTCAGGATTTTTTGAAATTCGACTCCAACTATCCAAAATGAGAGTGGGGGCAAAAATTAAAACTCTCTCCTATCTTGATCAAATTTTGTAGAGTTATTCTTTATTACTTTAAGAAACTATTTTTGTAAAAATCAACTATCAAAATTGACTGCATGGGGGCGAAGGGAGGGGGCAAATTAAATAAATTTTTAGCTTTTTAGTACATTTACTCTTTAGAAAACTGTGGATTATTTATTTGCAAATATCTAAAAAATAATTTCAAGATTTTTTGTAATCCGACCCCCCGCCTCAACTATCCAAAATGTGACTGGGGGCTAAAATTAAAACTCTATCCGATCTTGATCAAATTTTGCTGAGTTATTCTTTATTACTTTAAGAAACTATTCCTGTAAAAATCAACTATCAAAATTGACTGTATGGGGGGGGGGGGGGGCGAGGGGCAAAATATAAAATTTTTTAGCTTTTTTGTACATTTACTCTTTAGAAAACTGAGAGTTATTTATTTGCAAATATCTAAAAAATAATTTCAACCTCCTAAAATGTGAGTGGGGGCAATCTATAGAATTTATAGAATTTTAGAGACCTAATAATCACATGCCGAGACGCTGCCCGCCAGGGCTACCTGCCCGGAGGGCCGAGCTGTAGAGGGCATGCCGAAGGCACGCCTGGTGCACCTCGTAGGTATATAAATAAATTCGGAATAATTATTTTCTTTAATTAAATTTTTATCGAGTTTTTTAATCAATTAAATAAATAATAAATAATAATTTTATTGAATTAATTTTTTACATGAAATAATGTAAACATTATAATCAGTAGAGATTGTGGTGTTGGTGCAAGGTGAAACATCTTTAATAAAGATAAGAGTAAATAGATATTTTATTTAATATTTGAGGCTTCGATTTCGGAGATTATTTCCCCACTATTGACTGTACTTCAATTAAATTGGCAAATTCTAATATGTAACAATATTTGCTATAACCTATTAGTGGGTTTTAAAATTAAAAAAACAATTAATAAATAAAAGATAATTGAAAAAAATGTAAACAAACTTTTTTATTGAGATTTTCATCTACCAATAATTACTTTAATTAAGAAAATATCAATTAAGATGAAATTTGTCGAGGTCCAGGCCTAGCCAGCTTGTTTTCTCATCCTCAAAACTTGTTAAAAGAGTTGGTTTCATCGAAATCGGTAGAGCCGTTTTCAAAATAGAACTAAGATACAAATATATATACAATTTTTGCTCGTTTAATAAGATTAGACTATCTGGAGATACCGAGCGATGCTCGGTAACTTCTTCCTTCAGCTAAAACCTTTATTTTAATATTATTTTTAATTTAAAATTCTGATAAAAAGATCGATTTTTATTTGAGAGCCGTTTTCAAATTTAAAAAATACAAATATATATAGTATTCGCCCACTGTACTCCCCCCTCACCCCGATTGACCCCACCTCCGAAACCTCGCCCTACCCCCAGATCCCCCACCACTGCACCCCACCTTCTGCACCTGTTTTGATTCAACCATATGATTCATTTTTATTCATCCAATTGTTAATAAATAAAACCTATCAAAATGTGTTGTTTTTTCAGAAAATTGAGACCTGCTTATGCGAAATATATTTTTAAATAAATTCTTGATTATTTTTTATTCTATTAAATAAATAAAATTCTTTATAAAAACAATTATAAAACGTTTATTAATATTTCTAACGTTTAGGTTGAACAAAATATGTTTTAAACCACAATCACAATACTTCTTCAAGGCCTTTGAGAATAAAGAATTTACCCGACCCATTGTCTGCCTGAGCACAAAAGGAAAAGGGAAACTTTTTTTAAACCCTAAGAATGGGATTTGTCTACCTGAGAATAATTAATTTGATTACGAAAAAACCCATCAAAAACAATTTTTATCGAAGATGAGACCGTGACAGATCGAATTGTCACCCCAAAAACCCCCTAACCCGTGAATTTCATCAAAATCGGTAGAATCGTTTTCAAAATATAACCAAGATACAAATATATGTAAACAAACAAATATATTATTACGATCATTTTAATTAAGAACTCGTAATCTCATTTAAAACATTTATTTTCAATAACATCAACAAACATATAAATAAAAATATAAACAATAGAACGATTAACAATACATCAAGTAAGCTTTGTACGCATCAATTCTCCCCTCCTTAGAACGCGGACGCAGCTTCTCACAGGATCATTCTTCTTTCTTCCTAGGTTTAAAATAACTCGAATGATATTTAACTAACCTTCCCCTTTCTTGACTATTTTCAATAATTTTTGCTCCATCCATCGATTCTTCTAAATATAATTTTATTTGATGAAGTAACTCTTCCTTATTTTGATTTAATTTCATCTGACCAGCATCTAGTTTCTCCTCTTCCATTATATTCAACTCATCCTCCTTGACTTCCTTCAACCAGTACGGAATTAAATCATCTTCTATCTTACTATCACTTTCTATTCTTACTTTCTTAGGGAATTCTACTGCTTTTTGGACAAGGAACTCCCTTTTTCCTTGCCCCTCCACTGGTTTCCCTTCTTGAAGCAAGTCTCTTCCCCATGTCCTTCCCGCCTACAGAATCCACAAAAACATCTATCTTGAATGCAACTTCTATCCTGAGTGGGACTCGTCTTCTCTTCTTTATCCACATCCTTTAAATCCCTTTCTATTTCTTCTACCGTCTGCATAAACCCTTCAATATCAGTGAATTTCATTCCCCTAATGGACGATCTAATACGTGGAGTAATCATCTCCACTAAAACTTGCAGGATTGAACCAGCATCTTCGTCCGGAAAAACTCTCTTATATAAAGCCATCTTATTCTCAATAAATAACCTTATAGGTTCGTCTTTTCTCTGTTTCTCCTCATAAAACATAACCTTTAACTTTGAGACTACGATTAAACTATCGTATTCTCGGAGAAATTTCATTTTAAAATCTTTCCAATCCAACGCTGGAAATTGATTGACCACCCGCCACCATGTCTTGGCCTTATCTAACAACTGATCCGAAACCACCATGAGCCAAACATATTCCGGTACTTTATATTTTAATAGAGTATTCTCGACCTTTTTTAAAAATAACTTCGGATCTTCCTCTGGGAGAGCTCTAAACACCGGAAGGAATTTTCCCACGTCTGCTAATTGAATATTCCTATTAATCTCGAAATCACTTCCCTTTTCCGAATTTTCCTTCCTTTTTATTATTTCCTCCAACTCTATCCTCTTGTTTTTTTCCTCTTCCAAATCATCTTTTAATTTTTTTATTATTTTTTTGAATTCATTTTTTAATTTATTCACCTCCTCTCCCAAATCCATTACTCTATGCTCACCTTTTTTTATATGATCCTTGATCTTCGATATCTCCCCCTCGTTATTTCCATATTCGCAAAATCATTTTTCTTATTCCTCTTCACTAGTGGTCTACTAGGTTTTCTTATCATTTTCACATTTTTCGGGCGCCAATATTACGATCATTTTAATTAAGAACTCGTAATCTCATTAAAAAACATTTATTTTCAATAACATCAACAAACATATAAATATAAATATAAACAATAGAACGATTAACAATAAATCAAGTAAGCTTTGTACGCATCAATATATACAAACAAATAAATATACAATTTTTTTAATAAGAGTAGATAGATATACACGGGTTTTTGGATAATTTTGTTATTAATGTTAAATATCAATTTTTGTAGGACGTTTCGTCCTTTTTCAGGACTTTTTCAAGTACTCAATTACTTAAACCATTAATCATTGATAAAATAGTGAAACCATCGAGACAATAAATAGTGAATTCATAATATTCATCCTATAATAAGTTAACACCCAAATTTCAATGTTCAATGTTTTTTGAAAATTGGTTGTTAACTTATTATAGGATGAATATTTTGAATTCACTATTTATTGTCTCGATGGTTTCACTATTTTATCAATGATTAATGTTTTAAGTATTTGAGTACTTTAAAAAGTCCTGAAAGAGTGATGAAACGTCGTACGAAAATTGATATATAAAATATTAATAAAAATTGCCCAAAAAACCCGTGAATATTTTATTTATTTAATTGAAAAGTTTTTGTTTTGCCGAGAGTAGCAGAGTTGTTGATTCACAAAAATAAACAAAGAGGTTGTCCTCTTCTTGATGCAAAAAAACATACATACATATATATCGAAATGATATATCTGTATATAATATTGAAAGTTTTTTTGCCGAGTGTAGCAGAATTTTTATATATATTGGAGGCAATAAGAGTGTGTCTCTGCCGGAATTATAAATTTTATTTATTTATAACGAGACTATAGTTTCGAGGGCTTTGCCTTTCATCAGTCTATTACAATGGATTCACAGGAATTCATAAATTAATTCCTCTGAATCCATTGTAATAGACTGATGAAGAGGGCAAAGCCATCGAAACTATAATCTCGTTATAAATAAATAAAATTTATAATTCCAGCAGAAGACACACTCTTTATTGCCTCCTTCAATATCTGAATATTATTATACCTAATTTATATTTTGGCTGTAAAAATTTTATTATTTGCGACCTTTTTTAATTATTTATATATTAATTTATTATTATATTTATTTGTTATTTATTTATTAATTAATTAATTTAATATTTATTTATTAATTTATTGTTTTATTTATTTATTTATTATTTTCATTGTCTGTGATACTATTTGATTGTTTATAAACTCATTGTAGACTGGCTACAATGGAATTCATTCCAAGGCCATTAGGAGGAGAGAAAAAAATATCTGTATATATATATTATTTATTTGTTTGAGACTATAGTTTTTTCAATATCCACGCGATGCTGATCTAATGAAAAATAATATATATAATTAAAAAGACTGATGATGAGGGCCAAGCCTTCGAAACTATAGTCTCAAACAAATAAATAATATAAATATACAGATATATCATTTCGATATATATGTGTGTATGTATATTTGCATCAAGCAGAGGACAACCTCTTTTATTTATTCTTGATAATATTCTTATTTGATTAAATACATTCATAAATACCTAATGGGAATGGGGACTGGATCAATGGAATTGGAAATAATTTTCGGAAAAGAGAGTTTTTTCTTTAATTAGTTTTTCCTCTTATTAAAAACAAGGACTAAACGATGATCAAGGACAGTCGATGGTGGAGAAGTAATCTCCGGAATCGAAGCTCAAAAAACAATGTATGCATAAATTCATGTAAAATAATTGGTTTAATAAATACCTAATTAAAAACCGAGACTTGATAGTTTTTAAAATAAAATAAATTAAAACAAGTTTTTGCTAATAATTTGATTGCATAAATAGACGATCAATAATATTGTCAATATTCGCCTTAATATTAACGAAGGTCCATATTGATGGAAATATTGATCGTCTAGGAGCGTATTGAAGCGTCTTATCAATAAGTACGGATATTGATAATAAATTATATTTTCTATCAATATTTAAGAACATCTATATACTAACCTAATTTCATATTAGCACATTATAAATCTTTTCACAACACAATTAGTTGCTTTAAGCATCGTATGATCTTTTAATTTTATAAACAGGACATAGAATTCCAGGAAATTTATATTTATAGAGTAATTAATCTAAATCCTCCTTGTAGTAACTCATTTAACGTCAAGTGATGTTTAACTTAAACCTTCCGTTTCTATTTACAGAAGCATTATCAAATGACATGTCAAACATTTAGTCATGTCAAAGACAATTTTTATAATTATTTTAAATTTAGACTAGGAGTACGAGAACTTTTTTTAAAATACGCTACACTAATAAGCAATATAAAAGTTTAGGAATTTGGCAGACAATTTTTTCAATGGAACATGGCATAAATTTTAGTATTTTTGAATTTTAAATAAAAATCCAATAGGAGTTTATTAAATATTTCCTATACCTAAAATTAATAGTTTTTTAAATAAAAATATTTAAAATTTCACTCGTCCAGATATTATTTATTTCCTGAATATTTTATGATTAAATAAAATTCTTTAATGTCCAATTAAGAGCTCTGATTGATCAAATTAATCCTACAAACAATAGTTTAATATACAATTGGATGTTGATGAAGGTAGTCCAAGGTGGTTGTAAAAAAAATAAGACTATATCAGTTTTATTATTTTACATTTATTCGATAACCGACGTTTCGGAGATTTACTCTCTCCTTCTTCAGGGTAACGAAAAGTCAATGAAAGTATATCAATTCATAATTACTTCCTGTCTCCTTTGACAATGCCAAGAAAACATTATAAAATTTCATCTCGATAGAAAAAGTAATTGATGATTATCGTTACCCTGAAGAAGGAGAAGTAAATCTCCGAAACGTCGGTTATTGAATAAATGTAAAATAATAAAACTGATATAGTCTTATTTTTTTACTACCACCTTGGACTGCCTTCATCAACATCCAATTGTATATTTATACCAGTCCGTCTCCTAAAGAAAAACTCTATCAATAGTTTAATTATTATTAATTTTTAAAGATGAACGCTAAATTGGTAGATTTTACAAACTATCTAAAATAACTGAGAAATTATAAATCTTAGACATCAAGTGCATTATACAAAATCATCTTAGTTCTTAACACTTAATCTAATGATGCAAAAATATTCGGGAGATTCCATAAAAAATAAGAAATTTGATAGCGGCAAAACAGAAAGTGTCCAAAGGTTGTTATTAACTTATTTAAAAAGAGCATATACCAAAACATAAATATGCCAAAGTTCAAAATTTTCTCTCAACTCCTTTCATGAAAACTTTTAATGAAAGAGTTCTGTGGAACACCCTGTATTTATATAAAAATAATATATAGTATAAAATTAAAATATTGCATTTTATGAAAATGTTCGCGAGTCTTTAGAGTGGTTTTAAAGATCCTCAAAGGCTCGACAGTACATCCTTTGAAGAACGCTATCATAATCTAAAGTTATTTTAACTTATTTTATTTCCAGTCTCTATATGTGTTTTTGTGTTTGTTTAAATAAGTTATTTATTTAAAAAGAGTTGAAACAAAAAATAAACTGATCTCTGACCTTTCCAATATGAAAATAATGTTGTACTTGCATTGCATCTATTTATACTCTTGGTCTTTTATAAACAGAGTACATTAACGAACATAAATATTTAATTGATAAATTAAAGATGCCAAGTGCCCTATCTAGGAATATCAATTAAATGTGTCATCTGATAAATTTCTACAGTGCCAATATCTCTAATAAGGACAAAATTGAAAAAGATAAGCCGGTTAAGAAGATTTCCTACGTTTTAATAAAACTTGAAATTTCAAATTGATTGATTTAAAAATTGGATTAATTTAACTAAATTTGAATGGAAGTAGTAGTTTTCTAAAAGAGGAAGAAGAATTTAATCTAAGATTTTAGTAGAAATATTATTAAATTGCGTTATCACAGGGGATTCACCCCTCAGGAGTCGAACCTGAGAACTAACATGCTCTTCGGGCATTAAGCTGACTTACACACTCAAGACAAAAACCTCTCCTGAATCGCAATATATTATATAAGCACAGAAATTTTTTACTCCATTCTTCTATAACAGAAATTAAAAAATTTAGTTTAAAATGAAAAAAAGTTTTTCATACAAGTCCTCTTATATAAATATAAAACTAAAGATTTGAGCATCTTTTTTTGAAATTAGTTGGAATATTTTTCAAAAAATCAGCTCGGGTTCAGATTAAGCAAGATGCATTTGTTGTCTCGAGGGTGTGAGCTGACTGCCCGGAAAGCATGTTAGTTCTCAGGTTCGACTCCTGAGGGATGAATCCCCTCTGATATCGCAATCTAAACTATATATTTAATAATATTTCTACTAAAATCTTAGAATTTGTCCTAAAGATTGAATTCTTTCTTTTTTAATATACTTCTTGGTTAATCTGAACCGGATCTGATTTTTTGAAAAACATTCCAACTATTTTTAAAAAAAGATTCTCAAATCTTTAGTTTTATATGGGAGTAGTACTATTTCTGATTAGTTTACTGTCACTATAAGATAAATCGGGGAATACGTCGCTGTTTGATATTTCCGGAAGTCATTAGTAATCTTCTTCTCAATGTGGCTAAATTTAAAGCCATGGAAAGAAGGAGTCAAATCGGTAAAAGTCGAATGTTTATATGGTACTTCTTCTATTCTCCACCTATTTAAAGCTTATGTAAAAATTATCCTTTCATACGACTTGACTCGCCTAGCTCATACGCAGCTTTCATTCTTCTGTGTGCAGTTTGTTGCCTAAATACAGGCGCACCAACGTCAAAATCAAGTTCAAATTCAGACCTCACTTTGGGGATTTTTATTAGTCCAGTTATTAATTTATCTTAATATATAAAGAAAAGGTGATTTTCCATTCATTCATTCATCTATCAACGCACAGCCTAAACCGCTTGACCTAGAAAGATGAAATTTGGAGTGTATATTCTTTCAAGGAGTTATTTATTTATCTATATAAAATTAAGGTTTTGTCTGTACATTCATCCAAATCACGCCAAATTTCGGCTGCACACGTTTCAAGCAAAGTTATGAACGAAAACACGGGGGGCGCACTAATGAAAATTATCAAATAACTCCTAAACTATTAACCCTACGGCAAATTTTATGATGAACAAAGTTGTAGTGGAAGTGATTTATGACTTTTGTTTAAAAAAATTTCCCCCAAAAAAGCACATAAAAGGGGGGAGGGTGAAAAAATGTAAATTCTTGCCCTTGGAGCAAACTAAACCAAATTTTTTATACATAATCGGTGGGCCGCTAGAAGGCTAGAAATGCAAAAATTAACCACCCAAAATGGAGTGGGTGGTCAAAAAATGAAAATTCTTGCTCTTGGACCAAACTCAATCAAATTTTGTATACATGATCTATGGGTCACTAGAAGGCTAGAAATGCAAAAACTGGGTGCGGAGGGTGGGTGCGTGGGTGGAATGGGGGTGGGGTGAGGAGTGAGGAGGAGTAGGGTGGGGGTGCAGGGTGGAGTCCAGAGGTCATAGCAGGGGTGGGGTCCGGGGGCTAGGCGGGGGTGTGGTGCGCATGGTTGGAGGGCACGGGGTGGGGTGCGGGGTCCGAGGTGGGTGGGGTCGGGGCGGGGGTTGGGAACGGGTGGAGGGGTTTCGGAGGTGGGGGTTAGTAGGTTAGGGCGCGGAATGGAGTGTTAGGGTGGTAGTGTGGGGTCGGGGGTTGGGCATGGTGTTGTGGCGGGGTGGGTTGGAGTGGGGGTGAGGGTGGGGTTCGAGGGCTGGGGGTCTAGGGGGCGTGTCTCCTGGCTAGCAAGAGGGCCGCCGAAGGCGGGCCTTGCAGCTAGTATTCTATAAAGATATTCGAAGGTGAAAATGTTTATATTATTTTAGTTGCAAAATCTGATGTATGTAAGCTTATTACGATCATATTAATTAAGAACTCGTAATCTCATTAAAAAACATTTATTTAAACAACAACATCAACATATAACATCAATACAAACAATAGAACGATTAACGGTCACATCAAGTAAGCTTTGTATCAGCATCAATTCTCCCCTCCTACAGAACGCGCATGTCGCAAGCTTCTCACAGGATCATTCTTCTTTCTTCCTAGGCTTTTAAAATAACTCGAATCGATATTTAACTAACCTTCCCCTTTCTTGACTATTGGGCAATAATTTTTGCTCCATCCATCGATTCTTCTAAACATAATTTTATTTGACGAAGTAACTCTTCCTTATTGTGATTGAATTTCATCTGACCAGCATCTAGTTTCTCCTCTTCCATTATATTCAACTCATCCTCCTCTTGACTTCCTTCAACCAGTACGGAATTAAATCATCTTCATTAGTTGATGCCCTTCTACTTTCCTCTATTTGTAATTCCATTGATGGCCGAAATGATTGGCGAAAATTTATTCTCACAACAAATAATATGACTAGAGCTCTCACTTTCTATTCTTACTTTTAGGGAATTTACTCGTTTTTTGGACAAGGAACTCCCTTTTCCCTGTCTCCTCCACTGGCTTCCTCTTCTGAAGCAAGTCTCTTCCGATGTCCTTCCCGCCTACAGAATCCACAAAAACACTCTATCCTGAATGCAACTTCTATCCTGAGTGGGACTCGTCTTCACTTCTCTATCCAAGCATCCTTTAAATCCTCTTTCGGTATTTCTTCTACCAGTCTGCATAAACCCTTCAATATCAGCAGAATTTCATTCCCCTAATGAACGATCTAATACGTGGAGTAATCATCTCCACTAAAACTCTGCAGGATTGAACCAGCATCTTCGTCCGAAAAACTCCTTATATAAAGCCATCTTATTCTCAATAAAGAACCTTGTAGGTTCGTCCCTTCTCTGTTTCTCCTCATAAAACATAACCTTTAACTTTGAGACTACGATTAAACTATCGTATCTCGGAGAAATTTCATTTTAAAATCTTTCCAATCCAACGCTGGAAATTGATTGACCACACGCCACCATGTCTTGGCCTTATCTAACAACTGACCCGAAACCACCATGAGCCAAACATCTTCCGGTACTTTATATTTTAATAGAGTATTCTTCGACCTTTAAAAATAACTTCGGATCTTCCTCTCGAGAGCTTCTAAACACCGGAAGGAATTTTCCCACGTCTGCTAATTGAATATTCCTATTAATCTCGAAATCACTTCCCTTTTCCGAATTTTCCTTCCTTTTTATTATCTTCCAACTCTATCCTCTTGTTTTTTCTCTCCAAATCATCTTTTAATTTTTTTATTATTTTTTCGAATTCATTTTTTAATTTATTCACCTCCTCTCCCAAATCCATTACTCTATGCTCACCTTTTTTTATATGATCCTTGATCTTCGATATCTCCCCCTCGTTATTTCCATATTCGCAAAATCATTTTTCTTATTTCTCTTCGCTAGTGATCTACTAGGTTTTCTTATCATTTTCACATTGTTCGGGCGCCAATATTACGATCATATTAATTAAGAACTCGTAATCTCATTTAAAAACATTTATTTAACAACAACATCAACATATAAATATAAATACAAACAATAGAACGATTAACAATACATCAAGTAAGCTTTGTACGCATCAAGCTCAAAACTCGAATTCGCACCTGTCTCGAATTTGACTCGCGTCTATAGAGAAGAAACCATTATCTTGCCTTCCTGGATGAAATTCAAAGACGACTCTAGCATACCTGGTTCACCATAAAAAGTTTTTGCCCTTTTCTTCTTTTATGGATATCCCCATGGCTTTTGTTCTAACGAGATAAAATCAATAATTCCCCATGAAGCTTCATATGTGATAAACACAATCAAACATTCAACACCATTTCTCGATCAAATGAAATATAAATAGAACATTGCCATTTTCAAACTCGTTTATCCCTATGACTTTACAAATTGGAACTCCCTTTATGCTTCCCATAGCCACAAGTACCTTCAACTCCGACTCAAACTCTGAAATTTCTTTCTATTCTTCTTATTTTTACGATACACATTTTCTGATGCATGAGACTGCTCAGGCACATACTTTCATCATAATTATGTGTTGGCTAGGGTGGTCGTTATTTTGGGTGTTTTCGAATTTTTATAATGACAATGGCTCACATGGTTCGAAAATAAATAAAAAATATCCCCCATGCTTCAATTTCTATCTCGATGAAGCAACACGCGATGGAAGCTCCATCTAAAATAACATGTTTTGACATTGAACGAACAATTTTTATTCTGACCAAAAGTAATGGTTTAAAAAATTTGAAACTGTAGACTTTATCCTTATAATAGTAGCTGTCCCTCAGAATTTTTACAAAAATTATAATTTTGGAGTCTATAACTTACTACAAACTAAGATATAGCAGTATTTTATCTAGCTTAAAAATTATAATAGCTAAAAATCTGTAAAAATTCTGAAGGAAAGCTAATATTATAGGATAAAGTCTACAGAGTTTCAAATTTTTGAATGATTACCGTATACCCATTGGCCGTATTAAAAAATTGTTCGTTCAATACTAAAAACCCCATCTTATTTAGATGGGGAACTTGCAGGTGCGGCACAGGTTAAAATTAAGATAGAGACTTGAAACTTGGGGGATATTTTTTTTATTTATTTCGAACCATATGCGCCATAGCATCATAAAAAATTCGAAATACCCAAAAATAAGGACCTCAAGGAAAAGGGTCCTTATATTCACCTGGTCAAAATCGAGCTAATAAAGCGTCTCCTGATTCTAGAGAAACAACTGAACAAAAAAAACCTTTTTGTCCTCGCCAAAAATTCCAAAAATTGACTCACTTATGAAATTTGAATATTTAGAAGTAAAAAACTTAGTTGTGAGTTAAAGGCGTTTAAATTTTGACAATTCTAAAGCAGACTAAAATAGGATATATCTTCAATTTTTACTCTCGCTATTATTTTATTCCGAATGAAAATTTGCTGCAGAATTCAAATATATAATGCTCCGTCCGACACGGGCGCTGAGGTCGTCAGTGTGTTGGTTTTTTGACTGGACTGTACATGGAGTCTATATTAGCTTGACCGACACGTGATCTGACTCAGTTAACCTATAATCGGAGTGGGTGCTCATACTTGAGAACGATCTCATGATAAGTCGATCGAAACTTCGTAGTTATGTTCTATTATTTGTTCGTGTTTAATAAATCATTATAATTAATTATGTGTGATTTAAATAAAAATTCAAATTTTAATCAAATTAATCACAAAAATAAATGTTCCAACAGCTTTAATCCTAATGTAATCAAAGTTTATACCCACTTTTAACGCACAATTTTCCATTCCTGAAAAAACTGGTAGGTGAAGATAAGAGCCCTTTTCCTGACACCATCACATACTCATGGAAACAATGATTATATAAAGCCATCCACAGTTGATATAGTTATTTCACTGAAATTCTGGATAATAAAATGTGGCTGATATAAAAAAGGAATTTCTCTACATAATGTTTTTGGAACAATTTGTCTCATCGTTGATTTTTTTTTATTTTTTAATTGCTTTCAACTGAATTTTGTATTTAATTTGTCAAAGTTTCAAAAATAGTTCATGATTATTAAAAATAAAATTGACTTCTTGGCTATTTTTAAGAAAGGTTAAAAAGTAACAAGACAAAAGAAATATTAGTTACTCAATAGTAAAACATTTAATAACGTTCATTAACGTTCATCTTTAAAAAGTTATATAGGAGAAATTTTAATGATGTATCTAATACCAAATGGAAGTTTTTCAAATTGATCTATAATTTCTATTTCCAATTTTTTACTCTCCAGCATTTCTGCAATAAAAATTTATTTCCCTTTTTCTGGAGATCTACTTAGTAATTAGCGATTGAAGAAAAAGTGAAAACTTTTTTTAAGATTCGATATTATGTACATATTATGTATTATGTATATTATTACATATTATGTACATATTACATATGTGGGATTTCATTCTCCGCACTCTCACTGTAAAATGCTTTTGAAAATAAAGATTCATTTTCGCCTTGAGAAGGACGTTTGCCCGCCGAAATCTTTCGATAAACTGGCAAGCGAGCAGCAGGGACACGCCCCTTTTATAAAGAAGCCAGCGCGGGAAAAATTATGCTTACGTCACCTAAAACGCGGGAAGAATTAACCAATCAGCTTAATTGCTAATTAGAGCAAGGAGGGTTATAAAAGAAGCCAGTTCCTCGAATTGAATTCAGTTGTTATCATTCAGTTGTCATGTGTGAGTTGTCACTGGTTGAAACTCATTGAATGAGCAGCTCTCCGGGGTGACTGATAACCTTGGAACGATTTGGAACGAAACGGCTTGTGTCGAAGAAGTAATTTGTATACACGTTCTGTAACGAAGAAGCAATAAATGCGGGCCTAGTGCCGTTATTTTGTTAAAAGTATATTTTCAACTGCCTAGTGCAAATTCTTATTTAAAATAGCATTTTTCAACTGGCTCTAAAGCCGCCAATAGAGATTATAATCTCTGAAGATCATCTCCCATCCAAGCCCGGCAAATCTCTTTCCAACTAACCCTTCGAGCCAAACATAATAAAATCATCCATCATCCTAATCATTTCCTATAGATATTAGGTACATATGTTATTCTAACATCTTATGCCTCCTCTACACTATGAGCCAATTTGGGCAAATGATGTTGGCTCACGTTGGCCACCAGTAAAACGAGTTAGTTGACGGTGTCTCCACACAATGGCCCAATAAATGGGCCAATTTCGATGCCTGTTGAAAAACCAACTAGCCAGTGCGCACTTTCTTCGCTTCTTTGAAAAAACCGCTCCGAAGACCAGCTATCGCCATTCTCATTTCCAGCATCAACCAATATCGGCCAATACAAGATAACTCCCCTCTACACATTAGCGTTGGCTTGAATTGGCCCAAGTTGGCCCATAGTGTAATCATGTATTCTTTGTAATATTCTTACACTATTCATTATGTTAACCCTTAATAAATTTTTTTTTTTTTTGCTTTTCGGCCTTTCTAGCCATAAGCCAATTTACCATACAAATTATTATTTTTTCTTTAAATTTGTCTCTACCCTGGGGTCAGATTTTAGCCGAATACCTCGAGCCTGATTCGAACCCGCGTCCACTTGGCAACAGGCTGGTCACGCTAACCCTTAGGCTAACTCGACCCCCCTTAATAAACAAAAATACAAGCTTTAACAACATATTATTATATATGTTGTAGTAAAAACCCGCTTTTAGTTTCTTACTAGCTAAAACGCGTTGCACTGAATACCTTTTTGGTAACTAGAATTTACTGATGTTGTTGAGTTTGGTCCAAAGGTCTAGAATGTTAATTTTTGACCTTACGCCTCATTGTGTGTGTTTATTTTCAAAAAATTTTAAGCGAAAATGTCAAAAAAATTAACACCCTAAATGAGGCGGAAGGTCAAAAATGAAGATTCTAGGCCTTTGGACCAAACTCAACCAACATCAATAAGTTCTAGTTCCTGAAAGGTATTCAGTGCAACGCGTTTTAACTAAAAACGGGTTTTTACTTCAACATATATATACATAATTACAAAATTAAGGTTGTGTCTGTACATTGGTCAAAATCACGCCAAATTTTGGTTGCACACGTTTCAAGCAAATTTATGAACGAAAACACCCTCAAAAATGTCTGTCTTACTGTATGTATGTATATTTCCGTGGGTTCCTAGGAAAATTTACTCACGATTCACGTAAAAACTGCTAAAGGGATTATTATGAAATTTCATATTTGGATCAGATGTCTTCTATCTTAAAATCATTGCTTTATAACATTTTGATATTTTGACCCCAAAATGGGGTTTGGCGGGTTCGGATTGGGGGTTTGGTGTGTGTGGGTCCAGAGGACGTAGCCCTAGCTAGCAAGAAGGCTGCCGAAGGCTAGTATTTAATAAATTTTTATTATATTCGGAACAAAAGTTGATTAAATCCGTTTAAGGCAACCACTCGATTACCCAGTAGAATCTTTTAACTAGTAAATTACCTCTCATACAGATTCTCAACTAATAAGCTCTGCTGCACATTAGGGAGTATGGAGCAGCTATATGTCACCTGGAGTGCGATCTCGAGAGGTCCCGTTAGTCAGCTCGACTAACTCGAGATGTAAATGTCTTCTGTTCGCAAATTCACTAGACTCTTGGAAAAGACGAGAACGAATTATCTCCCGCCTTTGATTTCATATTCGCGACAGACAAATGGGTGAAGAGGGAGCAGAGGAACCCACCCATCGATAATAATAGAAAGAGAACGACAAGCAGTTAATGAAAAATTAATTACAGAAATGAGTTTAATTTTAAGGAAGCTTTCCTTTATCTTGAGCGCTTGGCTGTTTTTAAATTTAAGCTAATTTGTATTTTAATTAACTTTTATTTTTTATGGAATTTACAATCTCTATTAAAGCTCTAGGATCAAAAAGCTTAAGCAGTCTTTGGGGTTGAATCTTATTCTCATAAATATTGCTTAAAATGTACTTATTTTTAACTCCAACCTGTTGACTCATAAAGAATAATCTATGAGGTTGTTCTCTGCTTGATTGTTTGTTATGTAGCTGGTTTGCTATAACAACAAAACTATTTTGAACTGATAACTTCTTTTGGGAGTGAGTAAACCTCTTCAGCATGCAGAATGCTGAAGGCGCCAGTTCATGTCATGGCTTCCCTTCTCACTCTGTCGTAGGAGACTCCCTTTAAAAAAAATGACTGCACGGATGGCCGATTAGGGAGGCCAGACACTTTACCACTATATTCACTAGAACTATTTTAAAAATCTTTGCTTTTCACTTTTGCTAAAATGAATATTTTTCAATTAGACTTTATTATAAATATGGAAATTATTGAATATATTATATATAGCTATGTATTTTATAAATAGAATTTTATTGAATATAGGGCAAGGATGAAATCTTGGTGGCCTAGGTCCAATGAATGTGCTTCTTTCAAATCTCTATTTCAAATTAACCACTTACATGTGATATTTTCTATTATGCGCTATATGAATTTTCATCCTAGCCCGCTAGAGTGCGCAGTTTTCTTGATACCTAAGATTTTGACAGGCTGTCCTGTATTGATATATACAGTATTTGATTAAACTGAAAGAAAGACAACAATTAATTTTAAATCCAGAAACATTAAATATATTAATAATTATTCCTTTGCCCCCCCCCCCACTTTCTAATTAAAATTAAATATTCAATTCTCTTTTCTCCGGCAATTATCCTTGCAATTGGTCTTCCTAAAAAATAGTAGATTAGTTTAAGTTATCACTTCTGTCCCGCGTCCCGAGACACACACATTTTTATTTTTATATCCAATTGAGTAATTAAACCCATGAGAAATGATAAATAAAATATTTCTTATTAGAAACAAGATGAAGGTCAAACCTTCTAAATTATAGACTTAAACAAATAAATTATACACTGAGTAACTTTAAGGTGTGTTATAGGTGAAACATTTTAATATAATAATAAAACTTGAGCTAGATCCGAGGTAGGTTTCACAATTCACAATTTTGTGAAACCTACCTCGCATCTTGCTCAAGTTTTATTATTATATACACTGAGGTGCAGAAAAATTGAGCCACCAATAAAAACTTCATTAAATACGAAATTATTTTAAAGATTTACAAATAACCATATCTTCGCCTTAGAGAGTAAAACCTGATAAACTCCAAGTAACAAGGAAATTTTACAGGGCAGAGAAAAAACAAACAAAATTTAATATTGTTGTTAAGGAAAAAACTATTTTTCACATTTTTTTCTACAACTTACGATCGTAATTTTAAGTAGCAGTTTTACTTGGACGATGCTGCATCTCTTTTTCTTTCGAACGGTATTAATATGTCATATATGATAAAAAATGGAGTTAGCAGGTTTACAGTGCTAAGCCGACGATATATTAAGTTCTATTAACTTTTAAAAACTAACATATTCAATAAATATTATTGATAATTTTTGAATTTTATATAAAAAAATATGAAAAATTAAATTAAAAGATAGAAATTACAAATTACTCATACTTTCTCTATAACACTTTTGCGTTTAAATAGCGTTTTGAATAAAAATCATCTGCCGACTCCATTTGAAATAATGAATTGAATGAATAATTTTGAATTAAGCCATCATTGATAGAAAGGATAAAATATACAAAATGGATATTTTTGAAAGTTCAACATTGTGTGCCTAATTATATTAAGGGCTAAGTCAACGACAAGTGTGCGAGTACACTGTCATTAAGTCATTCTTCCCTCCAAAAAAATAAAAATAAAAAAATAAATGATGTACTTTTTGTACATTTACTAAAGTTTTTATTGGTGGCTCAATTTTTTTTGGAATCCTGCAACGTAGTATATATGTAATTATCTGGTTTTTTCGGGTTTCTTCGCGTGGATTTGCAGATGTTTTCTCGACGTTTCGGTTCCTCTTTTGGAGCCATTTTCAAGAGAGAGTGGGTTGTTACGGTCGAAAAGTCGAGAAAAAACCTCACAAATCCACACGGAGAAACCCGTAAAACCAGTAATAAAATAGATAAATAATATATATATACAGATATATCATCTTGATATATATGTGTATATGTTTATTTGCATCAAGCAGAAGACAATCTCTTTGCTTCTCTTTGTGAATAAAATAGAACCTATCCGCGGAAACCTCAATGAATATTTGATTCAAAAATTCAGAAAATAAATAAAAGACGAAAAATCGCGCAAATAAATTTTTTAAATGTAAGTATTTAAAAAATTGTTTCTTATTCCCAAGATCTAATATTAAATTTATATTAATTATAAAATAGGTATACAGAGAACGTACCGAGACTTGAAACTAATTATCCTCTAATTGTAAGAAATACACCTGAGAAAACTGGGTTTTGATATCTCCAATACTTTTCGAATTATTAAATTTATAAAAAAATCATTTTTTTTCATTCATACCATTTGTTTTCTTTTTATCAATGAGCCGGTTTACTATGAAATGTTTTTGTTGTATATTTTTATTTGCGTGTGTGTATGTGTGTGTGTGTGTTTCTAGTTTTATTGCCGTCATAAAAATCCTTTAGACCTTTAAATTTAAATCCTGCATAAATTAAAGGCATTAAATCATCAATTAGCACAGTGACCTAAAGAAGAAAGGTATTTACAAGGTATTTATCAATATTTCCAAGAAGGATACCTAAACAATTGTGGCGCTTCACAAAACTGTCGGTAGAGCGCGCCACATATTCAATCACTTTCAACACACAAGTTGTATTTTAACAGAAAAAACAAACAAATATACAAAATATCGATATTTGTAATATACATCACACACATGCAACCATATGTAAAGATTTATCATAAATAAATTACCACTAAGGCGAGGGATAAATTATGCAATGCAAGAAATAAACAGATCAATTTCAGAAGTGATAAATATGTCCATTTTGATTAAATATAAGTCATGACAATTCAATAGCAACTTAGATTCAAGTGCAATACACTTGAAGATTGAGGTGATACCTACACAACGGGGGTCTCTTACTGGTACGGTAGCCCGAAGTGTATCGAATAGTATCATCTCTTTCCCTACAAGTTCAACTGAGTCCACTCGCCTTGTGTCGTGTGCCAATTTTATATGTGCATTTTCATTTAACCTTAACCGCCTACCTCTTGCTTGCCGGCCTTGTCTCCCTCGCTATATTATATGTGCTACTCCTTGCTATAAAATAACAAGCCATTAATCATTCAAAGTCAATTATTTCCGAAACGGTGATCCTATAAAAAAATGCAAAGGAACAATTCTGTAGAGAATTTAATACTCTAAATATGTGGATTTAGCCATTTTGATCTATGACCAATAGAAAACGAGATATTATGAAAATAAATATAATTCGTGATTTTACATTAAAAATTTTAACTGAATTATTTCCGAAACGGTTTCTCTAGCTCTCCAGAGGGCTCACAGATTATGTATACAAAATATGGTTGAGTTTGGTCTAAAGGCCTAGAATTTTCATTTTTGACCCTCCTTCCATTTTGGGTGGTTATTTTCAAATATTTTTTTAACGAAAATGTTAAAAATTACATTTTCTACAGCTTTACTTCAAATGGTATTTATTAGTTTAGGAATTATTTGATTGTTTATCCAAACGTCACCAACCGCCACCTCTATATATATATGGCTGATTCTCAAAATAAATCTTAAAATGACTTCAATAATTTGATGGAAATTGGTTCCCAACTTTTTTAGTTTAACAAGGGGTGAGGGTGTTCACATAGTTCTGAATAGTTCCAAGAAAAATATGTGATACCCAGAAAAAATATGATACTAAATGGTAAAAGACAATATGGAACATATGCTTGTTCTTGTCAGGCTTACTGGACCGTCGCTTAGAAAACCAACACCAACAATTTGCATGAGGGAGGTGAGGGAATGAGAAAACGAAACATTATTGCACAAGAAGTAGAAAAAATAAAGTTTATAATTTCCCAGAAGAATGTATTGCAAAAAAAATGATACTTTAATAATACTAGAAACACCTACAAATATATGATAAATGATACATAAATAAGCGCTTAATTTTTTACAACACGGTGTGAGGGAATGACGGCCCAAAATGATAAACTTGGAAAAATTATTGTTGACCGCCATTAACACGTCAATCATCACTCATAGCCGAGTCTGGTATATTTATAGAATATAAATATTGCTAACTTCTAAAATAATAAGGCTGCGTTCACTATATAATTTGAAACTATGTTTTAATCCTACTTTTACACAGCGGTGAGGAAAGATTCGTTTTTTAAGGACGAATTTAAAAATATATTTTTTGACTTTCTCTGCTTGTCGTGTTTAAATATATACACATTTATGTACAGCCAGTACTATTATATATGAATAAATAATAAGACAGCAGACAGTTATAAGAAACTTCTCGAATTAGATCTTTGAATTTATGTCAATTTGGCAGTTGGGACACAGTGAGGGAAGGATTTTTAGGGTATTTACTTGAACATATATTTTTTATTTATGATAAAAAAGATAAATCTGTTTTATAATTTGGTACGCCTAGGCATGTAGTTTCATAAAAATTCTTTGTTACGACAACTTATAATCCCATTTCACATGAAATCAGCAAGTACATCAATTTCGATTTTTTGAGAATCAACCATATATGTATTATATTTAAACACATCTTTTTGTTTTTCATTCCTTTTCTATATTTGCATATCTAAGTTTAACTTCACAATTTCGTTTGTCAACTGATTTCGTTAAAATTTATTTAATACATTGGCTCTGATAGCAATTGAATAAGATTTTGTTAAATTATTCTTTTGGGTCATATCAATTATATTTTACGTGACTGTTTATTTGACCTAAATATAACTATACTTTAAAATTGATTGCCATTTTCTTGCTCCCTTTGACATGAAAAAAAGCTCTTTTTTTAAATTGGAAACCTATCATTCTCTATGATAATAATAATAATTGGAAAATATTATTGGTATATAAAAAAGTTATTGATCTAAAAATGATTGTATTTTAAATTTTATGAGTTCATGTGAATCTGTTTGATGATTTTAAATGAATAATTTGATTAGCGATCATTTAATTTCTTTTGTTTCTAGAATAAACAATAAAACGAAATGAATGAGTATTCAGAATAAATTGTTTGAAAAGGGAATATCTTTTAAAATTCGATTAATATGATAAATAATTAATTAGAGGAAAAAGTGAAAACATTTTCAAAACGCGGTATGCTTTTAAGTGGGGATTTTTTGTCAAACAACTACATATTTGAGCAAGGGTGTCAAAAGTTTACAAAAAAATGCAGTTTATTAATACAAACTGGTCTACCAGATTTCAGCTCATTAACTAGCTTTCCACTCCTCATAAAATATTTTGAATTTTTTTCTGATTTTCGGTATTTTCTTCCTAATTTCCCTAGTTTTTGTTTAAATCTACATGCCTTTGAACTTTTTATTTGAAAGTTGGTGTGATTTTTTATTTTTTTTTCCCAAATTCGATTCCAAAATTTTTAAAAAATTGCTATGCATAGCAAGTATCAAGTTCTGTGATGTCTATTTTTTATCTCGATTGAGGGAACTACTTTGGAAAGGGAAATTTGTAGTATGATATCAGTGAGCGAAATTGAACTAGTTCAACTGAACTATATAATTCATTTTATTTTTTATTATGAGTGTGACACTAATTTGCTTGGTTAACACATGCAGAGATTTTTTTTTATAAATAACTACCTGACGACCGGGCCTTCGGCCCGGCGTCACCTAACCCCTAACGGCGAGCGTCTCGTTCATACCAATTTAATAATTGAAATTTAAAATGATACTGTAAGTATTGAAAGAATGTGCTGAATTGATTCAACAATAAGAAAATATTTATTTAACACATTGGCTAAGCACGCTTGGATCACTGACCAATCAGAATCGTTCTAATAATTTAACGCTTTGCCATTGGCTATGCACTGGCCAATCAGATCGTTTGGATCATACAAACATATATACATACTTTGCATTTTATATATATAGATAAATATTTAAGTACCTACTAATTTTTTTTCGAATTCATGATGAAAATCTATTACAATACCCATTGGTTGGCCCATGAGGAGTGGGTAGATACGGAAATGGCCGACCCCAAGTTAAAAGGAACGATTCCATCGAATAAGAACGATAGTTCATAAAAAAAGTGACCGGTCTGTACAGTTCCTTTTCCGAAATAGTTCATTTGAACTAGTTCGTTCACGAACTACTCATCTCTACACACCTGTTGATAAGTTAGATAAGAATAGATTTTTACTATATATTGCAATGGTAATATATATAAAAGCATCAGATGGAAATGGATGCCTTCATATTTTAATTGAAATAAAAAAAAAATTGTTTTTCGGAAAATATTTAATAATGTTGATAAATTGTATTATGGATAAAAACAACAACGTGGTAGAATTTCCAGCGAATTAAATTAATCTCTATTGCACACTTGATTCCAATATTTGTATTTTATTCTCTAAATGAAATTTGATATGGTATTGGAGTAAAATCTTCTCTTTCATCGAATAAGTGAATTCAATTTCCAGAGGCGGATTGACTACTCTATTGATCAAGAGATTTGGTGGCAAGTGTGCCCCAAACGAATCTGAAGAAAATGTTGATGCGTCAATTGAGGGATTAATTTCATTTCGACATTTCTTTTCGCTTCTTTTTATCTTTATTTTCTAACTCAGGCGTCATTTAATAAAGGAGAGTCTTTTCGCTTTGGAAAAAAATTTCAAATGTCTAAAGAAATTTTCAATTTAAACCGGATTGTTACTCCTATATAGTATTTGTAGATGTTAAGACTGTTGAGTGGAAAAATATAAGACGCTTTAGAAAATTGTTTTATGTTAGGTATCTATTTATTATGACATGTTTTTGTTTAGCTTGGTTAGGTTCTGTCTGAAATAAATCCTGTAATTCAATTATGAACCACTTCTAACAAGCGGATTTACTTGAAATTTTGCACTCGTACTTTTTAACAATGAAAAATTAGAATACTTGCAATTCCCAAAATTCCATTTTCTTAAATTACTATATATGTACAATGTGAATTCAGATTGCAAAACCTGTAAATATAAATCCCAACCAAAACATTCTGTGAAAAAACAGGCCAAGTTTGAAAAAGTAGTGAAATATAGTGATCAGCCAAGTTAAATTCGCCAAGAATAATATGTTGAGAGATCTACTATTTTCTAGACTTAATTATTCTTGGGAATTTAACTTGGCTGATCACTAGATTTTTTCGAACTTGGCCTGTTTTTTCACAGAATGTTTTGGTTGGGATTTCTATGCTTTTTGTAATAAGCCATATGAGGAAGCCCGTTGGTCCAAAGGGCTAGAAATTATATTTTTGACCCTCCCCCTCCATTTTGGGTGGTCAGTTTTTGCATTTCTAGCCTTCAGGGGGACCACAGAACAGAATATGTGTTGTGCGCCGACAAAATTTTCCTTGAATATAAATATAATTATTCTAAAGGGTCGATCGGCGTCCCTTTGATGCTCGAGGGCCCCTTTTGACAATAGGAAAGCGGACTTGACAAATTCAGCTTACTGGACCCAAGTCAGATAGCTCTTAAAACGAGTCGTAAATAAATGTCAATGGCTTTTGGCTCCAGATGTTGATTTGTAAATTCATTGGCTTTTTGGGAAATTTCCAGATGTGCTAAATGTCATTTTAGCGTGAGAAATATCTAAAGATTAAATTTCCAGAAATGGGAGGAACGATTTTTAAGAAACGCCCCGCTAATTAAGAATTTGGCCTATGAGAGGGAATCTTAGAATTTCGACGCTTCAGGCAGCTTTTGATCAGTTGAGAGTTAGTCAGTTCTAGTTTGAAGTCAGAGATGGACAGTTCAAAGCTGGAATCCACTTGGAGGCAGTTGTTAATTTGGAGTTAAGAGATGAATAAAAAACCAATATGAAATAATCTCTTCTTTTAAATACATCCTTCTCTCCTCTCATCAAACCAGCACCAGGGCTTAAACAGGTCGAATCGCTTGGGCGCGTTACCAGACCATTCACGGGGATCTATCTTCGAGATAAAACAACAAGGGTTGCAACCAAAAACATAGTGTTGTCGTAACATATGTACCTATACACAATTTCGGAACACAAAATAGTTTTTAAAGGGGGTTCGGGGCATAGTGCATTTGCAGACCATTTAATATCCGAGAAACATTGTTTTCCAGATGAATCAAATATTAAATTAATTAGATTACAATTAGATCCCTTAAAAATTAGTATTTTCGAATCGTTAGAAATTTTAAAATCATACAATAATTCACCAAAAAAATTCTTAAATTGGAAAATAGAAATTCCCAAAAGCTTTATTTTAAAAATAGCCGCTAAAATAAAAACTTCATGAACGCCACCTACAGCCAAAATAATAAAACAAGAATAAATTTCAATTCTTAACTTGCCCACACTGTACAATTTCTTAACCTAATCACATGAAAGATTTTAACCTTTCATTCATAAATTAATTCCTGTGAATCCATTGTAATAGACTGATGAAGAGGGCAAAGCCCTCGAAACTATAATCTCGTTATAAATAAATAAAAATTTATAATTCCATCAGAAGACACACTCTTTTATTGTCTCCTTCAATATATAAAAATTCTGCTACTCTCGGCAAAAAACTTTCAATTTTATACACAATTTGGTTGAGTTTGGTCCAACGGGCTAGAATTTTCATTTTTGACCCTCCTCCCCATTTTGAAGGGGTTGAAAGATAGAAAGTTTGAATTTTTCCTTTGTTTGTGTCACAAACTATTCTAGCAGGTGATATTTCATGATGCTGGAGTGATTGGAAGTACCCTATTGGCTCTGTCGAGGGGTGAACTGCGAACTAAAATCGTGTACACCTACTTCCACTTCCACTTTAATTTTCAAGTAGAAGACAATAGATGAAGGGCCATTATCTAATGAATTCCAAAATAATTCCACATAATTCCAAAGACGGTGTACACCTAATTCCAATCCCCGTTCACCTCTCGGGTTTTGATGACCTGACAGTGAGTGCCAAAATTAGCTATTTTCTCAAGTCCATATCTCAGAATTCATTTAAGCTATATTAATGAAATCGAGTACTCTCCTCAAGATGGATTTCATAATTACATGTGTAGTTCTGTATCTCAAATGGGTTCCGAGCTGCAGTAGGGTCGAAATGGTTCGTGTAAATATCGTACAGCGTGTACGGCCAAGCTAATGCTCGAACTTGGCCTGCGCACAATTTGTGGTTTGATTAAAAGAATAAGTGAAAATATTTTCCTTTCCAAAAAATAATAAAATAATTTTTTGAATATGTAGAAATAACATAAGTAATTATTGATTGTATTATTTAACTTTCGAGCCTCAATTACTTTAATAAAAAATTAAAACAAATGTTTAAAGTTAATAATTAGTAGAGATTGTGGTGTTGGTGCAAGGTGAAACATCTCTTAATAAAGATAAGAGTAAATAAATATTATATTTAATATAGATTTACTATGAGTTAAGGATTCTAAGTCACTTATTTCACATTAAAATTAAAAAATTAAAAGATGTAAAAAATTTATTTTTCAATATATATATATATTTCGGGTTATCAACCCATCTTCGGAAGTACAGAAAGTAACTAGATTAGTTACTAATCTAGTTACTTTCTGTACTTCCTGAAGATGGGTTGATAGCCCGAATAATATATATATTGAAAAATAAAATTTTTTTACACCTTTTAATTCTTTAATTTTAATGTGAAATAAGTGACCTAGAATCCTTAACTCATAGTAAATCAATATTAAATATAATATTTATTTACTCTTATCTTTGTTTAAAGTTAATTTGTCTAAGAAGTGACCAGACAACTTAATTCCAGGTCACATACATTTCAAAACATGTCTGATACCAGCCTGGTATATTTAATTTTAATTTTTATTAATTATTATAACATGAATAAAATGAAAGTTTTTGCCGAGAGTAGAAGAATTTTTATATATTGAAGGAGACAATAAAAGAGTGTGTTGTAATAGACTGATGAAGAGGGCAAAGCCCTCGAAACTATAGTCTCGTTATAAATAAATACAATTTATAATTCCAGCAGAAGACACACTCTTTTATTGTCTCCTTCAATAACATGAAGAGATTGGATTTTATTATCAAATTAAGAATCAATTAGCCCTATGTACAGTACTTGTGGGAGGAATATATATAGAGAGAAAGGAGTAGGCAGATTTCAATTAAAGGGCTTGAATTAGTTGTAACAACAATGACCTCTAGTATTTCACTACTATTTGAATAATAAAAGGTAAATTAAAATTCTATAATGGTCTACTAGCTGGTTGTTTTTTAATTATATTGATAAAGAGAACCCACTTATACATATCGTGTTCAATTCAAATTTTAATTTTAATTATTTCATTTTAATTAATCTTTTGAATACTGGAAGGTAAATAACACGTGTTTGCTAAATTTTGAAAAGTTGTTCGTATTATTGAATAAACACCCAAATATATTAGAAATTAGTATCTAAAATTTTTTTATCACATCAAGATTTGCAGGACATTTTAAAATTTTTTATCTTTCTTCAAACACCCTTAACTTAATAAATAATTAAGATTTTAGTATTTTATTTTTATTTTTCACTGTGCCGGTTATTATATAATTTTTTCTTTTAATTTCGAATAAAACTATATAAAGTATTTCTTACAGGCAAAATATAGTGGGACCACTTATATACCTTTGAAGCTCGTAAACTAAATAAGATATTATATTAGATTGGAGTTGATGGTGTTTCACAAAGAGCTCTCGGTCAAATTAGAAAAGTGCCGGACCACTTCATTCGCCAATACGTATATCCCCAGGACTTCAAGGAATTGGAACTCTCTCCCAGCCTCCATCTTTCCCAGCACTTATAACCTTCAAACCTTCAAAACCCAAGTGCATAAGCACCTACGTCTCCACCCTCTCACTTAATCAACTTTCCATTCTCTTCGGTAATGCAAGGGTCTTTCGAGATCCATAGGGGCTGCATCTTTACTGGTGCGCCCCTTCTTGCATTCGATTGCATTAAAAAAAAGCTCTGATAGCCCAGTCTTCTAAAGTCAAAACTGAAATAGACCACAAAATTAAAAAAAAAACTTTTAAAAAAGCACAACATCAGAACACAAATTTTTAAGCTTTTTTGTGAAACACCACCAAATCCAACCTAACCCTAGTAGCACAATGTTTCAAACTATATAGTTACTATATAGTTACTATATAATTTGAAACATTGTGCTACTAGGGAATATAATTTATATAATGTTTTACTATAAACCAACACCGCGTTTCCTAAGTTTTATAAATAAGATTTAATAAAAATCCTATTCAAATTTTAATCCGATGAAAATTTTGGAAAGGGTTGAATTTTTATTATTAGGGTGTGGGATATCCATAAAAATCTTTTTAAGTATAATTAGGTTTAATTTCAAAGATATTTTCTTTGGCTTATTAACTTATTTATTTATTTATTACAACTTTTGGCCTTCGAAATCAGATGTTTCATTTTGGCCATCATTTATATAGATTGAACATCATATTTACAATTTTGCTAATACAGAAAGAAAATAATAATTTGATATAGTCTTATAATTATTACAAAATATTATTACAAGAGTTAGTTAAATATGAATATTCTTAATATTTAAGAATTTGAAAATATTAAAATAAATATCAGTGTCACGGTACCGCGACATTTCAGCCCCCGACAAAACATCCCCCGACAAAATATACAAAGGACAAAATATCCCCCGGCATAATATCTTCTGACAAAATATTCCCCAGTATAAGGGAGAATACAAAAGAGACACCCTGCCCGACGATTGGCTGTTCGGTTTTCAATGTGTGTTTGATTAGGAAAAAATGGGAGCCCCAAACACACCCCGCCCGACGATTGGCTGGTTCGGTTTTCAATGTGTGTTTGATTAGAAAAAAATGGGATCACGAAACACACCCCGCCGGGACTAAACTCGGAGGTTCGGTTAATATATATATTAACCGAACCGGAGTCGATTTGCATTACTCATAAGATTCACGCGGGGAAGGGTTATTTTGTCATGAGATATTTTGTCTGAAGGATATTTTGTCGAAGGATATTTTGTCTGAAGGATATTTTGTCGGGGGATGAAATGTATCGGAATCCACTGTCACATATGTTTAATAACTAGTTTAAATTGAGTGGACGAGGAAGCATATTAACTTAAAAATTCCTTATTTTCTTCTTATCATCTTTAGCTAAGAATTTTATATTTCAAATATTCTGTAATCATTTTTCTGCTGCCTACCGACAACTGGGTGGGCCGAAGTAATGAATTCACGAATCGACGGGTCATCCAGCGTCCATTTAAAGTCCGAATTCCACTTGTCCCGCTTATTGAAGATTGCCGCCTTTGATACCAAAGCCTTCATTTCTAAACATGAATAAGCAAACCTCACTGAGCTGGCTGAGTGGTTCTAGATTTTGAAAATGTCACTTCAAGCTACCAATACTACTCACAAATAAGAACGAATTTGATATCACAAGTAATTTGGAAGATTTTTTTAATGCAATCGAATGCAATACGGGGCTCACTAGTAAGAAGCATCCCCTATGGATCTCGAAAGACCCTTGAATTACCGATGTGAGGGAAAAGTGGGGAGGCGTAGGTGTTTATGCACCAGGGTTTTGAAATTTTGAAGATTTTACAACTCTACAATTTTCCCCCCTTGTCTTAAGGTGTATTTCATGATTTTTCTATTCATTGTACACCAAAATAAAGGAAAAGTACCTATAATCCGTATAAAGTTTGTTTTTGTAATGGTTATAATAATAATAAACGGCGAAAAAGGCCATTTTGACCTTATTTTTGATTCCCATTAGATATTAAACATCAATATTTGAAATCAAAATATTTTGTTGACGTAATAGAAAACAGTTTCTTCTTTGATTTTCAAATTACCACTTGAATTTAGTTCAATTAGAACTCGAGGTATAACTAAAAAAACTAAGACCATATGGTTTTATCTATGTTTATTATCCCTTATAATCACATAGTTTTAATTTTTTAGTTATAACTTGAGTTCTAATTGAGCTAAAAACAAGTGGTAATTTGAAAATCAATGAGAAAGCTGTTTTCTATTACGTCAACAAAATATTTGTTTAATATCTACTTGGACTCGAAAATACGAGTTTCAAAATGGCCTTTTTCGTTATTTTGATCGATAATTTCTCCAAAACAAAAGCTAATCGATAATTTTTATGGTGATTTTTAAATTCAGCAGGTGGAAATACATAAAAATAATCTATTTTTGAGCCCGAGGCATTTTCATTGTTGAGTAATGTTATAAGTGTTGGGAAAGACGGAGACCGGGAGAGAGTTCCAGTTCCTTGAAGTCATAGGGACAAACGTATTGGCGAATGAAGTGGTTCGGCACTTTTCCAATGTAACCCGAAATAGTGTTGGGAAACGCAAAATGCATGCTTTGGGGGAATTACTGATTTTATCTCATCAGATATATTCATTTTTCTGCTGCCTCCCAATTCTTTGGGTAATGAGTTTACGGAGCTAATATATATCCTCCATACAACTTTTCTACCTTTCTAATGGAAGGAAATACAACCAAAGAATCAGCAATATGGGCTTTGAGTACTTTTAGAAATTTTATGATGAAATGCGCCACTTGTAATCCTAAAATTTGCCACGTTTCGCGTATGCGCCATTGGTTGACCCCCCTAGATTAGACTTTTCCTCGGTGACCCAGGTAATCGGTTGAGTGAGATAAGATTGGGTTTTCTATTAGTTTTATTGTTCTCATCTGAATTGCTTGCAGATGGCAAGAGTCTATTTGAGCTTGGCTAGTATCGTCGCTCTTGTCGTTTATCGTGGCTCCAAGTCGAGGGGTGAACCGCGATTGGAATTAGGTGTACACCATCTTTGGAATTACTTTTGAAATTCATTAGATAATCTATTGTCATCTTTTGTCTTCTACTTGGAAATGAAAGTGGAAGTCGAAGTAGGTGTACAGGATTTTAGGTCGCGGATCACTCCTCGCTCTAAGGTATATACTCACCTTGATTTGCATTAAAATTTAATTAAACTTGAAACCGTTTTAGATTTCTATTTTTTTTGGTGGCTGAACACAAACTAGAAAGACTAGAGCTAGACTAATTTTTTCCCATTTATGTTTTTGGTGAAATTATATTTAGAAAAATAAAGTTCATTGAAACATTATGCTCTCAATTATTGTTAAGAAAGCTAATTTGAATAAATAATTAACGAAAGCGATTTTCCTAACTACTTGAATTAATTAGGGGCTGAACAGCTGAACACAACGAAGCGAAATATATAAAAAGTTAAAAAAATAGCTAAATATAAAATTAAACGACACTCCGTGTTCGACTTTTTATACAAATAAAATATACTATTTATACTAATTGTATAAGGGAATAAATTGTTTGCACGTTGTATAAAAAAGCAACTGGTTAATCCCCGACGAGTATCAAATTAGAGATTCGATTTCTTTTAGTTATTTTGATAGGAATTCAATCCCATTCAATAAATATATATCAGCATATAATAAAATAAATGTGAATCGAAAAAACAAATTGAAAAGCTAAAAAAATGCTTCGAAATAGAAAAAAAACTTTGTCAAATGATGCAAAGTAAAAATCTATCTCAAGATAAAAATAAAAAGTGAAATTCTCTCAAAAGGTTCGGAGGACAAAATACATATAAAAGTTTTTTTTTTGCCAACTTATCGATAACAAATGAAAATATTTGGAAAAATTTAATTCAAAAGATCCGGTTACATAGAAGTAAATTAGACTTGGAGAAGTTTATCAATTGAAAGGATGTGCTTGGAATTAAGGTTGTTAAGATTTGTTTCTCGAGGAGGCTTAATTAAAAAAATTTGAATATTTCGATTCTCTATATCAGCGCTTCTTAAACTTTTTCCATTCGCGACCTCATTTTGACTGAGAAACTTTTCCCGAAAATGTTTGTATTTATTTATTTTTTAGTTTCACAACTTTCGACTAATAAATGCATAAATTAATTTTTTTGAGATTTCCTTTTGACATGAGAATAGTCATAAACATAAACACAATTCTTAAGGGGCCCAAACACTATCAAACAAATTGCGCAACAAAGCGATGTGCAACGTTGCGCATCATTTGCCGGGGCCCATACATTGCCACAGAAATTGCGCAAAAAGCGATCCACAACGCTGCGTTGCACAATCGCATCATTCATAATCACACCCTTGGAAATATTGCGCAACTCGTCCATACACAACACAGCACAACGCGTTGCGCAAACGCTCCCTGTTGGGAACTCTCTCGCGAGGTGGTGCCCCCCATCAAGTCGATGGGGGTCCTAACAATCTTTTGTGTGCAGGTTGTAGGTTGCGTGTTCATATAGGGTGTGTGCAGGGGAAGGGGCTGCTGGTTGGCGTTTGGCCCCTCCAGATTCGCGTGTCCGAATCCGTTCGCTACCTCCAGTCGAATCGAGTCGCTTTAATTGTAGCATGGGTGAATATATTTCGCTCATGCAAGGGCGACTCAGCGATCCGACTGAGTCATCTGGCGGCCGTGGCTCGGGGCTCGTCGCCATGCGCAAGAGCGGGCCGCTACACCACATCCTTTGTTTCTTGTGTGATTGCCGATTACCGACTAAGTCAGCCGGGCAAGGCTCTATCCGCCTAGCTGGCGGGTCAAGAGGCTGCTTGCTTTGCACTCACGTCGGGCGGTCACCAATATTGTTAGGTGTGGTGCAGGGGAGAGGCTGCTGGTTTGGCATTTGGCCCCTCCAGATTCCCACATGTGTCCGAATCCGTTCGCTACCTCAGTCGAATCGAGTTGCTTTAATTATAGCATGGGTGAATATATTTCACTCATGCAAAAAAGCGACTCAACGATCCGGCTGAGTCATCTAGCGGCCGTGGCTCAAGGCTCGTCGCCATGCGCAAGGAAGCGGGCCGCTACACTCCCGTTGTGCAAAAAGATTTCAAACATTTATTGAACTTGTCAAACATTTGCGCAACGCATCAAACACCGCCATACACTGTCAAACAATTGCGCAACAGCCTGTGTTGAGCAATTTGTTTGACAGTGTATGGGCCCCTTTTAGAGGCAATACATTTTGAATAATTTATTATATAAATAATATTATTATCAAGGACGTTTTACCCCTTAGTTTTCTGCGATAGCTGACCCCTCATATCCCCCTTTTGAAATATAATACACTTGTTATAAGCATTAAATAGATATGTATTATAATCTATTATTTTTACTAGGAAACCATAAATAAATTTATTTTGAAGCAAATATTTATTATAAACATACCTATTATAATAGTTTTATCATTTATTAAAGCTATATAATTACAATTATTAAATCTAAATATTAATGAGATTAATCTGCTTGTTTCTTATAAATAAAAAAATCATACAGGACTTGGAGTATCTTCAACATTTTTAAAATTTAATCTGTGTTTTGATTTAAATTGAAAGTTTCTTTTTGCCGAGAGTAGCAGAATTTTTATAAATTGAAGGAGACAATAAAAGAGTATGTCTTCTACTTGAAAAATAAATGTTTAATATATTTATAAGGTGACTATAGTTTCGAGGGCTTTGCCCTCTTCATCATTCTATTACAATTGATTCACAGGAATTGATGTGTGAAAGTTAGTTTTACAGGTAGACTGGCAACAAAAATAAAGTCTCTTTATAAATAAATTAAACATTGATTTTTTCAGCAGAAGACACACTCATTTATTGCCTCCTTCAACTGTGTTTTGATTTTATAATCTCCAATGCTGAGAACGTCTCTTCACAATAATAAATACCAAATAAAAAATGGCCATTGTATATATATTTATACTTCAATATATGCTAGTTTCATTAATTTGATTTTCTATTTTTCAGCTCAAAACGGGAAATATCCAAGGAAGTTCCCTCAGCCTCAACTTATCTTTCCAATGGTAAGTGAAATTTCATCACACTTTTCTATTATCTTAAAAGTGAATTTAAATTATTTATTATTATTATTATAAATATAAAGCAAAACCCTGCTTGTTAGGAGGGATAAGTATTGGATTAAATTTTTTTGGCTTTTTGTGTTTAGAAATGTCTGAAACAGGAAAAAGAAAATCATTTTCATTCATAATCTTTTTTCGGCATGGTTTCTGATATTCATGTTAACCCATGAAGGAAAGCCTTAGAAATTTCAATCTCCAGTCAAAATATTTGTATTTACTTATTTTTTAGCTTCAGAACTTTTGACTTATAAATGCATAAATGAATTTTTATTGAGATTTCGTTTTGATATTAGAATAGCCATAAACATAAACACAATTGTTATAGAGAATAAATTTTGAATAATTTATTATATATATTTCACGAAATTTTCTCTGGAGAGAGACAGACTGGTAGAAATTTTATCTGAAAGTAATGGAAGGCAGCCCAGGGGTAGCGAAGAAAGAAAAAATTAACACATATCCAAATAAGGTGTAATTTATTGGATTCCTTCCTCTTTTTCCGGAGGATTCTTCCCTCCTTCTTCGGAGTTTTCAAAGGGTCAATGAAGGAAACAAAAAAATGTTTCCCTTCCTCTCTCCACAGCAGTGTTTAAAATTTTCGTTCTTCCTTAGCAAAAGCATTAAAATGGAATTGTTTTTCTATTTTAATGCTTCTGCTAAGGAAGAAGAAAATTTTAAACACTGCTGTGGAGAAAGGAAGGAAACATTTTGTTATTTTGGTTGCACAGGTTTCAAGCAAAGTTATGAACGAAAACACCCTCAACAAAATTCCTGTCTGTCTGTATGTCTCTCTGTCTGACTGTATGTCTCCGTCGTTTCCGAAAAGTTGCTCACGATTCACGTAAAAACGGCTGAAGGGATTATTATGAAATTTCATATTTACATCAGATGTCTTCTAACTTACGTGTTTAGCTATATAACGTTTTGATATTTTGACCCCAGAAGGGGGTTTGGGGGGGGGGGTGAGGCGCACGAATGAAAATGATCAAATAACTCCTAAATTATTAACTCTACCGCAAATTTTATTATGAGCAAAGTTGTAGGGGATGTGATTTGTGACAACTTTTGTTTAAAAAATTCCCTCCAAAAACCACCCAAAAGGGGGGGGGGGGGGGGTAGGCAAAAAAAAAAAAAAATATGAATATTCTTGCTCTTTGACCAAACTCAACCAAAATTTGTATACATAATCTGTGGGTCACTAGAAGGCTAGAAATGCAAAAACTAACCACCCAAAATGGGAGTGGGATCAAAAAGTGGAAATTCTTACCCTTAGAGCCAACTTGTCCAAATTTTGTATACATAATCTGTGGGTCACTAGAAAGCTAGAAATGAAAAAAATTGAGTTCAGGAGGGTGGGGGGGCACGGGGAGGGGTGGATGGTCTAGGTGAGGGTCCAGAGGCGTAGTGGGGTGGGGTTGGTGCGGGTGATGTCCTTATGGGGGGGGGGGGCGGGGTGGAGGGCACAGGGGTGTGGTGGGTCAGGGTGTAGTTGAGGTTCAGGTGAGGGTCCAGAGGCGTAGTGGGGTGATGTGGTGGGAGCGGTGATTGGGTACGGGTGCATGGTGTAGGGGTGGGAGGTGCTGCATGGAGTTCGAGGGGTGTGGTGGGTGGGAGTGAGGTATGAGTGTGGGGTTCGTGAGTTGGGGGTCCAGAGGGCGTGCTCCCGGCTAGCAAGAGGGCCGCCGAAGGTGGGGTCTGGGGTTGGTGCGGGGTGATGGTGGTGTGGCGGGGTGGAGTGCACAGGGGTGGGGTGGGCAAACGCGCTGAAGCCCCCTTACAAAGCTCTCGTACAAGTCTGAACAAGCGTTTCAATTAGGCGTATGCCCGTATTGCGTTGCTACCGGTATCGGATGTGCAAGTTTTTACAAGCTAGACTTACTGCGAGCACAAAGCGAATAGCCTACTTACACAATTTTATGAAATAAACAAGTAATTAGTAAATTTATGTCTATTATAAGAAAGTACCTACGTAGGTACTATATATGTTAGATTAGCCTGCCTAAATGAGATCCACCCTCTTTGGAGCCCCATTTACATCTTATGCACCCCTAAATTATTTTTTCACTGACATGGACCCCTTGCAGAGTCGATCCCTGGGGGTCGATATAGACCACCTTGGAAATGACTGTTCTAATCCCTAATTTTCTGTTACAGCTTAACTCAGCTTATCCCCCTTTTGCAAAATTTGTTGCAGAATAAACGTGTTACAAGTATTATAAACTATTTTGTTTTTAATACCCATGAACCAATATTTTAGTTTTAACATATTTTTCATTAAGTGTAAATTAGCATATGGTAAAAAGGATGTAGCCGCCTTATATGCTTATATCTTTTTTATATTTATTGAAAATTTTTTTAAATGTTTTATTAATAAGTATATGTTGGTATTATTAATTTGAATTAAAGTTGTAACTTACATTCAAATTAATTTTATAAATTATTATTATTAATTATTAATTACTTTACCATACAGGGTATGATCAAGTATTGTAATCGTGCATAAAAACTGTTTTTTTGCTTCTTTTTTTTCAAAATATCTCAAAAACGGCTTAAACTAGTTATTTAGATTAAAAAAATTGGGTAAAACCATAGCATTTCGGTCTACAAAAAAGCCCTTATAAGTGAACATCGAAAAAATTACATTTTTCAAGATAATAATTGTTTTGTCAAAATGTCTTTTAGTCTGGTTGTCTGGTTGGTTGTCTGTTAGTTAGTTAGTCTGTGCGTTACCAAATTTTTGTGGACGAGCTAGCTCAAAAACTAGTGTGAATATCAAAATCAAATTTCACACGTAGTTTTGGTCCATTGAGATTAAGAGCTGATTTTGGTGCATATCGACCAAAAATTAAGGGGGCTGGAGGGGGGGGGGGGGCTAAAAATTAAAAATCTAGTCCGTTTGAGCAAACTCAACCAAATTTTGTATACATAATCAGTGTGACCCCAGAAGTCTAAAAATGCAAAAACTAACCGCCCAAAATGTATAGGATCAAAAAATGAAAAACTTGGCCATTTACCAAATTTTGTTTACATAATCAGTGGGCCCCCAGAAGTCTAAAAATGCAAAAACTAACCGCCCAAAATGAGGGGGGGGTAGGGTCAAAAAATGAAATTCTTGCCCATTTACCAAACTCAACCAAATTTTGTATACATAATCAATGGGACCCCAGAAGTATAAAAATGCAAAAACTAACCCCCTTCATGATTATAAATAATTTTAGGGGCCACCCGTATAGAAATAAATAGATTTTCGAAATATGTTTTTTATATATTTTAGAAAATATATTAAAAATATTAAATTTTTGTGTTAAATTTATATAAAGCTTATGTTTTCTATATATTCTTAAAATATAATTATATTAATATATAAAAAAAAAACTTTATATAAATTTAACACAAAAATTTTATATTTTTAATATATTTTCTAAAAATATATAAAAAACATATTTCGAAAATCTATTTATTTCCATACGGGCAGGTTGTATGGTAAAGTCAAATGTATGGCACACATCAGAACACGTCAGCTTATTTTATTTAAGAATAAGCGAAAATCATGAGGTCTGCCCTAAACATACAGAACAAATACATTTATATTTATCTTATCTTATATAATAATATTTTCTATTGAATAAAATGATAGAAAAAATATGAAAAATATTTTTTGTACTGTAGTTATTCCCGGCACGTTTCTTTGAGCATTTCTCACCCTCTAACGCCTTTCAATTTTTGGAATATAAATTATATACTATTCTTCTTTATGGTAATATTTATTATTATTCTTTTCCAACATTTTATTTACACTAAATTAGCTTTTTTTTTTTTTTACCTTTAGGATTTATGAATCTTCAAGTTCATTAGATCTGATATTATATTAATATATTCAAGAACACTTTTTTAATATTAAAACATTGAAAGGCAATTTGTCTTCTGAAGAATTTCTTATTGCTAGAAGGCTTTGACCTTTTGGTCTACATCTACATTATCATAACAAATAATATGTTGTTTCATAATATTGATGAAAAAAGGCGTTAAATCAAAAAAGACGTATATGTTTAGACCAGAAAAGACTACGGTAACATGAATAAGATGAGGAGGAAATTTCAGGGATTGGATCGAAGTCGAAAGGTACTAGTGGATTATGATTTTGAATGGGAAGGCGGAGGCAGGAAGGGAATTTAACTTTTGCCTATACATTGGGGTGCTGGGTGGGTTTCAGGTGGGGTCGGGTTCGAGGGGGGGGTCCAGGGGTCGTCATGGTTACCAATTTAAATGAAATTATCTATCTATCTATCTATATATATATAATTAATGTTTTGTCTGTACATTGGGGTGGTGGTGTAGGTGGGGGTGCTCAGTGGGTTTCGGGGTGGGGTCTAGGGGGCGAGCCACATGGCTAGCAAGAGGGCCGCTGAAGGCGGGCCTTGCAGCTAGTATATATATTAAAGATAAAGCCTGTAAACAATTTAATTATTGGCCAAATAATCAAGCGTGCTAGATAAAGTGAAATCTCCATTAGTCTTATTGTGCTAATCAAAATTGCACTCAGAGTAGTAATAAAAATGTTTGGAGATCCCCCTAAACAGACGCAAGTCAGATTTAGGAGTGAAGGTGTGTTTTCCTTTTTCGAAACTTATTTTAAATAAATAGTAAGTCAGCTGGAATGTTTTATCATTAAAGTGATACACATTATTCTACATATAAATATTTGTAATTTCATAAAGCAAATTTAAAAAAGCTTAATGTTTATTTAATGTATCGTTTTCAATATTTATATAAAATTCGGTCGTTAAACACTCATTGGAATTAATTAAAATAAATAAATAAATTTTTATTAAAATAAATATAACAAAACAAATAATATCCCATTATATAGAAAATATACAATATTTTTATTATATATATGTAGAAAAATAATTTCTTGATTGATTTAAATTTAAAATATTATAAATACAAATGTTTTAAAAACAATCTTAAAACGATTAATGAAAGCCAAACGTTTCGGGAGAATTTTTCCTTTTATCAATGAAATTTTCAAATGGTAAAAAAGAATAAAATAAAAAGTTTATTTTTCTAATTAATAAAAAGCAACACATTATTATTATTAAGATTGGAGTAATTTTTGGAGACGGACTGATAAGTGAATTAAGTGGATACACTTATTACACTATATTTTTATTCTTAAAACCGACGTTTCGGAGGCTATTCCCTCCTTCACGGTTTTCAAAAGTCAGTGACCTTTGACCACTTCTTCAGGGTTTTAAAAATCAGTGATCTTTGACCACTGACTTTTCAAAACCGTGAAGAAGGAGGGAATAGCCTCCGAAACGTCGGTTTTATGAATAAAAAGATAGTGTAAATTATCTTCTTTTTTGAACTTCCTCATTAATATCCACTTAATTATTATTATTCATTACAAAAATCAACTTTATTTAAGGGGTAAAGTTTTATCAATGAAATTTTCAAAAGGTAAAAAAGAATAAAATAAAAAGTTTATTTTTCTAATTAATAAAAAGCAACACATTATTATTATTCAGATTGGAGTAATTTTTGGAGACGGACTGATAAGTGAATTAAGTGGATATCGATGAAGCAGTCCAAAAAAAGAGGAAGATAATTTACACTACCCTTTTATTCATAAAACCGACGTTTCGGAGGCTATTCCCTTCTTCTTCACGGTTTTCAAAAGTCTTTGACCTTTGACCACTTCTTTACGGCTTTGAAAAGTCAGTGACCTTTGACCACTGACTTTTCAAAACCGTGAAGAAGTAGGGAATAGTCCCCGAAACGTCGGTTTTATGAATAAAAAGATAGTGTAAATTATCTTCTTTTTTAGGACTTCCTCATTAATATCCACTTAATTATTATTATTCATTACAAAAATCAACTTTATTTAAGAGGGTCAGGTTGGTAAAGTGGATAAAGTACATGGCTTCTAATCAAGCGAGTTCAAGCCCGATTGCTGCAATCCCTACATAAATGAGAAAAAAATTAATATATAGTATCGTAAAATGGCCAATGGTTAATGCCGAGAAAGGCAAAAATTTTTTTTTTATTCTTTTTTTTTATCATTTGATAATTCCATTGATAAAGGGACAAATTCTCCCGAAACATTTGGCATTTATTAAACTTTTGAAGATTGTTTGTAAAAGATTTGTATATATATGAGAGGGAGATGGGTGGCCCTTAATCGTGTTTATTTTTGGTTTAAGAAACGCATACCCCAAATCATTTTTTTTCCATTTTACTTTATCCAATTATCATGATGAATGTGCACCTCAAGTCAAGGTTTTTTTACTAAAAAGGAACCGGAAGTGATCAACCAGTCGTCAAAGAGTCCACCATTGAATTATAAAATATAAATAAATTAATTAAAATCCTCAAAATATAGACTGAATTTGAACTTGATTTATGACGTTGGTGCGCCTGTATTTAGGCACCCGTTTGAGCGCAGAAGAATGAAATCTGCGTAAGAGCTAGGCGAGTCCAGTCGTTGAAGGAATGATCCAGAGTTTATGGCATGTAAGCCATCAAGTATCCCTAACACAGAAAAACACAGACAGGCTAATTGGTTGAAAATGATCTTATTAGAATTGGTAAGCTTTAAAAGAAGTAATTCCAATGAAAATTCAAATTTGAATATCTGAAGACAATCCAATACTTTAATTCACATAAAGAATCGCAGGGAACTGAATAAATTAAAACTCAGAGCTTTTTTTAAATAAGCCTGACGATTCGATAATTCATTTTGACTTCCTCATTGGCTCGTTTCATCAATTCTTGTCAAAAACAGTTTTTACTAAAAGACAAAACATCATATAGGTATTCATTAATGTTCCTTTCATCACATTTATGGCTTACAATTATCTTGGAAACAATTTTTGCTTTGAACAACTAAAAATTGTCGCCGTTTCACAAAAAAAATAATCGTAGGCCATAAATGTGCCGAAAGAAAGATTAATGAATATATGATGTTTTGTCTTTTAGTAAAAATCGTTTTTGATAATGAGTGATGAAACGACCCACTGAGGAAGTCAAAATAAATTGACCGAACGTCTGGCTTATTTAAAAAAGCTTTGAGTTTTAATTTATCCAGTTCCCTACGATTCCTTATATAATTTTAATATGGATGCGAATGATAGAACTTTAATTTACTTTTATATATATGTAATTATAATAATATAGCTAATAATTAGAATCTAGTTGAATTCAAAAACCTTGTTGGTTTATTCAGAATTTACTTAATTTGATCTGGATTAAGGAATTCGAGAGCCTTGCTAAGCCTTATTTTGGAGGCCTCTACGTTAATTCCATTTAATAAACTCTAGTAGTTTGTATGTTAATTTAGTCAGTTCAAAGTAAATAGATTATACATGTGCAGTCATCAGCATTTATAGTTTAATATATATGGTATTATTACGTACAAGTATAATATAGTAATATACAAATTATAAAGTAAAGAAAATTTTGAAAAAAATTTTTAGGAACTTTTTAAAATTTAAAATATAAAATACTAGGTAGATTTTAAATAAATAAAAGATCAGATGCTTGTTTAGCACGAATCGCGAAACCTACCTAGTATTTTATATTTTAAATTTTAAAAAGTTTCCAAATTTTTTTTTCAAAATTTTCTTTACTTTATTTGAAACAAGCTGCAAGGCCCGCCTTCGGCGGCCCTCTTTCTAGCCAGTGGGCACGCCCCCTGGACCCCCAACCCACGAACCCCACCCTCACACTCCACTCTCACCCACCAAACCGCCCGAAACCCACCCAGAACCCCGCACCAAACCCCCTTTTGGGGTCAAAATATCAAAACATTCTATAGCTAAAAAGTAAGTTAGAAGACATGTGATATAAATATGAAATTTCATAATAATCCCTTCAGCCGTGTTGACGTGAATCGTGAGCAACTTTTCGCGCAAACCACTGAAACAGACATACAGACATACATACATTCAGGAATTTTGTTGAGGGTCTATTCGTTCATAACTTTGCTTGAAACGTGTGCAACCAAAATTTGGCGTGATTTGAAACAATGTACAGACAAAACCTTAATTTTATATATATAGATGTTTCACCAACAACCCACACCATTCTCCCTTAACGAAACAAATTATATTTTTTTTAATTATGAGTAAAGTACAAGATTTATTACGGTTATGTCTTAGCTATTGAAGATGGATATCTTGGGATTTAAAATATATATATAAATTTTTTTCTGTTATTTCGGATGAAAATAATAGAATTTGTTTGGAATTGAAACACAATTTTTTATTGAAAAGATTTATTTTCCAGAGAGTAGCAGAGTTGACGATTCATAAGGAAAAATCAATCAGGTTTTCCCTGCTATATGCGAATAAACATAAATATTATAATAAATTGTGTTTAAAAATTATTAAAATAGGGATAAAAATTTCATTCAATTAATTAGGATTTTTAACTTCAGGAATTCCAGATTAAAAATGAAAAAGAAAAAGTCAGAAAGAAATTTATAATATGTTGTAGTTAATCAGCTGAAATTTATCAGATACATTCGATGAAATTTTTTAGTGGAAAACTTACTAATTTAAATCAATCTAAATATTATATATTTATTTTTACAAATATAGTATATAATTAATAGATATTAGTCTCATTTGTTTTATGATAATTCATGCATAATAAATTGCATGCAAAATCGATTTGAAAATTTATTCAAGGATTATTTATTAGGTATTCATTTTGGAGAATATTTTCTCGCTGGGTTATCTTATCGAGTAGGCTGGCCTTTTTCATTTCTTGTTTCTCGCTTCATTTGGTGTCGGAAAAAGGCTTGAGATCAGGTCGTTGATCACGTGCAACCAATCATAAGTAAACAACTCCTTAATATCTACCTTCTATATTCTATATAAATATAATTAAGGTTTTGCCTGTACATTGCTCCAAATCACGCCAAATTTTGGTTGCACACGTTTCAAGCAAAGTTATGAACGAAAACACGCTCAACAAAATTCCTGTCTGTATGTCGGTATGTCTGTATGTCTGTGTGTTTCCGTCGTTTCCGAAAAGGTGCTCACGATTCACGTAAAAACGGCTTAAGGGATTATTATGAAATTTCATATTTATATCAGATGTCTTCTAACTTACGTTTTTAGCTATATAACGTTTTGATATTTGACCCCAGAAGGGGGTTGGGGGGCGCACGAATGAAAATGATCAAATAACTCCTAAACTATTAACTCTACGCCAAATTTTATTTTGAGCAAAGTTGTAGGGGATGTGATTTCTGATAACTTGTGTTTAAAAAAATTCCCCGAAAAAACCACCTAAAAAGGGGGAGGTCAAAATATGAAAATTCTTGCTCTTTGACCAAACTCAACCAAATTTTGTATACATAATCGCTGGGTCACTAAAAAGCTAGAAATGCAAAAACTAACTAGTTAAAAGGGGGGGATCAAAAATGAAAATTCTTACCCTTAGAGCCAACTTAACCAAATTTTGTATACATAATCTGTGGGTCAATAGAAGGCTAGAAATGAAAAAAACTGGGTGCGGGCGTGGAGTGATGGTGCAACGGTGGGGTGCGGGGGGTGGAGGGCACGGGATGGGGTCCGGGGGTGCAGGGTGGAGTGGAGGGTTTAGGTGAGGGTCCAGAGGCTTAGTGGCGTGGTGCCGGGTGGGGTGGGTGCGGGGTGGTGGTGTGAGGCAGGGTGGAGGGCACGGGGGATGCAGTGAGGAGTGAGGGTTCAGTTGGGGATCAAGAGGCTTAGTAGCGTGGTGCCAGGTGGGGTGGGTAGGGCGCGAGGTGGTGGTACGGAGGTGGAGGGCGCGGGAGTGGGCTCCGGGGGGTGTTGGGGGTGGAGTGGGATTCAGGTGAGGGTTCAGAGGCGTAGTGGGGTGGTGCGGGGAGGTGTGGTGGTGGTCGTGGAGGGGGGGGGGGGGGGGGCATGGTGCGGGGGTTAGAGGTGCTGGGGGGGTGGCTGGGAGTGGGGTATGAGGGTGGGGCTTGGGGTCCAGGGGGCATGCCCCTGGCTAACAAGAGGGCCGCCGAATGCGGGCCTTGCAGCTAGTATTCTATATAAATACAAATATCACATTAGTTTCTTACTTTAGTACAACAAGCTACTGGAGTATTCAATTTTATTAAAAATTTTTTTCATTCTTTATTCATGATTGGAAATGTCTCAGAACTTGAAACTTATTTTTTTTTCCGTAGCTATGAATTATGATTCTTATAATAATAATTTAAAAACAAAAGGTCATAAAAATTGGAAATTTGATGCTTTAGTGAATTCAATTTTTTATCAAAAGAAAAGTTTATGCTGAAACCAGCTAGATGACACATTTTTGATGAGATAAACTCATCAGAATGCACGACGTTTTCATTTGCTTGTAATATTATTATTAGACCAGCGCCTTAGCCAGCTCGGACAACCCGACTCGCCTGAAATATGTTTTATTTTCTAAGAGGTCCTTATCTCTAGATACAAGATGGAATATATACTTTTTAATTATATGTCAGAAGAGTTGTGTTCACCCCTTTTGGGAATCTAACCCAAGTGCCAAAATTATCAATCCGGGCCAATTAGCTACCTTGTGAGTATGTGATACATATGCCCAGAGAGGTCATCTCTCAAGATTGTTAATTTTCGCACTCTAGTTCATTTTCTGAGGGGGGAACCCAACCCTTCTGATATATAATTAAAAAATTATCAATTCTATTTTGATCTAATAGTTGACACCCTCAAGTGATTTCCTTAGAAATTTTAAGTCTACCAATACAGACAATTTAAATTTAAACTCTTGGATCTTATGATTTATGATATATTACCTAATATTATTTAATTAAGTATTATGTTTTATACTACTACTAGCTGACGTCGGGGCCTTCGAGGTCGCAAACTTAGATTTGACATTCCCACACCATACCAATGAATTATATACTGTATTACTTGTCAAAATTGTTCCCTTAACCAAAAATAATATTGACAATTGAAAGATTTCCAAAAAGCTATTATCCGCCATCTTGTTTATTTGCTTCCCCCTGGAGAGGCGCTGGCGTTGTTTCCTCTAAAAAATATTTTTTACATCCCACACGTGTGATATCTATAAAACACTATATATAAAAACACTCGTGTATTTGAATGGAATGTTGTGTGAAAATTTCAAAGAAATCGGCGAAGAACTTTCGGAGATCCTTCAACGTATCACATAAGCGTAACAGTACATTTTTATTTATATAGATTCCTAACAAGTCATTTCTGGTGCCACAATTTTAGTGTTTCAATTTCAAAAACTTATTAGATCAGAAAAAAATCGAATTGTTTTATCGGAAGCTCTTAAAGGTTGTAGCTGAAAAGCTAAAATGCGAAACTAAATTGTATTAATGCATTTAACTTTATAATTTCTAGCTCATTAGTAGACGAGAATTACGAAATCACCAAAATTTGCAAAAAGAATACTGAGCCTTGAAAAATAGTGCCATTTTCTTCCAATGTATGTTTCATACATTTGTTGAGCCAATAGACAAAACAAACATTGGTTATCTATTAGTATTAAAAATTAAGGTTTTGTCTGTACATTGGTCCAAATCACGCCAAATTTTGGTTGCACACGTTTCAAGCCAAGTTATGAACGAAAACACCCTCAACAAAATGTCTGTCTGTATGTATGTCAGTCTGTTTCAGTGGTTTCCGAAAAGTTGCTCACGATTCACGTAAAAACGACTGAAGGGATTATTATGAAATTTCATATTTACATCAGATGTCTTCTAACTTACGTTTTTAGCTATATGACGTTTTGATATTTTGACCACAGGAGGGGGTTTGGGGGTGCGCAGGAAAGAAAATTATCAAATAACTCCTAAACTATTAACCCTTCATCAAATTTTATGATAAACAAAGTTGTAGGGGATGTGATTTCTGACAACTTTTATTTAAAAAAATTTCCCCAAAAAACCTTCCAAAAAGGGGGGGAGGGTGAAAAAATGTAAATTCTTTCTCTTGGGCCAAACTCAACCAAATTTTGTATACATAATCTGTGGGTGGCTAGAAATGGAAAAACTGGGTGCGGAGGGTTGGTGCGGGGGTGGAATGGGGGTGGGGTGAGGAGTGAGGAGGAGTAGGGTGGGGGTGCATGGGGTGGTGCGGGGTGGAGTCCAGGGGGCATAGCGGGGATGAGGTTCAGGGAGCTAGGCGGGGGTGTAGTGTGCAGGGTTGGAGGGTGCGGGGTGGGGTCCGGGGTGGATGGGGTGCGGGGCCCGAGGTGGGTGGGGTGCGGGTGGTGGTGTGGAGGTGGGGGTTGGGAACGTGCGGGGGTGGGGGTGCTGGAGGGGTTTTGGGGCGAGGAGGTTAGTGGGTTAGGGTGCGGAATGGAGTGTTGGGGTGGTAGTGTGGGGGCGGGGGTTGGGTATGGTGCGGTGGGTGGGGGTGCTGGGTGGGGTTCGAGGGCTGGAGTTCCAGGGGCGTGCCCCTGGCTAGCAAGAGGGTCGCTAAAGGCGGGCCTTGCAGCTAGTATACTCTAAAACCGAGGCATGAGTTGGATTTGATTTACCACAAACAGCTATTGTAACATTTTTGATTTATATAACTACATTACTCATTGTTAATTATAACAATTTAAAGTAAAAAGCTTACCTAAAACGGTTGATTGGTGAGGGCCCCAATATTGTTATTACATGAATGAGGAAGTACTGTTCAGAGAGGGGTTTAGATTTTGTTCAAGCTAAAATTAAGAAAGCACTTTCAGTCTTTGTATCGAATGGGATAATTAAATTGATTAAATCCTTATTCTTCTTCTTTTACCCATAAATACATAAACACACGCCTTTTTACTCAAGAAACTTTCAAAAGACAATCTTTTGAAAAGTTTTCCTCTAAGTTCGATAATTTATTAATTTATTGCTAATATGATTCTTACGAGTGTTCAGGTGGCTAAATAGAGGTCCACAAAAGACGGGCTTTGCAGCTAGTTAATTTATTATTTTGTTAATCTAATGTGACCTCGGAATTCGAAGTTTTATCAGCAGAGCCGATCCTAGACATTTTGCCTTTACAGACTAGTGAACCTTTTTTTCTCTACCTCCTTGACTTCGGGAACTAAATGCATAAGTCAAGCTAAAGTGACTAAAGTATTTGATTAATAAGCTATGAATAATAATTGAAAACATATAGCCTTAAGACAGGCAAGAAAACTCTATAACAAATAAACTATATTAAATAAAGAGAAATGAAGATTTATAACAAAATGTGAAACTTAAGTGATCTAAAAAAAACTTTGAGGGCAATTTCGGCAACAGCAAAATGTGGCAATGGTCACTCACTGCACTGTAATATAGACACTTTCCATACACAATTATTATTATTATTATCATTTTGTTTACCGGTGGGTCGATTGCTAAGGACATTTGTGCCTCCAAGTAGCCTTGCTATTTTCCGAGGGGTGAACCACGACCTAATATCGTGTACACCTACATCCACTTCCACTTCCATTTTTTTTTTTATGATATTGATGTGAGAAGGAGATACACCAGAAGGTCCATCCCCTAAAGGCCTGTATGGGCAGGCCCCTCCATCGTGAAAAGAACTGAGTAGAAGGAAAAGAAGCCGGGATCACGAGCCAAATCTCAGAAAGTCAGATATAGTACAATTTACTAAGTTTTTAGTGGCTTCGAGCAGTGGTAAATTCCCCGCGCGATAAATTAGGTTAAATTTATCTCCCACTTAATTTTTATTACCAGACCCTATACTTACAGAAAAAATGTCTGGGTATAGCCGGGAATCGAACCCGAGATCTCCGGGTTGCCAGCCAGTTATTATGACCATTACACCAGGTAGGCAGTCATTTCCAAGTAGAAGACAATAGTAGATAATGGCCCATTATCTAAAGAATTCCAAAATAATTCTCCATAATTCCAAAGACATGTATACCTAATTACAATCCCGGTTCACCCCTCGCTATTTTCCAACACCTGATGCTCCGTCAGGACAACCTATTAATTCGTCTTCGGCGGGGCACAGCCAGTATAGCATGGATGCACCCTGACTGAAATCCTGGTTGTCCAGGAAAGACCTCTATAGATGGGATATATTATTAGGTTCTTATCTCTATTTGCTTACGACAAGAAGATGTATGAACACAATATATTCAAAATGCGATTATTATCAAATCAATCAATCAATCAATATTATTATAATCAATCAACAACATGGAACATTTTTATTAATCATTCAATCTGTGAAGGTGGAAAAAGATAATTTTGGAGCAAGAGCCAATAAAGTAAGTGACCCAAAAGCGGACACCCCAAAACACCGTCCGCCTATCTGGTGTAAAGGTCAGCATCTCTGCCTGGCAACCCGGGGGTCTCGGGTTCGATTCCCGGCTATACCCAGACATTTTTTCTGTAGTATAGGGTCTGGTAATAAAAATTAAGTGGGAGATAAATTTAACCTAATTTATCGCGCGGAGAATTTACCACTGCTCGAAGCCCTTAAAAAACTTAGTAAATTGGATTGTATCTAACTTTCTGAGATTTGGCTTGGGATTCCGGCTTCTTTCCTTTTTTTTTTTTTTTTTATTTATTTATTTCTACTATGTTCTTTTCACGATGGAGGGGCCATCCCATACAGGCCTTTAGGGGATGCACTTTCTGGTGTATCTCCTTCTCACATCAATATCATTAAAAAAAAACAAAAAAAACACCCGTGTTTAAAATAAGGGCAAATAGACCCAAATTCTTTATGTTATGTTGGCCACTCTTTGCAGTACTGTTCATAAGGAGATAAAATTGCAGCAGACAGAATTTGGGGCCTATTTGATTCCATTGTAAACACAAATGTTTTAAGTTGTCCGCTTTAAGGGGCATGTTTCAAGGTGTCCACTTTTGGGTCACTTACTTTATCTTCGTTCTTAGTAGACGTCCCGAACATGTTTAAAACGACTGCACGAACAAAGCAAATAATTAAATAATGTCTTATTAAATTACAGTACCTGGCCACCGAGCGATGCACAGTAACTTTTTGCTTCAGTTAAAAGCTATATATTAATCCCTGAACCCCCCTCTACTCGCCCTCCGAACCCCCACCCCTTCACCCCACCTCCTGCACCTCTCCATCCCACATCCACCCCCACGTACATTCCCCACCCCACCCCAATTCCGCCCCGGAACCCCTCCCCCACCCCTCCGCCACTCCACCCCCACATCTCCCCCACATCTCTTCCACCATCACCCACACCCCCGCCCCCGTCCCCTCACTCAGTTTTTGCATTTCAAACCTTGTAGTGGCCCACAGATTATGTGTATATATGTATAGGTATATAAATAAATACCGTATAATATTTTTTTTAATTAATTAACAATTTTTGAGTTTATCAATTAAATTGCCAAATTCTAATATAGAAAAAATACGTTTGTGGGATTTAAAACTCGATTTTTAATAAATTATTAAACCAATTATTTTACATGAATTAATGTATACATTGAATTTTAGCTTCGACTCCGGAGATTACTTCTCCACCATCGAGTGTCCTTGATCATCTTTAGTCCTTGTTTTTAATAAGAGGAAAAAACTAATTATAGAAAAAAAACCTCTTTTCCGATAATTATTCCAATACCATATTGCGGAAATTAATCCATCCAATTAATTTCCTTATTGGATCATCCAACCACCAACCGATTTTTAATAAAAAATTTTTTTATAAATTTTATTAAACCAATTATTTTACATTAATTAATGTATACATTGTATTTTTTGCTTCGATTCCGGAGATTACTTCTCCACCATCGAGTGTCCTTATTCATCTTTAGTCCTTGTTTTTAATAAGAGGAAAAATCTAATTAGATAAAAAAACCTCTTTTCCGATAATTATTTCAATTCCATTATTCCCCAATCAAGTCGATTGGTTTATCTCCATCATCCCCCTATTTTTTTTTTTTTTTTAATAAATTGCCTAACTTTTAATAAATATAATAATATTTGTAATGATCTATTAGTGGAATTTAAAATTAAAAAACGAATTAATAATTTCTATCCACCAGTTCCATTTACACGTCATTCCGAAACCAACCCTATTTATAGATTAAGCATCGCTTATAACGCCCTTTCCCAAAAAACATGCGTTTTGAATTTTACTATAGATACCAACAGAATGTCTAGAATTATAAAAATAAACACACTTTCATATATTTAAATACTCACTATCATAATTATTATATCTGATTTACTCTGTATTGTTGTTTAGTATTTGTATGTTTAACATTATTGTTTTTTTCTCTACTTTTTACTAAGTAGTGTTTCTTTGTATTACTTTTGTAATGTTTTTAAAGGCACATGCCGTTGAAATAAATAAATAAAAGGAAATTAAATAAAAATGCAATTATACATTTTTATCGAGACAACCACCTGTGAATAATTGTTTCAATGAATAAAAAAACCCACTAAAAACAATTTAGCTGAAGATGAGACCGTGACAGATCGAATCGTCAACACAAAAACCACTTAACCCGTGAATTTCATCCAAATCGTTAAAGCCGTTTTCGAGAAACCGATTGGATATATACAATTTTTGCTCGTTTAATTAGAGTAGATAGATAGATAAGTTCTCAGAAGATCTAATTGTTTTGCAAAAGTTGGCAAATTAATTTTGAAAATTAGATTAATATCATTAAAATGACTCGACCAACCTGGCCCACCATTTTCTATCCTATTCCAAGGCATCCTGATGAGGGGGGAGGGTCAAAGTCCTTAAAAATCCCCTTCTTTCACTCTACTAGTCTTAATACATTGAAGACCTAACATTATAAAGTTTATAATGCACCCACTAATTGATTGTAGTATACACCAGATGTCTCTTTGAATCTTTTGTATACGAATTCAGACAAGAATAAATTGAATAAGAATGATGAGCTTGAGCCAACCAACTCAATGGTCCCCTTTCTCCTCTCTCTTGATTCAATCATCATAATCATCAGCCTCTTCATCTTGTGTTCCTGTTTAAATAAACTTTCTCCGTTCACGTAAACAAAAAAGGAGGCGAACTATTTCAAAATAGAGAAATAAATTCTCTGTCCGGCAAAGTTAAGAGCCGTTTGAAGTTATTCCCTTGAGAGATAGATAACTTTACAGTTGAATGGGGAAATAGCTCACTGGGTGAGAGGAAAGAAGAATGTCTGGATATAATTTTAGCATTCTCGACAAAAATTGACATTTATGATCCTTTTATTCTAACTTTAACATTAAATTAATGTCATAAAATAATCTTCGAAATTGAAAAAGATGATTGTCTTTTAATCCATTACTGATCTTAACAGTTTTTATGCTGGTTGCCTTTTAATGCAACTGACGGGTCCAACGGGGTTACCGATTATAGTTGTTTTATCTCCCATAAACCTCAATAAAAAATACTAATGAAAAAGATAAATAAATGAGTGTAAACAAATATGTATAAATAAAGTAAATATTGTATTACACCTTGTTTTTTTTAATATTTGTGTAATTAATAATGCATTTATTTTTTTAAACAAATTAAAATAATTAATTATTTAATCTTTATAAAATGCAAATATAGTAAACTCTCGTTTATCCTCAGGCGGATAAGCGGCTAATCCGTGGTCTACATGAATGAGTCATATAAGTAATAGAGTTAAAAACTGCTGTGTTAGCCCCTTGTAGGGTCACTACTTGGCTCGCTGATACAGCACATTATATTGTATATAAAGACCGTGAGAGCGCCGCTATCGAGGTCATTTTGCCGACAACTCGTACAAGCCTTAGGCCCGGTTGTATGTCGCAAAGTAGATGCTTTTACCACTAACCAAGGTAGATGGTAAATGGAGCTACTGGGATGGCCAATCAGATGACAGGCACATTCAGTGGCTGTCATCTGATTGGCCATCCCAGTGGCTCCATTTACCATCTACCTTGGTTAGTGGTAAAAAGCATTTACTTTGCGACATACAACCGAGCCTTAGTGGTAAAAAGCATTTACTTTGCGACATACAACCGGGCCTTAGACTTGCCTGAGCCCCACTCAAAATTGTCCCGGAAGGTTTTAAATACTAAAGTGTTTCCTTCAAGTAACAAAAAAAAAACATCTTTCCTAAATTGTAAGCCATGTATTAAAACAAATAAAATATATTTAAAAAGACTTTAAATCTTTTAAAAAAAACCCGATTTCAAACCCGAAATCTTAATTTATATAGGTATCAGATGGGCCCGCTTCTTAATTTTGGGCCCATCAGCAATTAATAATATTTGTTTAATATAAAAAGTGTCATGCAGGCCAATCGCGAAATGATGCAAGCCAAATGGATCACATCTTTTTCATTCTCTCTTGGTCCAGACTTAAGACTCACCAGACTCCAATAGCTTCAACCTGCAGTAGTCTCATGATATATATCTTGTTTAAAAAGCTCGATCAAAAACAATTCTCGTTAATGTGTTAATTATTCTCTGATATATTAATGCGAAAATTAACTTCATTATTTACCTTTAATTAAAATTATCCTTAATGTAGTTGTTTCGCGACAATGCTAGCAAATAGTTAATGCTAGAGTATATAGAACAGACAATAAGGATTCATAATTCATAGGCCCAAAACTTTTTGCTGTTTATGTACCACTACTAGCCAATCTCGTGCCCGTTTGACAAATTGGCAACATTGTCCTATCTTGAATATGTTTATCATAGAAATAACAGATAAAAATATTATAAAGGTCGATTTATAAAACAAACAGTTCTTAATAAGCGACTGAAAGCTGTTGCGACAATGGCTGAAGCAAAAAAACGTCAAAAAATTACTAAAGTTAACCCACTTTTTAAGTTAAATAAATGCCTTATTCCCAGCGTGATTTTAGTGTAAATTTTTCATTATTTATTCATTATTATCTCAGAAACTGTGTTGTAACTATGAATTAAATTTTTCTTAAAAATGTATTAGTAACTGTTTAATGTTAGTTTAGTTTTTTTATAACAACGGTAAGAAGAGTTTCTTAATTATAATTAAATTTGTATTTAAACTTTCCGATAACCCGTATAGTACAATGTATAAGAGTCTGAAAATTTCTATCTTTGGAATTTAATATCTCCCGAACAATATTGTTCATAAATTTCGTTTTGCCACCAATCGATGCAGAAGTATTAATATAATAATCTGTCTAAATTTCAAAAAATCTTAAGAAAACCCTATGGTGAAACAACTACCTTAAAATGTCATTTCAGTCGATGAAATCTAACTCTCCTATACTATCGACAAATGAATTATTTAAAAATTTGAAACTCTCCCAATTTCTATCTAAACTAAAGTGTATGCTATGTCTGTGTTTAAATTTAGAATCACTTTTACAAATTAAGATTTAAAACATTGAGTGAAATATTGAGCTTCTCTCATATGTCAGATGTCCGTCCGACCATTGATTGGCCCAGAGTGCTTTTTAGTGGTTCAATTTTTAGGAGAAATACATGTACTAAATATTATCAATAACATGTCTGACTCAGTAGAAAACTCGTGATTTTTGAATTAAATTCTTTTGTTCTGATTTTATAATGATAACTAGCTGCAAGGCACGCCCCCTGGACCCCCAGTCCTCGAACCCAACCATCACCCCCCAGTCCCATCCACCACACCCCCCGAAACCCACCCAGCACCATGCCCAAACCCCGCCCCCACACCACCACCCCAACACTCCATTCCGCACCCTAACACACCACCCCTAAAACCCCTTCCAGCACCCCCACTCCACACCCATTCCAAACCCCCGCACCCACACCACAACCCGAACCCCAGCCACCTCGAATCCCGCACCCCATCCACCCCGTGCCCTCCAACCCAGCGCACCACACCCCCGTCTAGCCCCCTGGACCCCACCTCCGCTATGCCCCTGGACTCCACCCCGTATCACCCACCGCACCCAGTTTTTCCATTTCTAGCCTTCTAATGACCCACAGATTATGTATACAAAATTTGGTTGAGTTTGACCGAAGAGAAAGAATTTTCATTTTTTGACCCCCCCCCCATTTTGGGTGGTTAGTTTTTGCATTTCTAGCTCTCTAGAGGCCCAGAGATTATGTGTACAAAATTTGGTTGAGTTTGTTCCAAGGGTTAGAATTTACATTTTTCACCCTCCTCCCCTTTTTGGGAGGTTTTTTGGGGAAATTTTTTTAAACAAAAGTTGTCAGAAATCACATCCCCTACAACTTTGTTTATCATAAAATTTGCTGTAGGGTTAATAGTTTAGGAGTTATTTGATAATTTTGATTCGTGCGCCCCCCCCCCCCCCCCCAAACCCCCTTCTGCGGTCAAAATATCAAAACGTTATATAGCTAATAAACGTAAGTTAGAAGACATCTGATGTAAATATGAAATTTCATAATAATCCCTTCAGCCGTTTTTAGGTGAATCGTGAGCAACTTTTCGGAAACCACTGAAACAGACAGACATACATACAGACATACAGACATACATACAGACAGGAATTTTGTTGAGGGTGTTTTCGTTCATAGCTTTGCTTGAAACGTGTGCAACCAAAATTTGGCGTGATTTGGAGCAATGTACAGACAAAACCTTAATTTTATATATATAGATATAAATTCTAGATTTTTTAAATTTGAGAAAATTAATTTGCCTTGTCTTATATAATCTTCTTATATGTAAATAAATGTAAATAATCAAAAATAAGAAAAGATTAATATTTTTGTGGAAAAAATTGTTGAACAATTAACTCAACTTTCTATTCATTCATTATTTTGACGCTATCCTGGGAGAGAACATTTTTCGAAAGGAGTATTTTTCAATGGTAAACAATTCGTGTTGAAAGCCTAATGCCTGTGGTTTTCCTCTGATGCCATATGTTGTCGTCGGGCGGGAGTTGGCAAGAAGCATAACATGTGCTCTTAAGACGAAATCCTCTTGTCAAGAAAAAATCCGCTCACAAAACATCGATTCAAGTGAGGATTTGTATCGTTGATGAAAAACTTGAAAATCGATTTCGAAACCCAGCTAACCTCATACTAATTCATTTATGAATAACAATTATTGGTAGGGTGAATTTGTTCAAAAAATATTAAATTAGTTTCACGTTTGACCTTTATTAGAAACTCTTATTAAGTATTCAATAGTTTCTTTTCTTATTTTCTTTTTTTTACGGAAATTATTAGAAATAAAAATGTGGGCGCTTACAACTTGAATTTAACTAAAATAAACGCCCATAGTTTTCTTTTCAGTGATGTTTGAATTTTTATGGTAAGAAAGAAAAATTCATCTTATACTTTTTAACTTTTAAGGAGATAGGTGTTGGTTCTAGGTATATAATAATAAATAAATTGACACGTTCTGCCTGATGTGGCCATCCACTTTACCATGCACTTAGGTTGAGTTTGATAGAAAGGCCTAGATTTGAATTTTTGCCCCCCCCCTACCATTTTGGGCGGATAGTTTTTGCATTTTTAGTCTTCTGGTAGCCCACTGATTATGTATACAAAATTTCATTGAGTTTGGTCCAAGGGTCTGGATTTTCATTTTTTTGATCCGCCCTCACATTTTGGGGGTTTGTTTTGCATTTTTAGTGTTCTAGGGGCCCAGTCATTATGTATACAAAATTTGTATGAGTTTGCTCAAATGGCATAGATTTTTATCCCCCCCCTCCCAATTTTAGCTACAGAAAAAAAAATATTTATGATATTATAGGTTCATTTTATAGTATATATATATATATATACATACTACTACTACTATATATATATATATAGTACCTGGCCACCGAGCGATGCTCTGTAAATTTTCGCTTCAGCTAATAGCTATATATTAATCCCCGGACCCCCGTCACTTCACCCCACCTCCTGCGCCCTCCCACCGCACCCCACACTTACACCCCCACTCACCTTGAAACCCCCATCCCACCACTGCACCCCCACATCTAGCCCCGCCCACGCCCACGCACCCAGTTTTTGCATTTCTAGCCTTCAGTGGTCCACAGATTATTTGTGTATATAGGTATATAAATAAATACGGTATAATTTTTTTTTATTAATTAAATAACAATTTTTGAGTTCATCAATTAAATTGTCAAATTAATATTTATGGGATTTAAAACTCGATTTTTAATCAATTAAATTTTTTTTTTTTTTTTTTTTTTATTAAACCAATTATTTTACATTAATTAATGTATACCTTGTATTTTTAGCTTCGATTTCGGAGATTGCTTCTCCACCATCGAGTGTCCTTATTCATATTTAGTCCGTGTTTTTAATAAGAGGAAAAATCTAATTAGATAAAAAAACCTCTTTTCCGATAATTATTTCAATTCCATTATTCCCCAATCAAATCGATTGCATTCCTCCTTCTCCTCCATTAATTCAATCAATCAATCAATTAAATTTGCCCAATTTTTAATATATAATAATAATTGTAATAATCTTATTGTGGGATATAAAATTAAAAAACCAATTATTTATTAAAAGGAAATTGAATAAAAATGTAAATAAACATTTTTATCGAGACAACCACCTGTGAATAATTATTTCAATTAACCCAAAAACCATCAAAAACAACTTAGCCGAAGATGAGACCGTGACATATCGAATGTCCAACACAAAACCCTCCTAAGCAGTGAATTTCATCCAAATCGTTAGAGCCGTTTTCGAGAACCCGACCGGATATATATATACAAACTTTTCTCGTTTAATATAATAAGATATTTCATTTTTGTTGTTTTTTTAGTTTGAAAATATTATAATTTTAAATTTAGCCCCCCCCCCCTTAATTTTGGGTCGATTTTAACCAAAATCTAATCAGCTCTTAATCTCAATGCACTAAAACTACGTGTGAAATTTGATTTTGATATTCACACTAGTTTTTGAGCTAGCTCGTCCACAAAATTTGGTAATGCACAGATTAACAGAATAACAACCTAACAGAGTAACAGACATTTTGACAAAACAGTTATTATCTCAAAAAATATAATTTTTTCGATGTTCACTTTTTAGAGCTTTTTTGTAGAGCGAGATGCCATGATTTCGCTCAATTATTTTAATCAAAATAGTTTCAGCCGTTTTTGAGATATTTCGAAAAAAAGAAAGAAAAAAACCACTTTTTCATGAACGATTACAATACTTGACCATACCCTGTATGGTAAAGTAAAAAGTCGAAGAATACATTAAGAACTCCCATATTTCTAGAAAATTATTAATTTAATTAACTTTTTTAAAGAAAATTTACTTAATCATTACAGCTTTAAAGTTAAAGTTGGGTTTAATAATTGAATTAACACAAATACCTAGATAGTTGTTCACTTTAATCAACAATTTATTTTATGATATTGATACAAGAAGGGATTAGATGCGAGATAATAACGACTCGGTGCGGGGATAATAAAGGATCTGATTTAACCTCTTGACTAAGGCAAGCAAGCGAACACTTGACACCTTTCATTCCACTCAGCCAAGTCATTTGATCTCTTTTCATTTCGAGAACAGCTCCAATCCAAATATTTATCTCGCTTTACGTCTTTTACCTTCCCCGCACACATATTCTCTCTCTGACATTTAATCTTTAGCCGAAGATATGGTATTAATTAATTGTGAGATTTATTAAAGAAGATATCTTATGAGATAGATCTAAAACTGTCTTATTTGGGTTAAATCTGTTAAAGACTTCAAGTGGGAGTTATGAGATTCGTTGAATGTCTATAATTAATTCAATACATTGTAAAATTTATTAATTGTAAATTTTATAGATAAATATATTTATCAGTGGCGGTTGGTGACTTTTCAACCGGTACTCGCGACATTTCATCCCCCGACAAAATATCCCAAGGACAAAATTTCCCCGACAAAATATCTCATGACAAAATAACCCTTTCCCGCGGGAATCTTATGAGTAATGCAAATCGACTCCGGCTCGGTTAATATATATTCAGTTCGGCTAGGTTGGGTTCGTATAGCTCCTTTTCCGGCTGGTATTTAAACGGTTCGGTTGGTTAAATTCATTTGATCATTTTAATATAGGACTCATTTAACCTAACTTAAGTAAGAATGGATAGGCTTCTCGCTGTGAAATGCTAAAAATTTGGGAGGAAATTTTATAAGTAACCATAGCAACTGCGTTGTTTTCTTATCCGTTACCATTGCTGAAGACATAAAGGAATCGAGTTAAAATGAAAAATAACGATTGATTCTCATCTAGTGCTTGAGGAATAACCATTCTATATTGGATTTTTGATGTTTCGGTTTTTATTGGTAACCATTGCAGAAGACATGGAGGAATTCACTTAAAATAAAAAATAATGATCGATTCTCATTTAACAGTCGAGGAATAACATTTCTACATTAGATCTTTGACGCTTCGATTATTATTGGTAACCATTGCTGAAGACATTGTATTATTTTATGACAAACAACTCAAACTTGAGTTGGTTACCAAAAAGAATTTAGTCTTTTTTGATTTTAAGTCGATTCCTCCACGTTTTCAGTAGAGGTTGCCATTAATAGTAAAAACATCAAAAATGGAATGCAATAAGGTTATTCCTCTAGAAAGTATTAGATAAGAATCGATCGTTATTTTTGATTTTAAGCCGATACCTCCATGTCTTCAGCAATGGTTACCAATAATAATCGAAGCGTCAAAAATCTAATGTAAAATTGTTATTCCTCAAGTATTAGATTAGAATCGATGGCTATTTTTGATTTTTAAGTCGATTACTCCATGTTTTTAGCAATGGTTACTAATAATAACCGAAATGTCAAAAATCCAATATAGAATGGTGGTGGAAAAGGAGCTATACGAACCCAACCGAGCCGAATATATATTAACCGAACAGGAGTCGATTTGCATTACTCATAAGATTCACGCGGGGAAGGGTTATTTTGTCATGAGATATTTTGTCGGGGGATATTTTGTCGGGGGATATTTTGTCGGGGGATGTTTTGTCGGGGGATGAAATGGCGCGGAATCTTTTCAACTAGGGATGCTGTCCAAAAAAGTACCCATCATTTTTTTGAAATTTTATTTTAATCTTCGCTTTTTTTCCAAATTTCATCGAATACGGGTATCATTTTCGTTTTAAAAATATGGACCTTAACTCCAAAAAGCAACTGCTTTGTGTGAATGAGGGTAGGAGTCAGAAATTAAATCTTGGGACTTAAACCACACTCCATGAGGTATAAATTTACCACCACAATGAATCAGTTGTCCTATAAGAAAATCTGAAATATTTCCTAATTCTATTGCTATAATATGCCAAATTTGGTTAGTTTTTTCATTTCTAGCCTTCTGGGGTCCACAGAATATGTATACAAAATTTGGATGAGTTTGGTCAAAAGGACTAAAATTTTCATCCCCCCCCCATTTTGGGTGGTAAGTATTTGCATTTCTAGCCTTTTTGGGGCCCACAGAATATATATACAAAATTTGATTGAGTTTGGTCGAAAGGGCTAGAATTTTCATTTTTAATCACCCCTTTTTTGTCTGATAATATTTAAAATACATTTAAAAAAAAATTATTTTATATTCTTTTCAAAAATATATTCAGTTTTTTCTAATTAAATTTTTTCATTTTTTTATACCTCTTCAAAATGTGGTAGATCTTTATGTCCCACCCTATATAATTAATTTTAAGTAATAAAACTTTCATAGTCGAATGAAACAAGGAACAGTTAGAGCGGAAGAAGAAAAAATTACTTTTCTTAAACGTTCTTTCTTCTATATGTCTATAATTTAGATTTATAGAGTGATGAATAAGTGTAGTGAATTGAACTAAAGGGAGAAGAATCGCTTTGCATTAAAAAAGAAAAGGAAAATATATCCTCAGGTCATTCTCGGTTTGTTTAAGATTCCGCTAAAAGGTTCATGTTGTCTCGAAAGAATGGCAAAATGGTTAAAAACACAGACAGTGAATTAGTGGTTCACTTAAATGTACGTTTGCCCTCGATCTTTCAGGCGTTAAAGTGTGATTCTTGCGCGCAAGCAAGATGGGAGAATTTTTAAAGCCCACTATAAAATAAAATCCCATTTCTAACACCCCACGATACCACAATTAAACAGAATAACAGTTTAATTAAATTTTAAATAATAATTATTATACGGGGTTAAAATTAAAGTGAAAGAAAATTAACAGTTATAAAGAAATTACAGTCAGTTATCAATAGAAACCGGATTCGTATGCAATTGCATATTTTGTTTGACGCCACATACGACCCAGTGGATAAATTATCTATCCGAATCATGTATCTAGGATATTGTGGGTTAAATTTTATAGTGCATATTTTTGCATATTTGAGTAATATTTCATAAAATTGCATATTGAAGAATATTGCATAAAATTGCATATTTGAAGGAATTTTTGTCAAATATTGCCTATTTAGCGCTAAATACAGATTTTGTAAAAGTAAATTTTCGGAGAAAGAATGAAAAAAAAAGAATAAATATATATAAAGATCTTTCAAATTTGCCCTCATTACATGTGAGGATGTGGAGCGCTCCTTTTCATAGTATAAATCAATGTACCTGTAGGGGCCCGTCTTGCTTTGGCTTCGAGCTTTTAGACACGGCCGCTAGATGACTCAGTCAGATCGTTGCGACACTTTGCATGACTTATAACATTTCAGTCATGCATTAAATAAGGCAATTCGATCTCGACTAATCATCGAAGGAGGAGCCATCCACCAACTAGGAGCTCCTCGCCCGCCAACTAGTCGGGTGGCGCGCATCGCGGCTCTTTACCAGGGACGAACATCGCCCTGTCCTAATCATTGTTAGGTCCCCGCCAACTAGGTGAGCGCGGACACGCACCACGCAACTAAACCCCTAACATACCTATATGTATAAATGATTGAGATCTGTACGAGTGAAATTTAAAATATTTTTTATTTAAAAAACTATTCATTTTAGGTATAGGGAATATTTAATAAATTTCTATTGGATTTTTATGTATTATTACACATCTCATTCTATGAAAACTTTTAATGAACGAGTTCTGTGGAACACCCTGTATATATATATATATATAAAATGAAAATTGAATGAAAGACATGCCAAGGATAAATACAAAGATGAATTCCAATAAAAAAGAATTTATTGGAAACTTTTTCTTTTACACTTTTTAACCCTTGTTTCGGAGGATCTTTTCTTCAGAGTTCAAAGAAGAATCAATGAATGAAACATGCAACAATTTTCCTTCTTGTCTATCTTCATTTTTTGTAAATTTGCACATATTCCATTATTATGTGATATACGATATATGTATGGGTTGTATGATATCTATTACCCGTCTGCCAAATGAATGTTTGTAAAAACAGATTTTTTTATTTGCTTCATGTTGCAAAGTAAAATTAGACCTTAGGTGTTTTTGTATTGCGAAAAAGAAAAGAATAAAAACATGGAGAAATAAAAGTAAAAAAAAAAACGATCATTAAGTTCATTTATTTATATGTCGGATTGTTTTTCATCACGTTGAGTAAATACATCTGTATATCACGCAGTTTAAAATGAATCGTTTCACAAGAAATCAACATAAATCATTATATTGAGTACTATTTCATATTGCTATCAAATTTAGTAATCCTACTATACAGGTGAAATAAAAACCTTCAAATCCAATAATCATCCTAAGCTAATTTATATGATAATCCTACTGATATGCGTAGATTTATTATGAAAATAATTTTTTAGAATAAAATTAAAACCTATTTCAAAAATCGGTACACTCCGCATATTTTGATGGTTTGCCAATTTTACAATTACAGCTCATTAGCTACACTTTGACATTTTCATATAATAACAATTGTACGTTTATAGAGTTCTGTAATTAAAACAGGACCTTATGAAGAGAGCTCAAAAAGTGGACTCAATTTAGTTATTTTCGTACCTGTCGGCACGTTTAAAAAGGGCTTAAACTAAAATAATGACAAAAATAACAAAAATTTTTCTCATTTCCTCTTTTACAAGGACACTAAGAAGGTTCGGGACTGTTTATCATTTTTATAAGAAAATTCTCAAATTTTTACCATCGAATCATTGATGCATTAAATATTTATTTCTGAAATTTGAAGTTGATCGTCTGTCTCATTATTGAGAAATAAATTATTGAAAATTGTCATTTTAACATGGAAGTAATTGTACCTGAGATTTTAAAAGGGCTATAATTTCTATACAAATTATACCATTTTCAACAAATTTATATAGATCAATAATTAAAATTTTATAAATCGAATATACATTTTTCAATAGATTTGACAGTCTAGTTAATTAGTTATTCATAAATGTGAAAATAAAAAGTTATTTGCTGCCAACAGAATATGACAAAAGCACTAGTGTATAATTCCAACTCTATTTGTTGAAATCTATTTTGTGTTAAATAAATATTTTTCTAATGAGAAAAAATTTATCTTAATATTCTTTTTATTAATATTATCAAAACAAAGATTTTTATTCGAAATTAACCTCATTGTTAACAATTTTTTTATTAAAAAATTTGGTATGCAGACGTTGTCACACTGGATATATATAAAAGATTTTTTCGAAGATCAAACATATAGATAGGCTGTCCCAAACTCCCTTAAAAACCAATTTGATATCTTAAGTATTTTGAAAATTATAATGTACGGAACACACTCACCGTCCCACTTCGCACTTGGCCGACTTATTATACCAATGGAATTTTCAAACCTATGAACATAAAAAAATAAGAAAAATTTTATAAAACCGACTTCAAAAAATTAAATGCAACAAATAAAATACACTAAAAGGTATAAAATAATTATTATCTTATTTAGTTACAACTAAATGACGAAATATTAACATGAAATTACTTTTTTAAGTCGGTGCCAAACAAACTATACCTATAAGCGAGCGTACCCACCAAACGTACTAAGTTAGATCCGCCGAGTGCGATTCATAAAATGTTTGGCACCGACTTCAAAAAGTAATTTCATGTTAATATTTCGTCGTTTAGTTGTAACTAAATAAGATAATAATTATTTTATACCTTTTAGTGTATTTTATTTGTTGCATTTAATTTTTTTGAAGTCGGTTTTATTTTTTCTTAAAAATTTTTATTTTTCTCTTTTTTAGTGATGTTATTAATAGTGATCCTATCATCAGAACTTGACCAAATTAATATTGCACCATCCCTAAGATACCCCCTTTCCAATAAAAAAAGAATCATCGAAATCGGTTCATAAACAAAGAAGTTAGTCCTGAACAAACCTAACAAAAAAGGTCTAATACCTACGAAAAAAATGGGACCAATCGGAACGTAGACTGGACCCAATGCAAATTTTTTTTTCAAAATCGGTTCACAATTGGCGGAGATATGAGGTAACATAGGCACAAAAAAAAAAATTCAGTCGAATAGAGAACCTCCTCCTTTTTTTGAAGTCGGTTAAAAATTCCACCAATATATCGATTCTCTCCTAATCAACAAGTAATGATGTTACTCTGACATACGGACAGACAGAGTGTCACTGTTATCAATACTAAAATAGGGTTCTGTTTTACCTTTGAAAAAACCAACGCCATCTATTACATAGACTAGGAACTAAAATATGAATTACCAGAAGTAATTAAGAAAAATACATTGCCATCTATTAGAAGTAAGGTAAACTACAATAATATTTAATAATATAAAAATATTTAAAGAAGATATACTTAGACATGGTAAAAAAATATTTAAGAATCTTGTGATTAATTAAAGAAAAAAAAAATCTTAATTAGATTCTATGAGAATCATCTCTTTAAGAATCTTGTATAGTATTGTCTTTGTAGGTTGCTTCAGCAGCCTAGAAACATATATTCACGTTCGGCTACGATCTACGTGTGTAGCAAAACGCCTTGTTTTCCTTATGAGAGAGCCTCTCCTTGACTCCCTAGACTTTCGTCTTAATAGTATAAATCGGGAACTTATATATATATACCATTCAATCAAATTTCAAAATCGCCTCTAGGAAATCGATTTTTGAGCCCTTCATAAACATTTATTCAAGAATATTATTGAAATTCAATTTAATAAATCAAACACTAGAATTTTCTGCACATTTTGAATAAAACCAAATTTGATTTGATGCCCGAATAACAAAGAAAATAATTTTTAAAAAGATTCGAATCAAAATCTCAACCGATTAATTTATTAATTTTACATCAAAATGTTAATTATCTTACTCGAAACGCTCCTAATATCCTCTAAAATACGATTTTATTAATATTTCTTTCATTTTTTACATAGAAATTTTAAATTTATTATTTTCATTCCTATTTAACAGTACTATATCTATTATATATATTATTCCCTTGCAAAGCATTCCTGATTAGCCTATGCTTAATATACGGAGTTCCTGTCCAGACTTGTCAGCCAGAGGCCCTTCTCTGTTTCATAGCAATGCATAGGCCTGGGAAAGGGCATTTATAAAGGCTAATTTTCGGGCGCAGCGGGCATCACTTCCTTAGCTAATTGCATTAGGCCACTTCTAGATCAATCAAAAAAGTTAAGCAATCTTAATCAGTTCAGAGACCAACACCTAATCGGTTACCGCGCTCTCTGAAAATTCGAAAAATAATTTTTTTGTTATTTATTATTATTTTTTTTATAAATATTTAATTAATCTTCAATCGTCAATTAATAAATAAATAATCTTTGAAAATGCCAATGAATATTTATTTCTATATGCATAGTGTCCTATTTATTCCCATTTCAATGGTACTCAAAAGTTTATTTATTTATTTATTTCCAATTGTTTATACGTTCGGTGAGTCTTAATTTATTTGATTTAAGAAATGAAATTTGCCATGATTTTAGGGTAAAATTAAAATTGTATGGGTAAATATATATCTTTTAGATATGGTAATCTATATATTTAAAATTAATGTTTTGTCCGTACATTGCTCCAAATCAAGCCAAATTTTGGTTGCACACGTTTCAAGCAAAGTTATGAACGAAAACACCCTCAACAAAGTTCCTGTCTGTCTGTTTCAGTGGTTTCTGCGTAAAGTTGTTCACGATTCACGTCAAAATGGCTGAAGGGATTATTATGAAATTTCATATTTGTATCAGATGTCTTCTAACTTACGTTTTTAGCTATAGGTAACGTTTTGATATTTTGACGCCAAAAGGGGGTTTGGGGGGGGGGGGGGGGCACACGAATGAAAATTATCAAAGTAACTTCTAAACTGTATAATTCTACGTCAAATTTTATAATGAGTAATGTTCTAGGGGATGTGATTTCTGACAACTTTTGTTTAAAAAAAAATTCCCAAAACCACCCAAAGGGGAGGGGGTCAAAAAATGAAAATTCTTGCTATTGGACCAAACTCAACCAAATTTTGTATACATAGTCTGTGGGTCACTGAAGGCTAGAAATGCAAAAACTGGGTTCGGGGGATGCAGGGTGGAGTGGAGGGTTCAGTAGAGGATCCAGAGGCTTAGTGGGGTAGTGGTGCGGGGGGTGGAGGTCGCGGGGTGGGTACCGTGGTAGGTGGGGTGGTGGGGTTCGGGGGGTGGGTGGGTGGGGTTCGTAGGCTGAGGGTCCAGGGGGCGTGCCTTGCAGCTAGTTTTAAAATATATTATTAAATTTTTACCTATAAAAAAAAGAGTGAAATGTGAATCAGGATTTATAGTTATTTGTTCTGAAGTTGAAAGTGTGAAGTTGAAATAAATATTGGATTCTGTAAATATGTCTTATTTTTGAAAGAGGTCAGCTCGAGGTCCAATAAACAAAATATAACATACCTGTATATAGGAAAAAAAACTGATGTGGCCATCCTCTTGACTTTACCATATGCCTGGCCCCTCTCTTATATTTAATATTTAATAAAATCATTTATATTCGTTTAGGGGTGTCGGCTGCTTATATTTATTTAAAGTGCTCCAAAAATAGCCATAAATTATTTCCAATTCAAAAATACTATAATCGAGAAAAATAGTTCAACTAAGGCTACGTCTCTTAAACTATGGGTTGCGACCCCAAATTGGGTTAGTGAAAATTTAATTCATAAACATGAATTTAAAAAGACATTAGTCGTAATATTTTATTTATCTTTAATCTAATAATTATATTACATTTTCTGTAAGCCATGTTTGATTGACATTATTGAGATTAATCACTTGGCATATAAAGCTCAAGAAAAATTCGCTGACCTATCGAGGAACCCAAACTTAAAAATTAAGTTCATGATTAAAAAGACTTTAAAATTTTCAAAAAAATGTCGAAAATTCCAAAATATAAAATGCCGTATAATCTAATATATGTAATCTTTAAATCGATTAGGTTGCAAATGATTCATTAGCTAGGAACTATAAATGGTTTTATTAACAAATATACAATACAATTTATACAATAAATAATTAGAAGATAATCTTACCTATAAATGAAAAGATTATAAGACCTTTATCACGTATTTAAAGATGTACAATTTATTCTTATTATCTTCTATTTATATTAAATTACAAGTTCATTTATTTATATCTTAACCGAACTGACATGTGCATAGCAAGCCAGAGCTACTACCAACATAATATTTAATAAATCCCTAGAGGTTATAATAAGAGCGCTAAATTAGGAATAAGATATTATTATCTAATTTACACCTCCTCTGCTAGGGGGACTCTTTTTCTCATAAGGGGAAAAAGAGTAAGGTCTCAGCTTCCTACTGTTCACCACACTTTCCTTGTTTTTCTTATTACACTTTAGTTTATACATAGAGTTTGAAACTTTCTTGCTGATGATGAATGGTCCGCTTCTTATTTCTTCTAACTTGCCCCCGTTTAATTTATTTCCATTCATAACATATACCCATTCTCCTTCTTTGAATTGATGTTCTTTTTTATTCACATCAAATTTCTTTTTATTTTTGAGAAAATTTTTTTCTGAGTTTCTGAATGCTTCTTCTCTATCTTTCTCAATATCTTCTTTTTTGTGTAACTCTTCGGGATAATATCAGAACTTTGTTCTTACAACAGGTAAGAGGGTGAGTATTTTGTTACGCTATGATTTGTAATATTATATTCTCTTACGCATTCTTCTGCTAATTTTTCGGCCATGCTCGTTTATCTTTTCATTTATTTTACATCTTAATCTATTTACTAAAGTCTGGTTTAATCTTCATTTAAACCATTAGATTGTGCGGGAATCTATAGATGTAAATATTAGTTGAATTTTCTTTTCTTTTAGATACTTTTTAAATTTAATTGAATTTAAAGCACTATATTGGTCAACTAAAATCATTTTTATTTCGTTTTTATTTATAATCTTTTTGTAATCTTTAAATCGATTAGGTTATAAATGATTCATTAGCTAGAAACTATAAATGGTTTTATTAACAAATATACAATACAATTTATACAATAAATAATTAGAAGATAATCTTACCTATAAATGAAAAGATTATAAGACCTTTATCACGTATTTAAAGATGTACAATTTATTCTTATTATCTTCTATTTATATTAAATTACAAGTTCATATTATATCTTAACCGAACTGACATGTGCATAACAGCCAGAGCTACTACCAACATAATATTTAATAAATCCCTAGAGGTTATAATAAGAGCGCTAAATTAGGAATAAGATATTATTATCTAATTTACATATATTAATGATATTGTCACTTTACCATACAGAGTATGGCCGTATTATAATCGTGAATGAAAAAGTGTTTTTTTCCTTCTTTTCGAAACATTTCAAAAAACGGTTGAAACTATTTTGCATTGGTGCGAACAACGAAACCATGGCATTTCGCTCACATAAAAGCTTCAATAAGTGAACATCGAAAAAATTATATTTTTCGAGATAATAATTGCTTTGTCAAATGTCTGTGAGTCGTTTATTTAGTTTGCCTGTGCGTTAATTAAATTTTGTGGGCGAGATAGGTCAAAAAACTCTCACTACCCTACCAGCAGCCCAGAATCGTAGCGGATTGGGAATTTTTTACGGTTTTTCCCATTTGTGAATCGCGTCTAGCGCGCTTAAAGAAGCGAAGCTTTAAAAAGATAAGAGAAATAAATATTATATTTAATATCCATTTACTATGAGTTAGGGATTCTTGGTCACTTGTTTCACATTAAAAATTAAAAATTAAAAGATGCAAAATTTTTTTCAATATATAGGATGTAGAGCGTAAGCCGACCAAGAATCCCTAACTTGAGAAAAGTAAGCGAATATAAATATATCATTTATTTACTCTTATCTTTATTAAAGATGTTTCACCTTGCTCCAACACCACAATCTCTACTAATTATGGAAAAAACTTATTGTTTGCATCACTCCAACAAATTTCATCGTACTCAAGACTAAAATATAATTTACATAGAAAAATTGAGCCATTGAGCAACAAATTACTAGATATTTGTTTTCTGGCATTCCTGCACGTGTTTTACCGTTTTCTTTACTTTTTTAGATCCTCAACTAAGTTTTCCTTTTCTGTTTTCTTTGTCTCCTCCAAATTCTTTCCCTTTAGAATCATGGTCTATTAGGTATTTTTAGAATTTCTTGTTTGTCTATTTCTAATTTAAAGTCAATGAAGGACATTTAAATATTATGTATTAAATACATAATTAGCATATAACATTAATTTCACAATAAATAAAAAAATATCTACTCTCTTATTAAACGAGCAAAATTGTATATATATATATGTATATATATACATATTTGTATCTTGGCTTCCATTTTGAAAACGACTATACTGATTTTTGATGAAATTCACGGGTTAAGGGGGTTTTTGGATTGGCAATTCGATCTGTCACGGTATCATCTTCGACAAAATTGTTTTTGATGGATTTTTTTCGTAATCAAATTAATTATTCTCAGGTAAACAACGGCAATCTGTTGTAAAAAAGGCTTTTGTTTTACTGGACAATGGGTTGGGTTAATCCTTTATTCTCAGCCTTTAAGAAGTATTGTGATTGCGGATTTTAACATATTTTGTTCTCCCTAAACGTTAGAAATATTAATAAACGTTTTATAATTGTTTTTAAGAACTTTATTTCTATTTAATAGAATAAAAAATAATCAAGAATTTATTTAAAAAATATATTTCGTATAAGCAGGAATCTAAATTTTCGAAAAACTGTACACATTTTTATAGGTTTTATTTATCGGGGTGGTGCCTCCTAGGCAATAGGAATTATAAAACAAAACAGTAAATTCTTAATGAACCACCCTTTACAAATAGTTAATGTAACAGACTTAATATTCTTTAAGTGTTGATTCTCATATCGATCCGTTCTCCATTCAATATCAGTGTATTCTAGCTCCATTCAAGGTTCGATTTCTTTCGGGTCTTTAGGCTCGGGCGCAAATTGAACCCAATCCACGCACAGTCCACGAGTGGTCAAGTACAAAGACAATGAACGTGGGGCTGGCCTTGATTGGGTTCAATATGCGCCACTCCAACTTAAATCTTGTTTTACAAAACAATACACGAGTGGGGTGTTCGTGGATTGGGTTCAATTTGCGGCGGGCCTTAATCTGGTTATTTATCAAAAAAGTTTTTTACTTGAGTCTGCTGTGACTGCAGTTCTTTTTGCCCGCATTACAAATGTCTTTCCTCAAGTTAGCCAATTGCGACAAGACCCCCTGAGGACCGGAAGGTGTAGAATAGGTCCACAATATCCCCCGCTTGTCGTGAAAGGCGACTAAAAGGTGTTTGACATGAAGCTAACAGTCCACTTGCAAAATATGAGCCTCTACCATGGAACTGGGCGAATTTCATGGATTACATGATTACATCATCGAAAAATTTTAATAACATACTTTATTCTTAAAGAGAAGCAAAGAGGTTGTCCACTGCTTGAAGCAAATAAACACATACAATTATTTGGCCGAAGCTCGGCCCTCCGGGCTGGTGCCCTGGCGGGCGGCGTCTCGGTCCAAAATTTTACTCTCTTAAAAAACCACACTCCAAATGTATACCTGTAAACTCCCGAAAATACACACTCTCTTAAAGTTTCGCCTCATTTTCGTCCTGACACAGCTACAGAAATGAGGCTCTAGATATGAATCTGGGAGTATATTTTTATTCTATATTCTTCAGCATTGTGATATTTTTTGTGTGGAAATAGATTTATTTAAATAAGTGGATCGTGTGAGGAGGAGAATTATATTATATCATTTTTAAATTTGGGATCGATAATCGACATGGCTCCAAATATTTAAAAGAGATCAGGTGTTGTTTGTATGACAGGCTGCTCCAGTATTGCCATGAGAAACTCAGGCATGCGTGTCTTAAGTCGTTCAATTTTGTAAAAATCAAAAAATAAGAATAACAAAAATTTAGATTTTTAAAAAATTATAAAAAAGTGGCAAATTATTAAAAAATAAACAAATAATATATAAAATATAAATCAAATAAGATGTGATTAATTTCTTCTTCTGTGCGCAAAGAAAAGCAAATTGAATATTTAATTTTGAGTGGTGAGGGGGCGGGGAGGAGGAATAATTATCAATATATTTAATGTTTCTTAATTTAAAATCAATTGGAGTGTTTCATTTCAAAATTCGAGTCCAAATTACGATTATATTTCAAATTTTGCCGCAAATATACCGACGGCATCAGCGCTCCCTGTCGGCAGCATACGTCAAAGCGTTTTGCTGCAAATTGATCTGGCCTATTCTATATGTTATTATTTGTTATCTAAGCTAATAACTAAGGTACGTCGATATTTGTTCATTCCTACAATTAAATTTGAGCAGCGTAATTTATGAATTGTCTTTTTTGAGAATTCTGTCCCATTCATTATTTCATTATTTTCATTTGTTTACAATTACTATTTATAAAAATAAGTTTATATTTTCGTAACTCATTTGAGTGAAGTCGCTTATTTTGGTTTACTTCTCTGTTTCTTCGTATTATCTTAAGGCTAGGAAATCCATATAATGTGACTAATATTATTTATATAAACGATAATTGCCTATAGTAGTAGAGTTAAAATTGCTATATAAAATCAAGAGAGATGGTCAGCTACTAAACCCGAGGTGGAATGGATTATTATTTTTATTGGCTCTTTCACCCCTTCGAGAATAGAACCTGAATGCCAAAAAATACAACCCGGGCAGTTAGCTTGGCCACCGAGGTGCAAACCACATCTGACAAATAGCAAATATATATAAAAATTTCACTCAAAAGAATCGATCTTCATTATTAAAATATTTCCCGATCACGTTAACATTCACCGAAACCATATATTTTGATGAGCATATTTTGAGAGTTTTGAAAATCTAGAACAACAAACAATTCCTAATTTGAATATAAAAGACAAAGTATAGTAGCGTTAAAATTTCTATAGAAAATCAAGAGACATGTTCAATCAGATAGATTCTTTGAGTGAACAAAGTTTATGCTTGCTATATGTCAGATAGGATTGCACTTTAATGGGCAAAGTACCCGGATTGCATTTTTTAGAATTCCGATTTCCGCATATTCCCGTAAGTGTGAAATAACCCTTCTCACACAATTTAATAATAAGAATAGTCCAGATTAATTTGCAGCAACGCTGACCTAATGCTGCCGACAGGGGCGCTGATGCCGTCGGTATATTTGTGTTTTGAGTCGAGATAAGTAGAGGCAAATTTGAAATATAATTGTAATTTTAACTCGAATTTTGAAATGAAAGACTCCAATTGATTTTAAATTAAGAAACATTAAATATATTGATAATTATTCCCCCCCCTTCACCATTCAAAAATTAAATATTCAATTCGCTTTTCTTTGCGCACAGAAGAAGAAATTAATCACATCTTATTTGATTTATATTTTATATTTATATTTTATATATTATTTGTTTATTTTTTAATAATTTGCCACTTTTTTATAATTTTTTAAAAATCTAAATTTTGTTATTCTTATTTTTTGATTTTTACAAAATTGAACGACTTAAGACACGCATGCTCATATGAGTTTCTCATGGCAATACTGAATGGAGCAGCCTGTCATACAACACAACACCTGATCTCTTTTAAATATTTGGAGCCTTATATCGATTATCGATCCCAAATTTAAAAAAATGATATAATATAATTCTCCTCCTCACACGATCCCACTTATTTAAATAAATCTATTTCCACACAAAAAATATCACAATGCTGTAGATTATAGAAAAAAAAATACTCCCAGATTCATATCTAGAGCCTCATTTCTGTAGCTGTGTCAGGACGAAAATGAGGCGAAACTTTTAAGAGACTATGTATTTTCGGGAGTTTACAGGTATACATTTGGAGTGTGGTTTTTTAAGAGGAATAAAATTTTTGGACCGAGACGCCGCCCGCCAGGGCACCAGCCCGGAGGGCCGAGCCTTGGGCACGCCCTTGAAGCTCGTAAATGAATAATCATCCACGGCACCTCTGATTCAGTAGTTGATCATTTCTCTTGATTTTCTATAGTAAAATTATCCGGATAGAATCCTGAAGTATGGTTTGGATTTTTTGAATAATAATATGGAGTAAATTTTTCATTATTAATATTTACTTTAATTTTGGATTGTTTTTTTTTCATCGAATACATTTTTTTTAAGTAAAAATAAAAAATAAAATTCTATCAATATTGACCAATTTTATTGTTTGATCTTTCAAAATGATAAAGACAAAAAAGAGTAAACAACCTTGCGAAATCTGGCCTGCATTCGGGCCCAAGTTTTCCGGGTCATCGGCGGACAAAGTTTCTCAATTGGAACTTTTTATTTAATCCATTGAATCAAAACAACACGCGTCTGAATTGTCTTAGTAAATAGTCCTTAATGGTAAGTAAGATAAAGTATCCTTCTAAGATATATTCAAAAAGAATTTCCTCTATTATATTGTCTAAATTTTCATGGCAATTGACTTTTACTTTCACTTGCATAAGAAATCCAACTATTGAATTCGACCTCAAGAATTCAACAAAAATATTGTAATTTTTAAAGAGTAAAGTGTCATTTAAAGGTAAAAAATTTTAATAATAAAAAATAAGTAAATTTCAAGGTAGGTTTCACAAAAAATAAAATAAATATATGTTTTTAGTTTATATCTCGATATAAATATAATATATTTCAGGTTTTGAGCCCTTCATCAGGAGTTTTAACATAGAAAACTGAAGTTTCTTTTGAAGGAGACAATAAAAGAGTGTGTCTCTTGCAAGAATTATAAATCCTATTTATTACGAGACTATAGCTTCGAAGGGCTTTGCCCTCTTCATCAGTCTATTACAATTGATTCACAGGAATTATTGTATGAATGGAGATATGGAAATTCCACAAAATAATCTGTCTAAATTTCAAAAAAATCCTAAGAAAACGCATTTGGCGGAATAACTACCTTAATGTATGAATGGAGATGCGGAAATTTCCGCATCTCCATTCATACATTAAGTGTAGTTATTCCGCCAAATGCGTTTTCTTAGGATTTTTGAAATTTAGACAGATTATTATTTAAATACTTCTGCATCGATTGGTAGCAAAACGAAATAATAAGGAATAAATAATGAAAAATGTATAAAAAAAATTTATACTAAAAACAATTTGGCAACAGCGCATTTATTTAACCAGCGAAAGATGTATAAAGCGCGCATGCGCTAGATTTTTTCAAAATTATAATTTTCATAAGGTGTAACTGAGCGTTGAATACATTTGTTAAAAAATAACAAAACGATTTTTATAGAAATTTAAAATGTATTTTATCTGTCATTTTAATATAAAAATATTCAATCTCTTACAATGGTGCCAAATTTGTCAAACGAGCACGGGATTGGCTAGAATTGGTACATAAACAGCAAACAGTTTTATGAACTATGAATCCTTATTGTCTGTTCTATATACTCTAGCATTAACTTTTTGCTAGTATTGTCGCGAAACAACTACCTTAATTCCTGTGAACCAATTGTAAAAGACTGATGAAGATGGCAAAGCCCTCGAAACTATAGTCTCGTTATAAATAAAATTAATAATTCCAGCAGAAGACACACTCTTTTATTGTCTCCTTCAATATATAAAAAGTCTGCTACCCTCGGTAAAAAAACTTGCAATGAAATTTCTATGTTAACTCCTGATGATAGGCTCAAAACCTGAAATTTATATATCGAGATAAAAACCCAAAACATATATTTGTTAATTTTTTTTTAAAACCTACCACGAAATTTTAGTTATTTTTTATTACAAATATTGTACCTCCATCAGCTTATACCCTTAGATCAAATGGAATCACTCCTGCTTTATACAACAACAACAATTTAGGCTCCCAATTAATTAACAATAAAATAGACAAAATTGATAAATTAGACAAATCAGGAGTGTATAAATTAACTTGTCAAGATTGTGATTCTTTTTATATTGGGGAGACAGGTCGCGCTTTCAAAATACGTTACTCCGAGCATGTAAGAGCCCTTAATCATCTCAACAAATCCGATAACATTAATTTAGATTCGACCTCAGCCTTCGCAATTCACTTACATGAATCTAACCATTCAACCTCTAATAATAACCCTATCCCCATTCATTTTGAAAGAAAAGGCCTTAAATTGGACCTCTTGGAATCCACCGAAATAAAAATAGCCCTCTCTAATAATTCAAATATTTTAAATAATCAATTGGAAGTGTATAAAAATACAATTATTGATTATATGTTATAATAAATTAAATAAACATTCCTTCCATTGTTCGCACATTGAATATACTAGGGTAATTGCACTCTCTCATGTACCTTTCAAGTTGTACCTTCTCAGGTACTTGTCCATTCGTTATTATAATAGCACGTATAGATTCCTTTCAGCCAGTTCAAATCTCAATAGAAAATATTAATTCTTAGAACAACTTCTCCTCTTCCCCTACTTTCCCCTCACCACATACAGTTAAAAATTTTTTTAAAAATTCTTACTTGTAAAACTATTTTTCCAATATATAATCAGTTTTCTTAGACTCCTGATGATGGGCTAACCCCGAAATATATCGAATTCAAAACTCAATTTTGTTTTATTTCTTTTTTTGTGAAACCTACCTCGTATCTTACTCAAGTTTTATTATTATATTAAAATGTTTCACCTAGAACCAACACCGAACTCCTTAAAAGTTATTTTTTATGATTCAATGAATTGCAACAAAAAAAAAAACTATTGGAGTTCTAAAGCTTCAAAATCAAAGCTATAAACAATTTTGTGGTTGGAAATACAAATTTTTTGGCAGTATTTTCTTTATACATTAGAAGGGGCCCTGTTTGCCCAGGGGCCAGAAATTTCTCTGGGCGGTCCTGATTCACAGTACCTCACTGGCGGGGGGGGGGGGATCCCAAAATAATAGAATTTTAATTAGTATTTTATTTATTTTTAAATACAAAGATGATCAGTTGTATGGCCAAATCATATGAATGGACACAATGAGTTATTTTTCACATTTAAGAGACGTAAGACGAATTTCGGTGTAGATTTCTAAATAAAAGCTTCCATGTGACTAAACGATTAGCATATGAAAAAACTTAAAAAGCAGATGAAATATTAAGCCTAAAGTCTTAAAAATTTTGGGTATGTTGGCTAGAAATTGCTCTCACATCAGTTATTTTGGAAAATAAATCAAGTTTTGTAGCGGTTATTTAAAAATATTTTTGGGAAAAAGTATACACTACTATTTTTCAGTTTTTTTAAAGCAGGTAGCTACTAAAGGTTAATTCGCTTTAATAACCTGCAAAATAATAACAAAACGGAGGCTTCGGATTATTTCACAATTTTCGGATTCAAAATCTTATTCAAACGATTCACTCTCAGAATGATAATTATTATATGCACGAGAACATATGTTAGTGATGCCATCTCTCAGGGGGGCAAGTTTGAATTTGCCACAAATGGGTTATAATAAACTATTATTATTTGGAGTTATAGTGTGAGAAAACAGCTTTCTGTTCGAGTTTGATTGCAAACTTATTTATTGCTTGACAAAATTTAGATTTATAAATGTAGACTTTCTGCAAATCTGTCACAGACCAAAAACCACAAAATCTTCGACTTCTTTTTTACTTTTTCCAAATTTATAAAACCGATCTAATATTTTTTGTTGAGTAGTGTTATTTGGATAAATTTAAATTTGAATTTGAAAAACTTGAACAATGTGTTAGATTTGAATTGTTAGCGACAATAGAGATTGCGATTCAAACTTCATTTAAATTTGGCTTTCATTCTTAAACAGAATAAACACATCGTCTGCGAATAATTTCTCATATTTTCATTAATTTGTGATATATAATTAAATATTTAATTTGGATATAATATTCATTAAAGTATTTTTAAAATAACAGACAACTATTAACGTCCTAATTCAAAGGTAGGTTTCTTAATTCAAAAATCAATTAGTTAAGATCTTAATCCATTTCTACTCAATAAATTAACTCATTATAATTGAAAAAAATTTATTGATTGCTTTGTGTATAAATAAATACATATATTTTTTTCTGGTGGAAATTGAACCCCTATACTAAGAGAGGGAGGGGAAATTAAAATTATAAGATTTTCAAACTAAAAAAAAAATCCAGAAAATCGAAATATATGTAATTTCTATCATGGGCGTAATTTCTGATTGCCTATAATAAATAAAAAAAGAAAATCGAAATTGTGTACATGAACCCTATACGACCTTATGAAAATTACTCACTATGCAAAATTAAGGGGGTATTAAAAATATTTTCAAACGAAAATCTGAGAAAGGGGATATTTCTAATAAAATTTGTGACATAATTAAAAGGAGATATTATTAATTGCAAATGGGAACAAAATTAAGGGAGGGGGAGGGGTGTTCTTTCGAAAATTATTATAATTCAATATTAAATACAAGAGTGTGGCCAGTCATGTGGATGGCCATTATCAGTATTTTACTTTTTTTTTGATTAATGTTATTTGGATAAATTTAAATTTGAATTTGAAATCTTGAACAATGTGTTAGATTTGAATTGTTAGCGACAATAGAGAACGCGACTCAAACTTCATTTAAATTTGGCTTCCATTCTTAAACAGAATAAACACATCGTCTGCGAATAATTTCTCATATTTTCATTAATTTGTGATATATAATTAAATATTTAATTTGGATATAATATTTATTAAAGTATTTTTGAAATAACAGACAACGATTAACGTCCTAATTCAAAGGTAGGGCTCTTAATTCATAAATCAATTTGTTAAGATCTTAATCCATTTGTACTCAATAAATTGTCTCGGTATTATTGAAACAATTTCATTGATTGTTTTGTGTATAAATAAATACATATCTTTTTTAAAAAACAATTTGAAAACGTTTATTTAAAATGCAAACGTTTCGGGAGAAATTCTCCCTTTATCAATGGAATTTTTAAGAAATTTGAGAAGGGAATATAAAGCATCTATAAACAATAAATATTTTGAAAATAGACAATGATACTTATTGTCTTGCAGATATACCATAAATCAAATAAAATACAAATAATAAAATATAAATATTTAAGATTTTTTTTTTTAAATTTTTGATAATTATTAGTAAAACAGTTCATATGTGACCTTTTGTTAATTGAATTTGTGTTGTTAAAAAGTAAAATCATTGCTAATATGTATTTACTTTTTTCTCAATTCCGCTCTTTATCTAAATTTTTCTTCATTTTGAATCGAAATTACTGATACTCAAAATCTAATCATGTCTTCTTTTTTGAAATACAAATATTTTGATACATATTGACTCCTTAATCAAATAATTTCATCATGGGCCAAACTAAAAAAAGAATATTTTGAAAATTGTTTTTCTCTTTCACGTTGTTAATTTTTTAGTTTTATTTCCCTGTACCTATATGTATCTGTGATTTCTAAACCTAAGCTTATTTACTAGCTTTGCTTATTTGATATCTTATATTAATTTATTTTCTTCGTATTCTATTTCAGTTGAATGTGGTGAATTATCAATCCATCCTTTGACTTTGGATGAAAGTACTCTGAACAAGCCTTAGCTCATCTCTTTAAATGTGAGTTTCAATTGTAATTTAATTGAAAAGTTTTTGTTTTGCCGAGAGTAGCAGAGTTGTTGATTCACAAAGAGAAACAAAGAGGTTGTCCTCTGCTTGATGCAAATAAACATACACACATATATATAGATCGAGATGATATATCTGTATATATATTATTTATTTGTTTGAGACTATAGTTCGAAGACTTGGTCTTCATCATCAGCTTCTTCAATGAATGTTTTCATGGAGTCAATATCATATGGATATAAACTTGGTGTTCCTTCGTCACTGCTGGCTAGAACTAATAAAAACTTAGTTAGTTATTTTAGTTCCTAGCCAGCAGTGACGAAGGAACACCAAGTTTTCAATATCCATATGATATTGATTCCATGAAAAACATTTATAATTGAAGAAAGACTGATGATGAAGACCAAGTCTTCGAAACTATAGTCTCAAACAAAATAAATAATATATATATACAGATATATCATCTCGATATATATATGTGTGTATGTTTATTTGCATCAAGCAGAGAGACAACCCTTTTTTTCCCTTTGTGAATTGTAATTTACTTTTTTTAACTAATTAAATCATATTTGCATTTGTACTTTACCATATAGGGTATGGTCAAGTATTGTATTTTATTTTTAATTATGCCCTCGACATATTATCATTTGACATATTTTCAATTAACATATAGATTTTTATATTCCTATGCATATATAGTGAATCACGTTTTATATAATTTTATTAATATTAGTATTGCTATTGTGTAATCATTAGATACTTTTTCATTCAATTACTATTTTCTAATCAAAACATTAGAGACAATAATAGTCTGATTTCTTGGAGTTAAGATGGTTATATTTTGGCTGGGTACCGTCCCATTAAGATCTATTATTATTATTTTTATTTTTACTTTTATCCATGCAAAGCGTGACTTTATAGATTCCTCAGATAAAGACTACGAAACCCATGGTCCCAACCAAATTCACAAATTGTAATATTCAATCAGGTTGAATTTCAGCACCTGAAGATATTGCCGAAAATTACACGCGGTTTTTCGAAAATATTTGCGGTTTCGTGTAATTGAATGTTTCTATTCATTTATCAAAAAAAATTAGCCAATTCTGAGCCATTGATCAGTTTACACTTTTTGAATCCGAAAAATATTTGAATCATTGGTCTGGAATTTTCAGATTATACATCACCCTTTAAAATATTTCGCATCAATTTAGAAACACTCAAAACACACAAGAGTGCTAGCGAATGTTGTTGTTGTCTAAATACAGGCGTTTCAAGTGCTGCCATCTGTTAAACTCAAATCGGTCAAATTTATTGTTATAGAGTCAAATTTCCAAAAAACAAAAACTTTGGTTTTTTATAATTATTTACAAAAAACCACCTCCCCTCCTCTTAATTTTGGGCCATTGTCAAAGCATAAGAAATATCAGCTTTCATCGATTTTTGTTTGAAAATATTTCTACCCTCCTCTTTTTGGTCATTATCAATTTCACATAGTGAGTCATTTTCATAAGGACTTATGGAGTATATATGCGATATTTCGTACAAATCGATCAAATGGCCTAGGACTTTTAATGATATTATTTTAACATTCCTCCAATTTTGGCCCCCGATATAAATAACAAGTCTCTTTTTAGGTAGATTTCGAACAAATTTACCTACCTATTGCGCTCACTCTCATAGTGCGACTTCCGGAATTTTCATCATAGTTTTTCCGATCATGGCCCTTAGACCCCAAAACCACCCTCCATTCAAAAATTAATTTTTCTTGGTTATTTTAGTTTAAAAATTTTATAATTTAATTTTTTTACACCCCCCCCCCCCCCCTTAGTTTTTATGTTTGATTTCAACCAAAATATATTCAACTCTTAATCGTAATACAACAAAACTACACGTGAAATTTCATTTTGATATTTACATAGTTTTTGAGCTTAGACACAATTTGGTAACATACTAACTAAAAGACATTTAAAATAATTAATACACCCATTCCTCGATTTAAACGGTACTTGTTTTAATGGGTTTCGCTTTTGCACAGTTTTTAATATGTCCCCCTATCTTTATCTATTTACACAGTTTCAGTTTGCTCGGTGCGACAGGCTAAGATGATAACCCCTTTTGGTTTCGGTGTAGTCGGGTAAAAACAACTACACATACCCTACAATTTACAAAATGCCAGTTTAATTTTTTTTTAATTTTGGCCATTTTAGGGGCTTTTGACATCACTATAGGGGAAGGGGGATTCAAGTTTCATATTAATGTAATGTTTATAATTTATAAATGCATTTTTTGTTGCTTGGTTAATTTATGTTTATATTTTAGTTTTTATGAATAAAATGAATTTAAAAGTTGAAAAAAATATTTATGTATGAATATGCATTTACTTATTATTTACTATTATAATAAACATTTAGTAGAAAGATCTTCGTTTTTCCATTAAAATCTTTGCCTCAATTTACACGGTTTTTATGTACATATCTAAGCCTTTTTCTATATATCCTTTGTTTCAATTTACACGGTTTTGAATTTAGTTGAACCTATTCTCAATTTTTATATGCATGCATTGTCTCGTTTTTACTTTACCATACAGGGTATGGCCAAGTATTGTAATCGTGCATGAAAAAAGTGTTTTTTTTCCCTTCTTTTTTCAAAATAAATAAAAAACGACTGAAACTATTTTGATTAAAAAAATTGAGCGAAACCATGGCATTTCGCTCTACAAAAAAGCCTTAATAAGTGAACTTCGAAAAAATTAAATTTTTTGGGATAATAATTGTTTTGTCAAAATGTCTGTTAGTCTGTCTGGTTGTCAGTTAGTCTGTGCGTTACCAAATTTTTGTGGACGAGCTAGCTCAAAAACTAGTGTGAATATCAAAACAATATTTCACACGTAGTTTTGGTCCATTGAGATTAAGAGCTGATTAGATTTTGGTGCATATCGACCAAAAATTAAGGGGGTGGAGGGGGGTTAAAAATTAAAAATCTAGGCCGTTTGAGCAAACTCAACCAAATTTCGTATACATAATTAGTGGGACCCCAGAAGTCTAAAAATGCAAAAACTAACCGCCCAAAATGGAGGGAAGGGGTGGTAAAGGGTCAAAAAATGAAAATCTTGGCCATTTACCAAACTGAACCAAATTTTGTATACATAATCAGTGGGACCCCAGAAGACAAAAAATGCAAAAACTAACCGCCCAAAATGGGGGGGGGGGTATAGGGTCAAAAAATGAAATTTTTGCCCATTTACCAAACTCAACCAAATTTTGTATACATAATCAATGATACCCCAGAAGTATAAAAATGCAAAAACTAACTCCCCCTACATGATTATAAATAATTTTAGGGGCCAGGTTGAATGGTAAAGTCAGGTGTATGGCCACATCAGAACACGTCAGCTTATTTTGGACTGTTTTGAATTACAGGTTTTCTCCTGGAACATATTTACCGTGTATCTCGAAAAATATAATTTTTTCGATTTTCACTAATTAGGATTTTTTATAGTCCAAAACGTCATGGTTTCGCTCAAATTTTTTTTTTTTTTTTTATCAAAATAGTTTTAGCCGTTTTTGAGATATTTTGAAAAAATAAACACTTTTTTTAGGCCCGATTACAAGGGGATAGTATGTAAAAAAAAAAAAAATGAATTTGTCGCGATGAATTTGACCTAAAAACTGTAAAAATACAATGAAAGCTCGCCACCTGGTGGATTTTGGATTTTGGATTATCTGACTTATAATATATCCAGATGTTCTTTCATATAACAAACGAGCAGTGAATCAATTATTATTACTTTACCATACAGGATATGGTCAAGTATTGTAATCGTGCATGAAAAAAGTGTTTTTTTCCTTCTTTTTTTCAAAATATCTAAAAAACGGCTTAAACTATTTCGATTAAAAAAATTGAGTAAAACCATGGCATTTCGGTCTACAAAAAAGCTATTACAAGTGAACATCAAAAAAATTATATTTTTCGAGATAATAATTGTTTTGTCAAAATGTCTGTTAGTTAGTTAGTCTGTGCGTTACCAAATTTGTGGACGAGCTAGCTCAAAAACTAGTGTGAATATTGAAACGAAATTTCACACGATGTTTTGGTCGATTGAGATTAAGAGCTGATTAGATTTTGGTGCATATCGACCCAAAATTAAGGGGGTCGAGGGGGGAGTTAAAAATTAAAAATCTAGGTCGTTTGAGCAAATTCAATCCAAATTTTGTATACATAATCAGTGAACCCCAGAAGTCTAAAAATTCAAAAACTAACCGCCCAAAATGGGGGGGGGGGTCAAAAAATGAAAATCTTTGCCATTTACCAAACTCAACCAAATTTTGTATACATAATCAGTGGGTCCCAGGAGTCTAAAAATTCAAAAACTAACCCCCCACCCCTACATGATTATAAATAATTTTATTAAATATTAAATATAAGTGAGGGGCCAGGTTGTATAGTAAAGTCAAGTGGATGGCCACATCAGAACACATCAGCTTATTTAATTTAATTTATAATTTAATTTTTTTTTAATAGATGCATGGCTGCAGACCCGTCGAGTCTCCCTCCCCTCCGCCCTCCCCGCCAGCCCCTCTCCCACGACCACGTGTCGACGCCAATTAGTATTCGTCGACTCGGACTCAGGTCATCATCTCAAATGTGGCAGCTGAATATATTTGCATCCCTTTGTGTTATATATCGGCTCAAGAAATTGAAAAGCCATCAAATACTAAGGTACCTACTGAACCAATTATTTTAGAATCCTAAAAGATTTAAATTGATTATATTACTTTTTTCACTTTATTCCGGTACACTTGGCAAACAAATGCAGAAATAATCGAATCTTGTACTTATAGAATGTTCACAAACGGTTGATGCTAATTTGGCAAAACAGTTTATATTATTAATATTAGACATCTTTTTGCCAAGGTTTAGTTTTCTAGCATTACTTAAGTAGAAATTAGAAATTAACTAAATTATTCAAATTCATACCGATTCTTGAAAACATTTTCATTTGCAATTTAATTGATTTTTAGTCTGGAACGTATCTTTTGATTTAATACAATATAATAAAATAATCTTATAACTCAGATTTCAAAATTCGTGATTTGAAAATCTTTTCACATGCAATGAGATCTGAGATTGAATCAATCGATTTCTTGGTTATTAATTAAATAATTTGACAAATTATTATTTTTCATGGTAATAGTTGTGAACAGAATACTTTTGGTAAATATTGTTCATGTGCATTTGTTAATGCATATTTAATTTCCCAGGGCTTCCATTCTCCAAGACAAGTCTTAACTTGTTTAGCTTGGATGACTCTAGGAGCGGCCAATTCTCTCTGACCACTCTATGTATTCTTCTCTTGGCCAAGGGAGATAATAATTAATTTATATAAAATTATCTTTTTAATATTAATATCTATATTATTTCTCTTTCGATAAATTCATTTCAAATGTATTTGGTCAAAGCGAATAAATTGATCTATTTTAATTATTTTCTTATTTCATGAGTACATATATAAAGTGAAAAGTCCGAATAAAACTATTTCATTTAAAAGATTTTGTTTTGCCGAAAGTAGCAGAGTTGTTTGTTCATAAACAGACATCATTGAGGTTATCCTCTGCTCATTGCAAATATATATATATATATATATATATATATATATATATATATATATATATATATATATATATATGTTGCAATAAAAACGCGTTTCAATGAATACCTTTATGGCAACTAGAGTTTACTGATGTTGGTTGAGGTTGGTTCAAAGATCTAGAATCTTCATTTTTTACCTTCCGTCTCATTTCGTGTATTGTTTTTCAAAAATTTTTAAACGAAAATGTCAAAAATTAATGGAAAAGTTGTAGAGGATGTAATTTTTGACATTTTTGTTTAAAAATTTTGAAAATAAATACACGAAATGAGGGAAATGGTGTACAAAAATTGAAGAAGAACTTCAATAAAAAAAACTTTGTCCAATAAACTGAATTTTTAATCTACTAATTATAATGGACATTAATCAACATAATTTACAACTTATGTTATTTTAATAACATTTTGGTGGTCATCTGGATAATATAAAAAAAATTCCCATTTAATTTTCTTGTCATTTCGATGTCTGTTAGTACTTACTATACGCGCGTTACCAAATTTTTGTGGACGCACTAGCTCGAAAATTAGTGTGAATATCAAAACGGAATTTCACATGTAGTTTTGGCTGTATTGAGATTAAGAGCTGATTATATTTTGGTTGAAATTGAATCCTTAATTAAGGGGGAGAAGGGGGGGGATTAAAATTATAAGATTTTCAAACCAAAAAATCCAGAAAAATGAAAAAGAGAGTTATTTTTTTCGGGGACCAAAATTGGGAGAGGATTCAAAAAATTAGAAATATCAATGTAAGCCTTTAATGAAATAGGAAATTTTTGTACATCAAGCCTATACGACCTTATGAAAATTTATCTCTATGTAAAATTGACGTGGGGGGGGGGGGTGGATAAAAATATTTTCAAACGAAAATCGAAGAATGGGGATATTTCTAATAAAATTGTCTCGTAATTAAAAGGAGATATTATTAATTGCTAATGGGTACAAAATTCAGAGGGGGAGGGGGTCTTTCGTAAATTATTTTAATTCAATATTAAATATAAGACAGTGGCCAGTTATATGGTAAAGTCATATGGATGGCCACATCAGTTTTTTACTTTAATATTTTTTTTGGAGTAGTGTTATTTGAATAAATTTAAATTTGAATTTGAAGTCTTGAACAATGTGTTGGATTTAAATTATTAGCGACAATAGAGAAAGCGACTCAAGCTTCATTATAATTTGGCTTCCATTCTTAAACAGAATAAACACATCGTCTGTGAATAATTTCTCATATTTTCAATAATTTGTGATATATAATTAAATAATTAATTTGGATATAATATTTTTTTAAAGTATTTATAAAATAACAGACAAAGATTGACCTAATTCAAAGGTAGGCTCCTTAATTTATAAATCAATTCGTTAAGATCTTAATACATTTTTTTATGTACTCAATAAATTGTCTCCTAACCTGTATATTAATTGTTTTGTGTATAAATAAATACATATCTTTTATAAAAAACAATTTGAAAACGTTTATTTAAAATTCAAACGTTTCATTAATAATTCTCCCCACACCAGACATTTTGACAAAATAATTTAATTTATTCTTTCAAAAACTATACTAAAGTGACTAATGGATTTAATATCATTCAAATTTCAATGGTCGCTATTCACAAATTAACTAACAAAATTTGAAAATTTATTATTATTTATTATTCTTTAATCACTTTGCAGTTTTGGTTGACTTCAGTAATAAATAACGTCCTTTATTTTTGAATATTAATCATCCCTCAGATGATTGTAATGAAATAAAGGACATTATACACACTGAATATGATCATCAAGTACCAAAACTGTGTAATGAATAAAGATTAATACCATAAATAATACTAATTTACTAAATTATTGTATTTAATTCATTTGTAGGTAACTAGCAACTATCGAAATTTCATGAATATTAAAGAATTTTTATGTTTTAAAACATATTTTATACTATGTCCAGGTCTTTGGGGCTGGCCAAACTTTTTTATTATACATTAATGAACATAACTGCAAATTTCAAAATACTCAATCCTTGCAAGGTTTAAAACCGGCGCTGACTATGTTTACTATATAAGTATTTTTATAAGGCTTAATAACTCGATTTCACTTATTTGTTATTTTTGAAGTGTTGAATTTTCGTTTAAATCACACGTAATTAATTATAATTATTTATTGAACACATCTAAATAATAGAATATAACTACGACGTTTCAATAGACTTATTCTGCCATCGTTCTCAAAATGAGCATTTAAGCACCCACAACGATTTTGGATCGAAGTTGGTTGTTCATAATTAATTATATGAGATTTAAACAAAATTTCAACCCTTAATAAAGCTAATCACTAAACTAGAATCTTTAACAACTACATATCAATTTATTATTTTATTTTTTTTGTTTTCAAAATAGTTTTTAGTACTAATTTGAGATATTTTGAAGACGAAAATATATTGGATAAATACATTAATTATTAAAAAAAAATTAATTTAATTTTTTATTACTATTCTAATCAAAAAGTTAATCTGATCTCTTTCAATACATTTGTCCAAATAGCTTTTAACATCGGCCCTTCTGCCATATTCGCCGAGTTCTACTAGTAACCAGCATCTAGTGTTCACTTCGAGATCTTCGCTTCTCCTTCTCAATATGCATCCTCCATTCTGGACTATAAAACGCAAGTACACACATGCATTGGCGCGAATTCGTTCTGGGGTGTCAATTTCAAAATTTAATCTAAAAGAATCAATTTTGGACTTTTTTATATCTTTTTTCAATTTAGTTAATTTCAGTTTAGCTTTACAAACATTTAGGATGTATTTCTCTTTCAGCATTTCTACCCTTTTATTCCCTATCAACTTAGCTCTAATAGACTAGCTATCATTTCACAATTAGATAGAATGATATTTTTCTCTAGTAAAAGTATATAATATAATAAATAATAGTTAAATAATTTAATAAAAGATTTTTTTAATCAATTTGGATGGTTAATTAAAAACGAATATTTTACATTTACATCAAAATTTAAAATTTTTATAAATTAAAAAACAAAATATAATTTTTATTTCAATATTCCCAACTAATATACTATTTCTCTTCACAGGTATAGACTGTAAAATAAATACTAATAAAAAACAACAAATCTCTTCTTTATTTTTAATATTGAAATAAAATTATATTTTTCTATTGAAATATTAATTCAGAAGTAGAGGAAAAAAAAACAAATTAAATTATAAAGTTAGTGTTTTTGAATGCAATAATTTTCGACTAAATCTATATAGAATGTATTTAAGTTTTAATATTCACCCCTACTTACTTCTAAATAAAAAACAACCCTTCCTCCTTTGAATATTAAAATGAAATACAATTCTTTTTTCAAAATTGACAAATTCTTCTTTTGAGAATTTAATAGATATTAATGTAAATAGGATTTTCAGAGTCCGATCATCATTTAGGTTCTCCGAGACCCTCCGAGACTGATGGTTGGTTGGTCTTCGCTTCACAAAGTAAGAGTGATTAGGGCTCGTTGTTAGAATGTCTCACTTAGGTGTTGTATTTAATGTGCTGCAGAGATTCTCTTTCAGAGACGCAGCCCTCGACCACCGTGGGATTCATCATCAACTTGGTACCTTAGCTATTCAGATGATTAGGGCTGAGATGTGCGTATTTGTCCCGGAATTAAGGGACTCTCTTTTCGGTCCGTCTTATCGAAAATAGTCTAAAAAGACACGTACATCTCTTACTTAGTAGACTAGATTGCTTGTTAAATTCATACATAGTTATAGAACATGGGGGGTATGCGCCAATGCCAACGATTGAAAACAACAATATCAAACACACATAATAAAACAAAAATAAAAAAATAAAAATACAACCAAATATATTTAAGACAACTCTGACAGACCGATTCAACGTTTTGATTTCTCAGAGCAAATAACAAATCTCCACATATAATGTAAATAAATATTAAAAAAATGAATAATAATATATAAATCCATGAGAATCAAAAATCATTAAATAAAATTTTAAAAAAATTATACCTTCTCCATATTAATCATAAATTATTTTTTTTTTCAATCGAAAATGATAAAAACTATTTATTAAAATTAAAATATCTTACATTCCAAAATTTGGTAAATAATTTCAAATTCAAATTTAAAACTTTTTATTAATTATGTTTTAAAAACTTAATTTTGAAACAAAAATTTCTTGCCTTTCAAATATTATCAAAAATTAAAAAAAAAACATTATAAAAATATGTGGATATATATATAAGTATATGTAAATATAAATAAAGTACAATTAAATTTTTATAATTATAATTAAAAAAATTAAATATTAAATTTCAAATGTTTAAATCAAACATTACTTATTTCAATTATAAGAAAGTAATTTTAAATAATAAATTATTATAATAAAGTAAATATTCTCTAGTGATAAAATACTATCGATATAATTGCTTTGAGGATTCATTATCGCGTGGATTGAAGTCTGTCGCCCGGAGCCTGCAGGCTTTCCTCGTGGGTCCATTAGAGGGGAGATCATGCTCAGTGTTTTCCATTTTGGGCCTCTGCTGGACACTTATGATCATTTAGATTTTAAGTTTATCTCTCAGGTTGCCCTCTAATCTAATATTAGCTAGTTCGCCCTGGTTAGGTCCTTAATGGTGCATGTGTTAGCTGTAGAGTCCAGCATAGAGCTAATATCGAATTCACTGTCTTGTTCTCGCCACGAACGAACCACGAGGGAAGTCGGCCAGACCGGAATCATCGGTTGAGGTCCAGGTCTCCTCTAATCTTAAAATGCGATGCGATTTCGGGAGATTAATTTGATCTCATTTAATATAGTCAGTGAACAAGGGTTCGATGCTAGATTTTGCCCGGTGAATGACTCCAGGAGGAGTGCCTCTCATTTCCGGATCTGCCCGGAACACGTGCGTAGACTTCAGGAAATTTTTGGGCGATGACTGACAGAAAGATCCTCTACCTTTGTAAACTTATTTGTACATCTCTCTGACAGTCATTGCTGTTGCGCTTTCGGACCTAGGGATGGAATATCCAGACAGATCATGAGATCGTCTTGTGGGTATTCCCCGAAGAGGTTCTCCTGTTGCTAGGGACTGCGATGCGTTACCCGCCTTGGTTTCGGTCGCCTCACAATTAAAGTACCCCTTTCTTCTCTTATACCTATATAGGATAGGTAGGATCTCTTTCAGGAGCCCTGGGCTCATTTACTGATGTCTAAAGAATCAAACTTCTTCTTCATTGGCCGGTTCTCGCAGTGCGCGTCTTCCGACTTAAAAAGTCCAAATCTTTCGTTTTAAAATTTTAATTATGAGAATTTCATTTGAAGCGAGTGACCCTTGGACTTCGCGATTTTATTAGAGAACAAATCCAAACCATATTTCTTTGTAATCAAATGATGAGATATTTGATTCAAAGCAATTTGCCATTTGGATCAGTATAGAGGCAAAAATATATTATTTATTTTCTCTTGTTGCCTCTGGTTGTCTATTTCCATTTACAAGGAATGTCCTTTGTAAATGGAAGTGTAAACTAATATTTTTTGAGCTATGTCTTAGATCGTCTCTTCAACTTGCTCTATTCTGAATGGCCATCAACTTGGACTTCTATACGCTAGGGATACCGAGTTTCTACATGGTAAATATATACGTTTTTATTTTATAAATAAAGGAAAATTTCGATTTGAGAATGATATTCATTTTTATACTATAATTTATTTTTCTCCTAAAGATTTTGATAGGTCTTCCAAATTCTAGATCAGAATCTATTGGGGTGACAAACGACATAGAGCCATCTTTTATTTTTATTTTTATTATTTTTTTTTTATAAAAAGGTACTTAATTATTATTATCATTTCCGTCCATAATTTATATTAATTTGAAAGTTTATATTTGGAAAATAAGGACAAGTTTTTTATGTGTGACTTTTTTATTTATCACATCCGACTTTGCCGACTCTTCAGAAATAGTCATGTGCGCACATGACTATTTGAAGCCCTGAAGAAGTCGGCAAAGTCGACGAAACGTTGGTGGATAAATAAAAAAGTCACACATAAAAAACTTGTCCTTATTTTCTCAATATAAACTTTCAAATTAGTACTTAATTATATATTTTGAGAAATTAAAAAGTGAAAAAATATACATATATCTATTTGGATCACTGTAGATTTTGCAATTCCAGGAAATAGTTCACCTAGAGGGGTGAACCACGACCTAATATTATGTACACCTACTTTCACTTCCACTTTCATTTCCAAGTATAAGTCAATAGATGATGGAATGAATTACAAAATAATTCCACATAATTTCAAAGACGTGTACACCTAATTCCAATCCCGGTTCACCCCTTGGCTCACGCTAAAAGATATTCCACAAGCACTCATGTAAATTATTTTGTATATACCTACATATATTATAAAAAAGCTTTTTATTTTGAAATTTTTTTATTTATATATTCTTCACAGAGTACTAATTTATTTTAAAATTTCTAAAATTTGAATGCTAATTCAAAATATATTTTTTGCACTCCCTCTCAAGAGAAAACATTTAAGTACACTTACCAGTAAGATTCTTTAATTTTGACAGTGAAATAAAATTTCATTTCCCTATACATAGTTATTTCAATATACTCATCATCAGCCTGTCGATAGCGACAATCCACTGCTGAATATAGGCCTCTTCCATCAAATGGAAGGGGGTTGGCATTAAGTCACCACGCTTGCCAGACGGATTGGTGACTAGGAATCAGATTATAGCCGGTCAAATATCAATGCAGGGACTCGGACTCGAACCCGGGACTCCTGCTTAGGAGGCTAGTGTCTTTAAGCTCTCGGCTAATCCGATTCCTCATAATATATTAATAAGATAACCTGAATTAATTTTTATTGTCGCAGGGACCATATCCCATTTAACCTGAAATTTAAAACCGACAAAATATCTCGAACAACTTGACTTTCTACTATTTCGTCCCTTTTGTAAGAAATAATTTTTCAGATCACTTATTAAAATATTTATGATTATAATTGGAAAATAAAATTTAATTTTCCCTCGAATTATTTTTAAAAGAATATTTTATTTAGAGAAAAAAATGAATATCGTTAAAAAACCACTAGGTATCACCACTTTTTATCTCTCCAACAAAAATGAAAATTTTACAATGAGATTTCATTTGATTTTGATAAAAAATAAAATTTAAAAAAAAATTACTACCATATAGTAATTATATTCTAAAATATCCGAAAACTTTCAAAATTTAATTAATTTTAAACAACATTTTTAATTGAAATTTGTATTTTTTATTTTGAATTTTATTTTTCAAATGAAATTTCTTTGACTGCTTAAAATTAATATAAATATATTATTAAAGTTGTTATAGGGAAATAAGGACTATATTTTTTATGCAAATAATTTATATTTTTTTACCAACGTTTCGTCAACTTTGTTGACTTCTTCAGGGCCTCATATAATTAACTTCCTTGCATATTTGTCATTTTTATAATTATTCTTTCTTAGTAAACATATCAAGGCAAGTCATCAATATCAATCAGATTGAAATTTTTTTCTTTTTACTTTACCATACAGGGTATGGTCAAGTATTGTAATCGTCCATGAAAAAAGTGGTTTTTTTCCCTCTTTTTTTCCAAATATCTCAAAAACGGCTTAAACTATTTTGATTAAAAAAATTGAGCGAAACCATGGCATTTCGCCCTATAAAAAAGCTTTATAAGTGAACATCGAAAAAATTATATTTTTTGAGATAATAATTGTTTTGTCGAAATGTGTGTTAGTCTGTTAGTTAGTTAATTGGTCTGTGCGTTGCCAAATTTTGTGGACGAGCTGGCTCAAAAACTAGTGTGAATATCGAAACCAAATTTCACACGTAGTTTTGATCCATTGAGATTAAGAGCTGATTAGATTTTGGTGCATATCAACCCAAAAATAAGGGGGGTGGAGGGGGGTTAAAAATTAAAAATCTAGGCCATTTGACCAAACTCAACCAAATTTTGTATACATAATCAGTGGAACCCCAGAAGTTTAAAAATGCTAAAACTAACCCCCTCCCCTACATGATTATAAATAGTTTTATTCAATATTAAATATAAGCGAGGGGCCAGGTTGTATGGTAAAGTCAAGTGGATGGCCACATCAGAACACGTCAGCTTATTTTTAGATTTCGATCACGTTTTTCGGATTCTAAACCTCTGAGGGACGTGTTTATTTAAAAAAGTTTCTGTACCAACAGCAGCTCCAGGCAGGCTTACGCCCGAGGGGTGATCCGCGATTGGAAGTAGGTGTACACCTCTTTGGAAGTATTTTGGAAGTACTTGGAAACATTTGAAAGTACTTGGAAATATTTGGAAGTACTTGGAAATATTTGGAAGTGGAAGTGGTGTACAGAATAGGTATTAGGTCGCGGTTCACCCCTCGCTTACCCCCATACCCTTCTATGCTCACTGCTGCGTCCTCCTACTCGTCATGACTTGAAAAAAAAAGTTTTAAAAAATAAAAAAATGTTCAATGTGATTGACGTTGATGACCCGCCCTGATATGTTTACTAAGAAAGAATGGAAATTAACTATTTGAGCCCTGAAGAAGTCAACAAAGATGACGAAACGTTGTCAATAAAATATAAATTATCTGCATAAAAGATATAGTCCTTATTTCCCTATAACAACTTTAATAATTTAATCGATGAACATAAATAATCAAAATAATTAATATATATATTATGTATATATTTTTTATAGTTAATACCACACCTTCTCAATATTAAATTGGGATTAATCAATATCGATTACAAATTTAGAATATAGATTATTGCTAGTCATTGATTTTATTTTACTCGGTAGGTACACCCGACAGGCAGACGAACTCTTTCTATCTCCAGATATTCCGGTTAAAAAATGGAAAATGAATAGAGAAATATCATTTTTTAAATAAATTAATAGTTTCTGGAACGTTGAGAAAAATCCTTTTCAAGCATGATTTTTTTTCACAGGAATTATTTAACGGATTATAGTGGTGTTTCACAAAGTGGAAATAAAATTAAAAAATTAAAATCTTTTAAATTATTTTGGAGATTTTTTTTATTTATCTCTCTACATATTTCGGGCTATGCACCCTTCATCAGGAGGTTCAACAGAAAACTGAATATAAAATTTTTACATTGTATTGATATTATTTTAGTACAGGGCGAGTGGGGCGGGGGTGGGGGGGGGAACCAATGGGCGTTGAAAGAATTGTGTGGTTGAATTTAAAGGTACGTGGAAGGGAGAAACTGAGTATTGAGATCCGTTAAATAATTCCTGTGTTTTTCCTGTTCTCCCAATACCCAGTTTCTCCTTCCACGTACCTTTAAATTCAACCACACAATTCTTTCAAGCCCATTGCTCACCGCTCCCCCCCCCCACTCGCCCTGTACTAAAATAATATCAATACAATGTAAAAATTTTATATTCAGTTTTCTGTTAAACCTCCTGATGAAGGGTTCATAGCCCGAAATATGTATAGAGATAAATAAAAAAATCTCCAAAATAATTTAAAAGATTTTTTAATTTTTTTAATTTTATTTCCACTTTGTGAAACACCACTATAATCCGTTAAATAATTCCTGTGTTTAATATGTTTCACTATAAACCAACACCGCTTTCCCTAAACTTTAATGATTTTTTTCTGTATGAGTATCTGCCTGTGTGTCTGAATCCCTGTCTGTCTGTGTTCTTGGATTTAGATATCAGCGATACTTTAGAATGAAAAGACTTAGAAAGTTCGTTCTTGTACTAAAATGTTTGTATTTGTAATGCGGAAAACTGATTACATTTTGGGCTTTCTAGCTCCATATCTTCCTGTTATAAAAATGAAAAATTATTCAAAAAAATTTTAAATAATTTTTTGAGATTTTAATCTGATTCTATAGTAAAAAAATAAACAATTGAACAGGTGTGTTTTACATTATTCACCAAAACTGCAAACAATGTATAGCGTGTCTTAAAAAGTTTCATTTTTTCATTAATTTGTGAGGGATGGCATTAAATATCTCCACGTTATAAATTCATTTAAAAAATTTGAATTTTGAAATTAATTAATCTCAATTTGAAGGTTCAAAAGGTATAGAAATAAGATTTACGATTCTTAAAAATATATTTTATTTTTAATTTGCGACGAAATTTTCTGGTAGAACTTTTAATTGAAAGTAATGGAAGGCTGCCCAGGGGTAGTGAGGAAAAAAAATTAGGTGTAATTTATTGGAATCCTTCCTCCCTTCCCCTCAAAACAACGTTTCAGAGAATTCTTCCCTCCTTCTTCAGGATCTCAAGGGGGCAATGAAGAAAACAAACAAAATGCTTCCCTCCTCTCTCCACAGCAGTGTTAAAACTTTTTTCTTCCTTATCAGAATCATAGAAAAACAATTTTTTTTCTTCTTTTTTTCTTAATACTTTGTCTTAATGGATAATTAAGAAGATGAAGAAAAAAAATTGTTTTTTCTATGCTTCTGGTAAGGAAGAAATTTTTTTAACACTGCTGTGGAGAGAGGAAGGAAGCATTTTATTTGTTTTCTTCATTGATCCCTTGAAACCCTGAAGAAGGAGGGAAGAATTCTCCGAAAAGTCGGTTTGAAAGGAAAGAAGGAAGGAATCCATTAAATTACACCTTATTTGGATATGTGTTAATTTTTTTCCTCACTCTCCTTGGGCTGCCTTCCATTACTTTCAATTAATATATTTTATAATCTCACCGTGGATGTTCTATTCTCAAAAAATCCACTTGGTCAATGAATTGCCGTTAAATTGAACTATTATATAAAAATTACATGTCTATTTCTCTCTCCTTGCGATTTGACTATTTCTTTTTTGATATTTTAACATTTGAAAATAATAGGGGAGAGTTTAGAGGTGAATTTGTGTGAATTTCCATGACCATTGATTCCTTACGCTTTTTAACGTCTTCCAGGTCAGAAAAAAACATATTGTGACATTTCTATCCCAAGACACGACAACGTCGAGGAGGCATCCTGACCAACGCCCAACAAATTGACTGCCTAACAACGGCCAAATTTAACTTAACATCCGGATCAACAGGACAAATGGAAAACTACAAGGTGGGCTCATTTATCATCTAGTGATTCTTGTTTTTAGTATTTTATTCATGCAATAGTAATCATTTGACATCTGATATAGAGGAATTTTTCTATTTATTTTATATTATATTATATACAAGTGGAAGTTTGTTTCAATGTTCGATTATTTTACCCTTAAAATCAGGGGCCTGGATAAATTACCTACTGTGAAACATATGTCCGCCTCCGTGGTGTAATGGTCAGAATAACTGACTGGCAACCCGGAGGTCTCGGGTTCAATTCCCGGCTATACCCAGACATTTTTTCTGTAAGTATAGGGTCTGGTAATAAAAATTAAGTGGGAGATAAATTTAACCGAATTTATCGCGCGGAGAATTTACCACTGCTCGAAGCCCCTAAAACCTTAGTAAATTGGATATTGAATTGTATCTAAGTTTCTGAGATTGGCTCGTGATCCCGGCTTCTTTTCCTTCCACCCTGTTCTTTTCACGATGGAGGGGCCAGCCAATACAGGCCTTTAGGGGATCCACCTTCTGGTGTATCTCCTTCTCATATCAATATCATTAAAAAAAAAAAAAAAAATTATTTGTGAAAATAATTTAATTTATCTGGTCTTAATTTCGTTGATATAGTTGAAATATATTTATATTGCATTATCGGGGGGGGGGGGGGGGGTTCGGTTAGGATAGGTGGTAGCGTGTCAGCCTGACAACCAAGTGGACCAGGGTTCGAATCCGGCTAAAATCTGACCTCCGGGATAGGGACAAATTTAAATAAAATAAATAGTATCGTAAATTGGCTTATGGCTAGAAAGGCCGAAAAGCCAAAAAAAATATATTGCATTATCAGAGGGTTCGTCCCCCCAGGAGGTGAACCCAGGTACTAACACACTGTCAGGGCATGTTAGTTCGACCCTCAGGACAAAACACTTCTGACATGCAATATATTAAAATATAGCAAAATCTTCACTACCGTTCAACTGAAACGGCAAAAATAAAAATTATGCTAACCTGAAAAATAGTTTCCAGTGAATAGACCAATTTTTAATTTAATTAAAGCAAAGAATGAGTATCAATCTCTTTTTGAAAAAAACTCGCGGTGACAACCGAATTATTTATCAAAAGAATTATTTTAATTTCTTTGATATTAGTTGAAATATTTTTACATTACATTATCAAAGAGTTCGTTCCCCCAGGTACTAAATATTTAATTTAATTAAAGCAGATAATGATTAACAAATAATATTCATACATACTATATCGATTTAAAAAAAGTACAATAAAACAATCAAGAATTTATTCCGAATTAAAATATCGTTAAGGATCTATAGAAATCATGATTTTCAATTTTATTTCATAAAAAATCAAGTTAATTTTAGAAAATTACATTTGTATTTGTCCATATTGCCTTCAAATATTCTCCTCATTAATAGGAATTAAAAACTGCTCTGATTTCTCCTACAAAGTCTGTTTTATTTGTAAAAAAATTAAAAAAGTCGCCGAAATTAGGTTACCCAAAACTAGAGGTCCATTTTTGACTTAGACTTTATTAGAAGTGCACAAATTAAATAAACAGATAAACAATAAAACCAAAATTTTGAAGTGAAGCTCACCCGTTATTATGGTATTTAATTCTTTTTCTTTTAAAAAAATAGAGTATTTGAGAGGTTTATTTCTTCCTGAACAATTTAATGAAAAAGTAAAATCTCGTAAAATGATTAGGAATTCTTGCAACTAACTAATTATATTAGGGGTGATGTGCGTGACTTGCCACAAAGATGTTTCTTGAATTCCATTCACAAGATGGTAAAAATAAAGAACAAAAGAATTATAAGGTTTTTAAGTAGCGGACTAATTAAATTTGGAATTTTATAAGGGACGATATAAGTCAGAGCTCAAGGGATTTCTAATTAATTATCGCAATGACATAGGTCAAAACGAAGATTAGACAATTGTGATGCAGAATGTTTGATTAAAGCCTTCAGAGATACATTGGAGAATTCGAAGATGAGATAAAAAATAAAATAAACGGGCATTAACAAGAGGGAACTTAAGGAATTTAGTAAGCTAAGAAATTCGTGGAATGTCTAAAGTACATCGTAAGAGTTTTAAATTTCATAATTTATATATATTCAAAATATTTTCTTGCTGATGGCAGCAGAGTAGTTGATTTTTAAAAGTAAATCAAAGAGGGGGTGTATACTAAGGGGACCAATTATTTTTGAGACAAAAGGAGTACGTCGCGGCGGCCGCCCGAGTTGCCTCTCAAAACTGTCCGAATATTTCTGAGCCGAGAGCCCAATTATATTTCTCATATATTTAAAATACAGGTATGAAACCCCGAGGTCGTTCTTTTTTTTTGAAAAAAAAATTTCAATCCATTTTTCAAAAATATAAGACACTCAAATTTTGAATATCAAAAAATTTATATTCATTTAAAATAACCCAAGCTTTACTCATATTTTTAATTATATGTATAGGTATCAAAATTTTCGGGTACTGAAGGAAAATTTATTTTATGCTTTTTAGTGCGTTTCGAAATTCATTTTATTTATTTATTATTTTTTCAGGCCGTTAATTAGTATATAGTCCAAGATCCCAGCGACCCCAGACCTACGTCAAAGTATAAAGCCTAAGCTTTTTGTAAGGGAAGGTACTAGTATCAGGTTCTAAGGTATGGCTATTAGTTAACTTGGGTCAGAGGGGGCTTTAGCAGATATCAGTTACAGAATAGGTGAAAAAATGGGTTAATCTACGTCATAGTAACAAAGCTAGTTTTTTAATATGTCATACAGGTAGGATTAGGGACCAACAATTACTATTGCCAGACGCTCTGGGCGAGTCCTTGCTGTAGCCAGATGCCTCAAAGATCGAAAAAATGGTTTAATCTACGTCATAGTAACAAAGCTAATTTTTTAATATGTCATACAGGATAGTATTAGCGACCTACAATTACTATTGCCAGACGCTCTTGGCGGGTCCTTGCTGGTGCCAGACCCCTCAAAGATCGAAAAATAGTATAGTATCAAGGCTAAATTTGATATATTTTACTCAGAAGAAAATTATAATCGATAAAAATCTGTAAAAATTCTGAAAGATAGCTACTCTTATAAGCATAAAGTCTACAGAGTTTCAAAATTTTTGAATCATTACTTTGGTAAAAAAAAATCGCTAGTTCAATGCTAAAATCTCCATGGTATTTAGATACAGCAAGGACCCACCGAGAGCCTCTGGCAATAGCAACTGTAGGTCGCCAATACTATCCTGTATGACATTTTAAAAAACCAGCTTTGTTACTATGACGTAGATTAACCCATTTTTTCAACTCGCTGGCTCATCGAAGAAATGTTTCTGCCCTTTCCCTTTTCTATAGATACTATCGCGGCAGGTGCTCTGATGAGATAAAATCAATAATTCCCCCCAAAGCATGCTTTGCACGTAGCACACGTTTTGCCGACTCCCAACAAACATTCTTTGGCGGTCAAATTAGAAAAGTGCCTGACCACTTCATTCGCCAATACATATATCCCCATGACTTCAAGGAACTGGAACTCTCTCCCAGCCTCCATCTTTCCCAGACTTATAATCTTCAAACCTTCAAAACCGGAGTGCATAGACACCTACGTCTACACCCTCTTACTTAATCAACTTTCCCTTCTCTTCGGTAATGCAAGGGTCTTTCGAGATCCATAGGAGCTGCATCTTTACTGGTGCACCCTTCTTACATTGATTAAAAAAAAAAAAAAAAAAAACTATTTGGTAACTGATATCTGCCAAAGCACCCCTGACCCAAGTTAGCTAATACTCATACGTTATAACCTAATATAGTACCTACCCATATAAAAAATCTTAGGCTTTATACTCTGATGTAGGTCTGTGGTCGCTGGGAACTTGGTCTAATGGTTTTTAACTCAATAAAACAAATTTCGCTTTCAAACAGATTAACTGAAGTGTCTATACTCTGTATTTCGCTTATATTACTTTTAGAAAATATACATTTAAAAGTAATAATGGTCAATTAAACATTTTTAATATTCTGTTTTATTTTATAAAGCAAAACCATATTCATGCCAATCATTTTGTTCTTCTTCAAATATGATGAGTTTTTCTGGATTATAATTCCCAATAGACAAACTCGAAACTGTAAAGTTGGTAAATCGAATTTTTTTTAATATAATATATACTTACTATGTATATATAAATTTACATGATCAAAAAAGGTATTTTTTTTCCAATGAAAAGAGTAAATTTTATTTTATATAGGTATGTTATATAGTATATATAGTAGAAAAATTATAAATCTCATCAAAAACGGATCAAGATATAATCAGGAAAATTTCAAACAAAAAAAAATCCAAATAAAGTGGAGAAAGTTTAAATGGAATGGAAGAGTGAACGAAAAAAGTCCCTCTAATAAGAATTATTTTTATTTATTTATTATTATTATTATTATTTTCATTTTTATTCTTAATTGACCCAATTAAACATCTTTTCGTCGTTTCTTTCAAATCATTCTTTTATCATTTATATGTGAAAAATGAAATTTATTTACTAATTACTTCCGTATAACTTTTTGATACTTAAAACATCTTTGTTCTTCAAAAGGTCATTAGTCGGAAACGATCTACTAGCCTATATCTAATTGCAGTTCGATATAGTCTTAAAATTGTTATATTAAAATTTTTAATAGTAATCGGTAGTTTAGCGAAGTCCGAAAAAATGGAACAAAGGGTTACGTCATAGGTCTGTTGTTTAGACACTTCGTCTAGGAATAAGCAGCAACCGATAAAGGGGCTTAATTCCGGATATTTCTGTATAATCGAAATCTAAAGCCATAATTTAACAATAATTTACAGTACCGAGGACAATTAAAAAATCTCTACTGACTAAGTTAGTTTATCTTCTCTTATTAAACGAGCAAAAATTGCATATATTTATTTATTTATATATATATTTGTATCTTGGTTCTATTTTGAAAACGACTCCACCGATTTTGATAAAATTCACGGGTTAGTGGGTTTTTGGGGTGACAATTCGATCTGTCTCATCTTCGACAAAATTGTTTTTGATGGGGTTTTTCGTAATCAAATTAATTATTCTCAGGTAGACAAATCCCATTCTTAGAGGTTTTATTGAAGGAGGCAATAAAGAGTGTGTCTTCTGCTGGAATTAATTCCAGCAGAAGACACCTCTTTATTGTCTCCTTCAATATATAAAAATTCTGCTACTCTCGGCAAAAACTTTCAATTTAACTTAAGGTTTTAAAAAAGGTTTCCCTTTTCCTTTTGTACCCAGGCAGACAATGGGTAGGGTTAATCCTTTATTCTCAAATGCCTTGAAGAAGTATTGTGATTGTGGATTTTAACATATTTTGTTTTCCCTAAACGTTAGAAATATTAATAAACGTTTTATAATTGTTTTTATAATGAACTTTATTTATTTAATTGAATAAAAAATAATCAAGAATTTATTTAAAAATATCTTTCGCATAAGCAGGTCTCAATTTTCTGAAAAAACAACACATTTTGATAGGTTTTATTTATTAACAATTGGATGAATAAAAATGAATCATGTGGTTGAATCAAAACAGGTGCAGGAGGCGGGGTGCAGTGGTGGGGGATCCGGGGGTAGGAGTGAGGTTTCAGGGTTGGGGTCGAGCGGTGTGGAGGTGGGTGGGGTGGGGGGCAGTGGGCGAATATTATATATTTTTGTATTTTTTTAAATTTGAAAACGGCTCTCAAATAAAAATCAACATTTTTATCAGAATTTTAAATTAAAAATAATATTAAAATAAAGCTTTTAACTGAAGGAAGAAGTTACTGAGCATCGCTCGGTGACTCCAGGTTCTTATTATGTAAAAGAGAAAATTCGCTAGCAAACAAAGAAGGAAAATAAATTATCCATGAGAAGCTTCGGATAAATTTTATTTTTCCATCTTCAGTCACATAGCTAAAAATATATAATTATTATATCATTGATTTTTCAATATAACATTACTACTTAAAGAATATTAACATTTTATAGTTGTATAATCATAATATAAAATTGTACTTGTACATTTAAACTTGTTAAAACTATATTTTTCTTTCTTATTAAGATTTATGTTTTAATTACTTTAATTATTTCATTAAATATACATTTATCTAAAAAAGATTAATGAAAGTAGGTATACCTATATACTTACAATAGAGGAGTGATTCAAAGTGCAAATCGAACAGATTATAAACTTGAAGCTTACCTGAAATTAAAAAAATATATATATAAATACAAATATACATTATTATATATTAAGCTTATTCTAGAAATTCATAATGATATTACATTAAATTGCTAGTTAGTAAATAGTTGAATTAATAAAAATTTAAATTTTAAAATTAAACGCGTATTCTTTTGTTTAGAAAAATATTGAAAAATAAAAAAATTATAGGTGGATAAAAAATTGTGACGTCAAAGATCCGTTATGACATTTTTTCTTCTATTTGAAAATGTACATAATGTATTTTAAAACTAGTGTACTGTCACACTCGTCTCTATTCTTTATTTTCTTGAGATTTTCTCCTAACTTTATTATAATTAAAAAAATTGCCAGATTTTGGCCCAGAATCTTTTGTGGTATTTGGGTTCAATTTCTAAGGAGAAATAAACATTTTTGAAATTGGTATAATAAAAATCAAACCTATCATCTCACATTCATTAGTTGACCATCTCTAGTGATTTTTTTAGAAATTTTAACTCTGATACCATCTCTGCCATTTATATTTTAACGCAGTGTTTCTCAAACTTTTTGGTGTCCGACCGCCTTTTGTACTTAAGAATTTCAAAGGACCCCTCGAATAATGGATATAAGTGTAGAAAAACATCCCCCAAGTGGGGGGTTTAATTTAAATTCAGAAGCAATTAATTTCTTTTGTTTAATTGCATTGAAACACTCTTAATTTTTATTAATAGCACATTTATTTTTAGTAACAATAAAAATTAAAAATTTTGGTGCATTTTTAAACAAAATATTTTATATATAAGTATTTTTTGAAATTAATTTATTAAACATATTTTAAATTTATAAAATATTTGAAAAAAAATTGACCCCTCATTAAATTTCTCTCAGATTCCCCCAATTTTTTTTAAATGATATTGATGAGAGAAGGAGATACACCAAAAAGGTGCATCCCCTAAAAGGCCTAAGTTGGCCCCTCCATCATGAAAAGAAGAAGAAGAGGGGATTTTATGGGTCGGGTAGGAGTTGAAGGTATCTTTGGATGCGGGTCTTAAACAGCTGAAGGTTATAAGTTGAGGGGAAGACGGTGGCTGGAAGTGAGTTCCAGTCTCTTGAGTTCATAGGGATAAAGGAGTTGGCGAAAGCGTTGGTTCGGCTTTTATCCAATTTGACAGCGAAAGGGTGCTGAGCTTTCGAAAACCGCGTGTTTCTAGCAAAGAGGGCTTTAGGGGAGATAATTGATTTCAACTCTACTGAACAGACACCATGATAGTATCTGTAGTACAGGGAAAGGGCAGAAACGGTTCTTCAGTGAGCCAGGGAGTCGAGTGGGTTTGTCAGGGCTGGGTCTCCTATTTGTTTAATTGCTCGTTTCTGAATCGCATCCAGTGTGGCAAGAGAATGCTTGGAGGCACCTCTCCACAGATGAGAGCCATATTCGAGACAATAACGAATTTGAGCCTTATACAGTGTAAGAAGTTAACTGTGAGTATACTAGCGTTTAGACCTAAATAGGGGACCAAGCTTGCGCGCTGCTGATTTAGCATTGGTTGAGATGTGGTCATTCCAAGAAAGTCCAGACCCTAGAGTGACGACTAGCATTGAAATTTTATCAATATTTTTCGTGACCTCCCTGGAGGCTGCGTTCCTCAATTTGAGAATCACTGTTCTAATGTAATAACATTCACCAAGGTGGAAGGAAGTCTATAGCAGTATTGAATTCAGAGAAATTTTTTATTTCCCTTATTTAATTTTGCTTATTCGTGTTTAGAAATTTCTGAAACGCGGTGAAAATCATTATTAGTGCATGATTGTCTTCTATCTGTCTCTTTAAACACGAAAAACAAAAAAACTACGGTCCTAAATAGAGCATTCTATTGATATGTATTGTCAAAAGGAAGATCTGATTAGATTTTGATGAGCTTTCTAGCTTGAGAGCTTCCAGTTTAAAAATGCAGAAAAAGAATTCGAATTGTTATAGAAGAATTCATTGAAAAATTCAATTTAATGTGCTGAAATTTGGCTAGCTATAGGATAACGAAAAAAAGGTGAGAAAAAGTAAGGATTTGTTGATTCTTTCTAATGGAAATACAAACACTTATTATAAAATTTCAATTTGTTTAAATAATCTTTGTTTTTAGTATAATTTGATTTGAATTCATCCTTGCTAAAATGTGCCTATCTATAATTTAGGTATAATAATATATAATATAAGCAGCTCTAATCCGATTCAATTTTGCTGTTTCATCCCCGACTTGATCCTCTCATGCACTCGATCATTAAACTTTTATTCCATCTCGATCGGGAAATAAAACACCCCATATCTAGACTATAAAATGGGTTAAAAATCGTAAATGCCTTCAATATTTATCCCTTTCGAGTTATCGGAATGGAAAACTTTACCAGTTAATCTTTTTTTCCGAATAGTAAATTTCTAATGGATTAAATTTCCATTACGTTGGCTGTCTTTTGGTCTTTGCCCAATCCATGTTATTAATTGTTACTCATAAGTAAAGATCGGATACCTAGGTTGTTATCATTTTACTTTAATTGAATGGAACTCGCTTCCGTCTTCCGTCTTTCTGGATACAACTTTCAATTTAGTATGTCTTCTGCTGGAAAAATAAATTTTTAAATTTATTTATAACGAGACTAGTTTCGAGGGCTTTACCTTCTTCATCAGTCTATTAAAATCGATTCACAGGAATTGATGTGTGAAAGTTTAGCGCGTTCACACATCAATTCCTGTGAATCAACTGTAATAGACTGATGAAGAAGGTAAAGTCCTCGAAACTATAGTCTCGTTATAAATAAATTAAAAAAATTATTTTTCCAGCAGAAGACATACTAAATTGAAAGTTTTTTGCCGAGAGTAGCAGAATTTTTATATATTGAAGGAGACAATAAAAGAGTGTGTCTTCTGCTGGAATTATAAATTTTATTTCATAAATTAATTCCTGTGAATCCATTGTAATAGACTGATGAAGAGGGCATAGCCCTCGAAATTATAGTCTCTTTATAAATAAATAAAATTTATAATTGCAGCAGAAGACACACTCTTTTATTGTCTCCTTCAAGAAGACATACTGTTTTATTGTCTCCTTTAATTTATAAAAAATCTACTACTTTCGTCAAAAAGAAACTTTCAATTCAATAAATTTAAAAATAATAAACTAGTAAAAATGTATTACCATAAATTAAATTGCTTATATTTAATTTAAATATAATTATTTGCAGTAAAATTTGACCTAAAACCTAATTTTGACTATTTTTATGCCAAAATTCTTAATAAAAGGAAAATTAAGAAATTTTGAATAATCAAAAATAAATTAACGAAATTAATGATTACATTTAAAAAATTTACTAATATTTTTTGGAAAGAAATTTTTTCCATAAATATTATAATTTAAATGTAATTTGATCACCAAGTCAATTTTTAACTTTGATAAAATTTTCTACTACTATTTCCAATTTTTTCTGAAACATTTAATAACTAAATAAATTGAAATCCTTAATTTCTGATTGTTTTTATAAAAGAATTAAAAAAAAACTGAAATCTTTATCTAGCTTCCCTTTCACAAATTTTAGTTAGGTCTTTGCTAATTTTATATCAACGAACGATTTGAATTAAGTTTAAAATTTCCTCAGTGGTGAAGTTAATTAGTTCAAATTAAAAACTTGCCTTATAAAAATTCATTTTTTATCCTCAGTTTTTTTTCTGCATTTTTCAAGCTGTGAAGCAAGAAAGCCCACAATCTAATCAATTTTGATTTTGAATTACGAATATTTTGACCCACAAGAAGGAACTTTCTCTGACTTTTTGTCCTCGCGGGTAACTTAATCCAGAAACAAAAACTATTTTTTACAACTCTAATAAGCTTGATCAATATATTGATCAGGCATGATACAAACAACTTTGACAGTTTTTTTTTTTATCAAAATCGGTTTCTAAAGAATTATATGTTCTTTGACAGGCATAAGATTTATGTGAAAGCAAATAAAAACAAAAATTCTTATTAAGAAGTTTTGGCAAAATATTATTTTGCCATCTTCAGTCAAGGGGATAAAATTTGTCGGATTTAAATTAAAGAAAAATATTTGATTTCGTTTGTTTCAAAAAAATTGTAGCTAATGTATCTAAAAAATATGTGTACCTACCATCATCATTTTTAACAAGATTGAAGTATTTTATAGAGACGGACTGAGTGAATTGAGTAGATTTTGATGAAGCAGTCCAAAATTCAAAAAAGAGATAATTTAGACTGTCTTTTTTATTCAAAAATTGACGTTTCGGAGGCTTATTCCTCCTTCTTCAGGGTTTTGAAAGGTCAGTGAAGGAAACCAATATCACATTCCCCTCTGTCTCCTTTCTCAGTGGCAGTAACAATATTATATAGTAGTTTATTCTCAATATAATTTAGTGTTAAATTCTGCTGAGAATGAACTAGTATATAATATTTTTACTGCCACTGAGAGGAGACAGAGAGGAATGTCACATTGGATTTCTTTCACTGACCTTTCAAAACCCTGAAGAAGGAGTGAATAAACCTTCAAAATGTTGGTTTACGAATAAAAAAGATAGTCTAAATGATCTCTTTTTACTTTACCATACAGGGGTATGGTCAAGTATTGTAATCGTGCATGAAAAAAGTGGTTTTTTGTTTCTTTTTTTCGAAATATCTCGAATACTGCTGAAACTATTTTGATTAAAAAAATTGAGCGAAAGCATGGCATTTCGGTCTACAAAAATGCCCTAATAAGTGAACATAGAAAAAATTATATTTTTCGAGATAATAACTGTTTTGTCAAAATGTCTGTTTGTCTGTTTGTTAGTCATTGTGCATTATCAAATTTTTGTGGACGAGCTAGCTCAAAAACTAGTGTCAATATCAAAACCAAATTTCACACATAGTTTTGGTGCATTGAGATTAAGAGCTGATTAGATTTTGGTGCATATCGACCCAAAATTAAGAGGGGTGGAAGGGGGGGTTAAAAAATTAAAAATATGGCCATTTGAGAAAATTCAATCAAATTTTGTATACATAATCAGTGGACCCCCAGAAGTCTAAAAATGCAAAAACTAACCGCTCAAAATAAAGGGGGGGAGTGTAGGATCAGAAAATGAAAATCTAGACCCTTGTACTAAATTCAACCAAATTTTGTATAAATAATCAGTGGGCCCACGTAAGTCTAAAAATGCAAAAACTAACCGGCTAAAATGGGGGTGGGGATGACATTCTAGGCTCTTCTATCAAACTCAACCAAATTTTGAATACATAATCAGTGGGGGCCCAGGAGACTAAAAATGCGAAAACTAACCGCATAAAATGGGGGTGGGGGATGAAATTCTAGGCTCTTGTACCAAACTAAACCAAATGTTGTATACATAATCAGTGGGCCCCCAGAAGTCTGAAAATGCAAAAACTAACCCCCTTGCATGATTATAAATAATTTTATTAAATCTGAGGGGCCAGGTTGTATGATAAAGTCAAGTGGATGGCCACATCAGAACGTGTCAGTTTATTTTTTAATTTTGGACTGCCTCATCATCAAAATCCACTCAATTATATTAACATTATAGATTTAAGTTTAGTAGAACGTTTAATTTTTTTTTTTACTTTTTCCGCGGTTAAAGTAGGCTTTACATCTGAGGATTTTGATTTCTGGTGGATTAATTTGAAAGCGTAAATTGTGAGGATGATTTCATAGGATGGGGAATTGTAAGTGAATGTTGTTAACCCACACACTATATATTCCATTTTTTGTGTTTATTTATCCGAATTCTATTCATAAGGTTGGAGAATGGATTGCGATTCGGTCTGATAGAGGGTGAAGTCTGATGGGGTGGTTTTCCATTGATAGAGGCAAACCCTCAGTTGGATTGTTGCGGAATTTAATACATTGACTCGCTCCATTGAGTAACCATGTTTAAAGGATTTCTGATCTCTCATATAATCCAAATCAATAACAATGGCAAATAAAGTGTATTATTAATTTCGTTCAAGTACCAAACTTTGTATAAATGGATATTACTTCCAGTGATTAGTTGTGTTACTTATTGGAAAACAATTGATTTGTTCATTCATTATTTTAGGAGTTATTCTATTGGTAATTTGATTATTATCGGATTTTTTTGGAACCGGAGATGGTTAATAAATTCAAAACATTATCTATTTAGGATTGCGAATGAACGAAGACCGGCTGGTGAGGAAGGTACATGACAATAACCCTATCGGGAAAAGAAGACGGGGCCATCCAAGAAAACGATGTAAAGAAGCTCTGGCGTAAACAGGCTTTTACCCTAACAATAAGAAGAAGAAGATCTATATAGTATTGAATTAGTTTTTTTTTTATTTATTTATTGTCAACGGGAACAAAGCCCATTTAGACACCACATCAGTAAAGTGTTAGTAGTGCTAGTGAGGGAGTCGAGTTTTAGCCGGGAGAAATTTTATATGCCAGCCAGGATTGAACCCCGGCCTTCCGCTCCAACATCGTCATCATCGATGCCGAAGCGGGGCTAGCGCGTTAGCCAGCTCGGCCAACCCGACACCCTATAATTAGTTTAATAAATCATAAATAGACAGAAAGTCAATGGTTCTGTTTCGCTGACACATTTTTAGAACATCATCTTCAGTGCCCGTTTGAGAACAAAAAGATAATTACACATAATATTTTTGGATCAAAATTTTTTGTTTATAAAGATAAATTAATTATAATTAGTCAATATTCAAACCTGTGTCATGATTAGGTGGATGACTGGAGTTATATTAGAATATTTTTATTATTATATACCTAGTTCAATGATCATAAGCTACGAACAAATAAAATCAGTTCGGCCATATTTTCAATTATTAGATTATACGTGTAATTGGTGTCGTTCAATTTTCTCAAACAAAAGATATCTCACACATCACAGCCTTTGAATAAGTTTGTGGGTGAAAATTGAACGACACCGATTACTTCTAATAATTGAAAATATGGCCGAACTTATTTCATTAGTTTCTAGGTTATGATCATTGAAGGTATATAAAAATACAAATATGCTAATATAACTCCAATTTCCACCTAATCTTGACATGTCTCGCACAGGTTTGAATATTGACTAATTATAATTAATGTATCTTTTTAAAGAACAAATTTTGATCCAAAAATATTATCTGTAATAATTATCTTTTTGTTTTCAGACAGGCACTGAATATACTGTTCGAAAAATATGTCAGTGAAACAGAACCATGGTCTGTCTGTCTATTTATGATTTATTAAACTAATTATAATACTATATATATAATATTTTGAATTTATTATCCATCTCGGTTCCAAAAATATCCAATAATCAAATTACAAATATATTGAAATAAAAAGGAACATATATTTATAAGTTACATTTATTCTATTAGGTTGGAAAAAAATATGAAAGCTTATTATAAGGAATTTTCTCCAAATTTTAATGGCTTGGTAAATTTTTTGCCAGCAAAATATTTGAGTAGGAAAATTGAAACTTGTCAGAGAAATTTTTCACAAAGGGCTGATAATAATATTATATTTTTATTTTTATCTATTGGTGTATGTGTGTTTGTGGATTACGATGCCTTTTCGAAAACAAAAAGTCGTATAAAGTTAGTTATATTACGAAAATATATATTTCTAAAAATATATAAGAAGATTTTAGGCTTTCTTCTTTAATTAAATAAAGTCACCCATAAAGATCAGTAGGTTGTGAGAGTTTAAGTTGCCGATAGAAATAGATTGAAATTTCCTATAATAATCTCAAGAGGGTAACATCTATTAGATCGGATGGAATGTATTATTTTTAATTATGTTAGAATGGTTATTTTTACACCCTCCGGAATCGAACCCGAGTGCCAGTGACAGACCCCTAAATTAGCAGTTTTTATGTGCTTTTCGATGTTTAGATATATTTAAATTTAAAATTATGGAAAAATTCACTAATTCTCTCGCTTTTTCAACACCTCTCGCCATTAATTTAGATACTATCCGAGCAAACGCATTCGCCAATTCGTTAATCCTTATGAATTCTAGACACTGGAACTCGCCTCCGTCGTCCGTCTTTCTGGATACATAATATATAACCTTCAGTCTTTTCAAGATCCGCATCCGCAGATACTTTCAACTCCGATCTAATCCATGAGATTTCTTCTTCTTTTCTCGAAGCAAGAATCCATTCTTGGCTACAGAGATAGCTTTTTGGTGCAACTTCTTCTATCATTATAAAAAAAAACTCAGGCTTTTGCTGATCAAAAAATTGCCAAATTACTAAAATTTATGGAAAGCGTACTGAGTCCTTACGAAGTTATTACTATTTCTTCTATTTTACTCGGAAATAGAAAGCCAATTCCGTCAGATCTCATTCCACTACCTTAATTTATACAGGGTGATTCACGGTCGATGGCACGTTAGACGTTTATGGAAAACGGAAAGCAGGATTTTTCTGATAATTTAGCACCTTGCATTTTCTTACCTGTTCTATCGATCTAAAATATTTTCAGCATTGCGACGTTTCGGTTTCCATCGAAAAGTAGTAGCAACTTTATTTTTTTAAATGTAACGCACCGTATATTAACACGTTTTTAGAACTGCCCTTTTATTAAAATACTTTTTTGTTAATATTGTCCTATACCAATCTCTATCGGTTTTGGAGATAAAAAATATGTGCTAAATATGGTCCAAAACATGGCCTTAATTAAACTTAAATAAATTAGTGCTCTCAATTCATGAAAAGTTGTTATTTTGGTGGTAATTTAGTTACGCCCGAAGTATTTAATTTACGAAATCGACTCCATATTATACAGGGCGTGGTAAGATTATTATTATTATTTTCGTTATTTATAAAAGGGGTCAAAAGTTCGTTTTTTCAAATGAGACCCCCTGTATATTACTCAATAAATTGAAAGACGAAGAAAAATGCTTTAAGATGATATATCATGTCCCTCTACCTAAAACATCAAGTTTTCTTAATAAAGGCGCTTTTTTGAAAAAAATTACTTTTTAATTAATTTAATTTTAACTAACCAAGGAAATATCAAGCTTATGACTTTATAATTTTCTTATAAATAGTCAACAAACTGTTATAAGGTTGATATTTCCATGCTTAGTTAAAATTAAATTCATTAAAAAGTAATTTTTCACGAAAAAGCGCCTTTATTAAGAAAACTTGATGTTTTAGGTATAGACCATGATATATCGTCTTAATGCATTTTTCTTCGTCTTTCAATTTATTGAGTAATATACGGGGGTCTCATTTGAAAAAAACGAATTTTGGACCTCTTTTATGAATAACTGAAATAATATTAATCTTAGCACGCCCTGTATAATATGGAGTCGATTTTTCAGCAAATTAAATACTTCGGTTCTGTCTAAACTACCACCAAAATATCAACTTTAATTTAAACCATATTTAACACAAATAATTTTTTATCTCGAAAACCGATAGAGATAGGTATAGGACAATATTAACAAAAAAGTATTGTAATAAAAGGGCGGTTCTAAAAACGTGTTAATATACGGGGTGTTTCATTAAAAAAAATTAAGTTGCTATGACTTTTCGATGGAAGCCGAAACGTCGCAATGCTGAAAATATTTTAGATCGATTGAACAGGTAAGAAAATGTAAGGTGGTAAATTTTCAGAAAAATCTTGCTCTCCGTTTTCCATAAACGTCTAACGTGCCATCCACCGTGAATCACCCTGTATATGTACAGCTAAAAAGTTAGTTATATGATATATATATATGTTTATGTATATTGATCCTTTTTGAAAAACACGTACTAGTAGTTTCGATGTCATTAGTAGAATGTTAATGTTGTTTTTTCTATGTTTGTTTTTTGCAATTTTTGTTATTAAAAGCAGTTTAAAAACAGTTTCTTTCGAAGATCAGGTTTCTAATAAGATCGCTTGCTCAATGGCCTTTTATATACAAATTCCAATCCTCGTTTTGTTTGCCTAAAGCAATTTAATTTCACTAATATTTATGATTCTAATTGTTTAAGCAAATAAGCCAAATAATAGACTAGTAATTAAGAACGACTAATTCACTAATATTTATGATCCTAATTGTTTAGGCAAATGAGCCAAATAATAAGATTAGTAATTAGGGGACTGTCTGTTGGCGTTTTTTATGATTTTGCCGGAATTTAAAATTTATTCATAGGCAGGGCTAGTTATTATATGAAGAAGAATTTTTAAATATTCGAAACTTCATTATTTTTTTATCTTATATAGTTGAGCTTATAATTGTGCCCATAATTATGGAAGTGGACTAAGTCAAAAAAATTAAAAAATTAGTTTTTTCATATTTTATGTTCCATCCATTTAAAAAGTACAGTAATAAGATGTCCGTTTTGAAAAATCGCATAAAATTGAACCGTTAAGTCGATTTCTAGTTGTGTCAATATACAGAATTCGAATCTTGTTTATTTTATAAAACTTTAAATATCTCGAAACTAACAATCATTTACTTAGACCACTTTCATAATTATGGGCACAATTTTGCTTTTAGTGAATTTTATTCTTGGAAAAACCTTCACGTATTGTATATTAGGGTGCTCCTTATTTTGGATATTTTCGAATATTTAAGCGGACGGGGCCTCATATGATTCTAAATAAATCTCCTAAGTTTCAAGTCTCTATTTCAATTTTAACCTAGTGCTATACAACGATTAAAATTCATATCTAAATAACTTTTTTTAATTTTTTTTAATGATATTGATGGGAGAAGGAGATACACCAGAAGGTGCATCCCCTAAAGGCCTTTATGGGCTGGCCCCTCCATCGTGAAAAGAACAGAGTAGAAAGAAAGAAGCCTGGATCATGAGCCAAATCTCAGAAAGTTAGATACAATCCAATTTACTAATATTTTTAAGGGCTTCGAGCAGTGGTAAATTCTCCGCGCGATAAATTAGTTTTAAATTTATCTCCCACTTAATAAACATGGGGTTTTTGGCATTGAACGATCAAAGAAGTGGTTCAAAAAATTTGAAATTCTGTAAACTTTATCCTTATAATAGTAGCTATCATTCAGAATTTTTACATATTTTTAGCTATTATAATTTTGGAATCTATAACTTACTAATACTAAGAAATAGCAGTATTTTATCTAGACGTAACTCCAAAATTGTAATAGCTAAAAATCTGTAAAAATTCTGAACGATATCTAGTATTATAAGGATAAAGTCTACATAGTTTCAAATTTTTGAACCAGTACTTTGGCCGGAATAAAAAATTGATCGTTCAATGCCAAAAACCTCATGTTATTTAGATGGGAAACTTAATCGCTCTCTATAGCACTAGGTTAAAATTGAGAGAGAGACTTGGAACTTGGGGATATTTTTTTTATTTATTTAGAACCATATGAGCCCCTGTCCGCGTAAATATTCGAAAATATCCAAAATAAGGACCCTAATATACTTTCGAAAAAAATTATCCTTTGATCAGAAATATCATTCAAATCTAAAATTAATTACCATGTTTATAAGTTGTACCTACTAAAATTATACGTTGTATATGGATATGATATCTATAATGAATACCTATAGGTTTAGTTAAATCTAGCCTTTTTCTCGATCAAATACAGTTTGTTTTCCCTAACATGGCAAATAATTTTGTCTATTTGAACCAACAAAATCTATTGACATCAATAGGAAACAATCTATTGATTATTTATTTATTTTTCAATTCCTATTATAAACCCAATCATTCCATTGATTCATGATGGTAGAATCATAGGGAAATTTTTTTTTTAAATGAAATTGAATGCAAGAAAGGGCACAGTCTATAGATTTCGAAAGTCTCTTGCTGCATTATCCAAGAAAAGAGGAAATTGATCAGGAGAAAGGCTGGAGGCGTAGGTGTTTGTACATCCGGGATTTGAAGGTTTTAAGGTTATAAGTATCAAGAAAGACGGAGACCGGGAGCGTATTCCAGTTCTTTGAAGTCATGGGGACAAAGATATTGGAGAATACTAAGTAGGGGAGACCGGGGAAATTTTTCCAAATTTTTATTTTTGTATTTTTTATTTTTATCTTTTTTGAAGTAAATAGGATATCATTACATTCCCTATACATTTATCTACAAACTAGCACACTTATTTTTCAAAAAGTTCATATAGTTTTTGACAGCAAATGGTCAAGTCTGATCATGTGAAGTTGGAAAATATGCCCCGTATGAAGGGCAAGTTTTCCAGGTTACTAAAAATGTACGAGGGAAAATTTTTCAACTATACTTTATTTTATTTATTGGGCCTCCCAGGAGCGGGCCGCCTCTTACAAGACAAAAGATGATTACACAAATTTATTTACAAATCTTTCACACTTTCGGCTTCAGAACAAATTAATTCAGATTCAGAGCAGGTGGCTGAGAGAGCCAGGATTAATCCTGGCTAACATTTCAGATTTCTTTTTTTTTTTTTTATTCACAAAAAATAATCATACGCCACCCGCTCTCCATGTTCTTCTGCCGAAAGTGTAAAAATTAAGAAGAGATCCCCTCATCGCCCTATATGTCAAATCGTTTATTGTTTTTTGGGATATACCCAGGGCGATGAGGGGCACCTACCGCTTTATGCCACCACACTCCCTTCCACGAGAGTGTGATGGCCTCGACCCTGACCGAGCCCGCCCCGACGCCAAAATGGTAAAATGGCCTTTAAATGGTAAAACACAGGTAATAAATATTACTTGTTACTTAATAACTATTTTTTATAATAAACTAAAAAGGAATAATAATAGGACATTCCCCGTATGCTTTTGGAAAACTTGCCCCGTCGCCATTTTGGAACATTGACACTACCCACACGAGTAGCGGTGTAAGTTATTTGCAAAACAAACGCATATCTATGTGAAGAAAGTAACCCTTTTTTTAGTACATCCAATGTCAAAATAATAAGTTTAATGCTAGTACGTTTATTTTAAGTTTTAATAATGAACTGAAAAAACAGATTTGACGACGATGTGACAGCAACTACTAAACTAAAACTTTCATAGAGGATGGGTGCCATGTTACTACTTCAGCCAGTTGGCCCGCCTGGGTCATTTAGCTGCTTAATTAAAAACTAAATCGAGTTGGAAACGTGCCCCTAAGGAAAATGTACCCCGGTCTCCCCTACCCATTATTTTTTTTCACTCACATCTATTGTCTTATTTACTCTCAACCGAACTCTTTCAAGTTTCCAAGGCAAGATTTTCAATTTATCCTAACTTCTGGTTTGTCCTCAAACTTTCAAGACCACATAGAGAATGTTGTTATCACCAAAAGGCCTGCCTCATCAATCATAACGTTTGTGAAAAAATCAAATCGTCTCTTGCATTAAGCAAGAAAAATCGTATTCTTTGGTCAGGTCGTGTATAACGAAATGAATTGAAAAACATCTAGAGGGATAAAAAAAAAATTACGTGATCCAGATAGACGTCATTGCGGAAGATTCATAGTTCAATAGTTCAAATCAATCTTTTTCGAAAAGTAGCCAGGAGAGCTTATCCGGAAATAAGGCTATCACATGGGAAATCGCCAAACCTTTTAAATTAGAAAAAAGGAATTCAATCGGATTACTCAAGTTTTAGGTCCAAGCCATTAAATTCGTAATGCAAAAATTCGATTAAATTTAGGAATATACTCATATCTATAACTATGCTTAACCATAGAACGCATAAGCCGGACCTCTCATGCTTGGTCACACCTTTTCTTTTCAACAACTTTCATAAAAGCGGTCCCATAAATTCCAAGTTTTTAATATTCCTTCATTAATATATAATAATAGTATTTTTAAAGGGTTTTTCTAAAAAAAAATTATATACCTAATTTTTTCTTGGAACCATTTTACAAACACAGTCACAAGACGGGTCTCTCAGGCCCGGGAATTTTCTGTGTATTGAAACAGTAAAAACAGTATTGAGATATTATTTATTTTTATAAATCCTGATATAAATTAATAAAAAAAGAATATAATTATTGAAACATGTATTATAAACCATTAAACCTATAGTGGGTCTGACAGGCCCGGCTCTTGACTTTTGGGTAGGTAATTTTTCATTTTTTTTTAGAGCCAAGTTTAGTAAAAAATACATGAAAACAGTAAAAAAGTATTGATTTATTATTTATTTTTATAAATCTTGGTATAAATTAATAAAAAAATATGAATATAATTATTGAAAAATGTGTTATAAACCAATTAAACATATAGTGGGCCTGACAGGCCCGGCTCGCGACTTTTTGTCTGTGAAAAAGCTTGTGCGTTCTAGGGTTAAAAAGTATTTTTCTCCGGCTAGTAGATATGTATAAACAAAATAATAAATAAATAAATAAATAAAAATGAAAATTTTGGATAAATTTAAAACTCTCCAATCACCTGACGAGTTATCAGGGTAATTTTAAATGTCAATTTTAAGTGTCGTCACGTCAGTAGTAAATATATTAAAATATTAATTATTATAAAAATTGAATTTTCTAATTTGTTAAACATCTTTTATTATTCTTCTAATCAATCAAAATTTCAAAATTGTTGAAATTATCATGGTGTTTTTTAGGGGCGTTTTAATGCAAAATATATTTTTTGAGAGGTGTTTTTTAATTTTTTTTTAATCAGGGAATCCAAATCATTTAAAAATAAATATAACAATCTTTTATTATGAGAGTAGAAGTCTGAATTTAATTGTGTGGTGGTGAGTGAGTTGCCGGAGAGAAAATGAAAAGGACTATTTTATTGGAAATTGTATTGTTAAATTGTAATACATTGGGATTAGAGAATGTGTTGTAATTTGTATACAGTATAGTTAATTAATATTCTTGTATTATATTAAATTTAATTATTGTATAGCTCAGAATGGATGGAAGGCAGTTCAGAAATAAATTGGAAATGTTTTCCATTTATATTATCTTTGAAACCGACGTACTATATATTCTCTTTTGCTCTATAAGAGACAGAGGCGTAGCCACGGGGTGGGGGTGGGAGGGTTCTGACCCCCCCCCCAGGGCAAGGCGCATGGGATGAGTAACGGCAACGACAAACCGTTTCTTATGGCAAACTAACCGTAATTAAATGTATTTCATATGTTTAATCAAGAATTATGTTCTTTTTTAATTTCTTGAAGTACCTTTTTAGTCCAGTTAAATTGTTCTCTAAAGGGCCTCTCGCGAGAAAGTTTTAGGCTAGTTATGATTTCTTGATCCTATATGTTTTTTGGTCTTCTGAATACGAATCTGAGGTTTACTAACAAAATTTCGTGACGGAACATTGTCAAAAATTCAAAAAAAGGTAAAAAAATCTATTTTTTGGTGGTTTTTTGATTATAACTCGAAAACTATCAAATTTTCGTAAATAACCTTTCTTTTCAAAATTAAAGTTCATAAAATTTCCTACAAAGGATAGGATCCGAACCCTCAAAAGTATCATGGAATCTATAAATCTAAGAGTTTAATAAAAAAAAGTGGTCCAAGTAAACGTTCAAGTCAACAAAATTTCCTAGAGAATGAGAAAGAAATCAAGTTTATAGAATGAGTGGTTTTCATTTTATAAAAGAAAAACTGCGATTTTTTGCAAAAAATTGCAGTTTTTCAAAAATTTAACCTCATTGCGGCACGGGTTACCATTATCCATTTAAGATGAAACTTTGTTTGAATTGTATCAAATTTAATCTAGTTTAAAAATGTATAGTAGTCTTTCATGGTCAAAATAGGAAAAAATCGAAAAAAGTGCGAGTTTTTGGGATTTACGGAAATAGAAAAAATACGCCAATTTTCAACTAGCGCTTGAGTCCGAACGGTTGGTTAAAAAAAAACTTAAATGATGAAATTTGTAGGAAACTTTATGAACTTTCATTTTGAATAGGAAAGTTATTTAAGAAAAGTTGATAGTTTTCGAGTTATAAGCAAAAAACCGCCAAAAAATGAGATTTTTTGTACATTTTGTTGAATTTTTAACAATGTTCCCTGACGAAATTTTGTTAGCAAACCTCAGATTCGGCACAACCAAAAAACATAAAGGGTCAAATAAATTACAACTACCCCAAAACTTTCCGGATAAAAACACAATTTAACTTGACTATTTGTTTTAATAAAAAAAAAAAATTCCCACTAAAAAAATCCCCCCCCCCCCCCCCCCGCCCATGAAAATTTTCTGGCTACGCCACTGATAAAGAGAAGGACATCCTCAAAGGCTTCAATAAATATAAATATAATTAAAAATGCAATAATTTAACTGCATAATAGAATCAGTAAATTTCATAAAGAGCTGCTATAACTAGAATAGGTTAAAACAAGGCCAGGCTGCACAAAATATTAAACTAATAGTAATATATCCAATTTAAATCTGGGATTCATGATAACGTCCCACTCAAAAGCTTAATGGCAATTAAACACGGAACTTGACACAGATGGAAATACAGATCCATGAATTCGTGGTATCTCTTGTAAAAACACTCTCTGATCAATATGTCAACCCATAAATTGAGCCAATTACCGTTTCGAGGGCTTAACACTCTAACTTAATTAATAGTTGATGCTACATATGCACAAATTATTATTATTCCAAGTATATTTAGATGTTTGACAGAGATAGATTCTCAAGAAACAATAAGCTACAACACATAATGAACATGTTATATGTAATCAAAATTGAAATAGTATTTCGATAAACACAATTAATGACTATTACGTAGAGAAAACAAAAGAAAATAATGTTATATTGGCCACTTTCTACTAAGTTATTATTCGGTACGCTCAGGGAACTGGGCTCGATGGACAGCCATAGTGTTGAATTGAAAATCCAGTGACTACTTTCTAAAAAGTTTATTTATTTTAGGAATTCTTTATAACTCTAGTTTTATTAATTTATGAAGGGGTTAAAATAAGAGATGTCCAGCTTTTATTTATTTCTTTTTTATTTATGAACTCCCGCTAACGTTTCGGCTATTAGTTGTAGCCATCTTCAGTGCTATACAATTTTTTTTAATGATATTGATGAGAGAAGGAGATACACCAGAAGGTGCATCCCCTAAAGGTCTGTATGGGATGACCCTCCATCGTGAAAAGAACAGAGTAGAAGGAAAGAAGCCGGGATCACGAGCCAAATCTCAGAAACTTAGATGCAATTCAATATCCAATTCACTAAGTTTTTAGGGGCTTGACAAATAATGTTAACAACACTAAATCGGCCTTGTCCGAGTACATCAATCAATTATAATTTTGTTTTTCTACTCAGCGGGATTTGTTAATATTTATATAAAACAATTTTTTTGGATACACCAGTCATCAGAAAAACAAAATTATAATTGATTCATGTACTCGGAAAGGTCGATTTAGTGTTGTTAACATTGTTTGTCATTGTTTACCTCTGAAGATGGCTATAACCAATAGCCGAAATGTTAGCGGGAGTTCATAAATAAAAAATAAAAAGTAAAAGCTGCACGTCTCTTATTTTAACCCCTTCATAAATTAAAAAGTTTATTATACGGTAGAAGGAAATTGTTGAATTCCTTGAAAAAATTTTTTAGATACGGTAGGTCCCTTTGGATGACAAAATGTTTGATTTTAAAGTTAGCACTTGGTTACAACTCCTGAAAACGATGAACCCTTTTGACATAAAATAAAATATTATCAAACAACTTGATATATAACTTGGGCTTTTTAAATTCTAGTACCTGTCGGAACGAGCGCTTCGTTCGGCAATTTTTTTATTTTAATTATTGTTTATTTAATCAACCTCATGTTTTGTTTTAATTCAACCACATTATTAATTTTTTTCAACCACCTGTTAATAATTAGTTTAATTAAAAAAACCTATCAAAATATATCCACTCGACCGCGAACCCAAAGGTCGAAAATAATTTTCTTCTTCACTCCAGGGTGCAATCACAATGAGCCGAGAGGATAAGAGCTAAGGTTCTTATAAAGACGTCGCAGCGCACATGCGAAGATCCCCGGTTCGAATCCCGGCTGATCCTTTTGTCTATAATATAAAAATCTTTTTTTCGTTCGCTAATTTAATTTAATTTATAATTGTCTTTCGACGCGGCCTCATTGTGATTGCACCTTGGAGTGAAGAAGAAAATTATTTTTGACCTTTGGGTTCGCGATCGAGTGGGAGGGATATAGTTTAATTAGTCAAGCCAACTACAGAGCTGCGAAAAATGAACGAGGAAGAGATTAAAAGATTAAATAAAAATGAAATTCCAAATTCATATAGACATTAAGTATCAGCTTGGGTTCGGGGATCAGTGCCGAGAGGATAAGAGCTAAGGTTCTTATAAAGCCGTCGCAGCGCATATGCGAAGATCCCGGGTTCGAATGCCGGCTGATCCTTTTGTCTATAATATAAAAATCTTTTCTTCGTTCCCTAATTTAACTATCAAAATATTTTTTCCCAAAAATTGAGACCTGGTTATATAATAATAAATGTATTTAGAAATAAATTGTTAATATTTAGTTCTTTATAAAAACATGAATAAAACGTTTCGGGAGAAACATTTATCTTTAAAGTAGTAGTAGTTTTTGCATTTATAGCCCTCCAGGGATTATATAAACAAAAGTTGGTAAGAGCTCTAAGATCGAGAGTTTTCATTTTTATTATAGTTCATTTAACCTTAAGGGAGTTCGAGACAGTTTATCTATCTGGTTGATCTTCGAAAAAATCTTTTGTATTTCTCCAGAGTGACAACCTCTGCATACCAAATTTTTTAATAAAAACATTGTTAATAATGAGGTTAATTTCGAATGAAAATATTTGTTTTGATAATATTAATAAAAAGAATATTGAGATAAATTTTTCTCATTATAAACAAATTTATTTATCACAAAAACGATTTCAACAATAAGAGTTCTAGTGCTTTTGTCATATTTTGTAGGCTGCAAATAACTTTTTATTTTTATATTTATGAATAACTAATTAACCAGATTGTCAAATCTATTGAAAAATGTATCATTCGATTTCTAAAAGTTGAATTATTGATCTGAATATATTTGTTGAAAATGGTATAATTTGTATAAAAGTTATAACCCTTTTAAAAGCTCGGTCCATTTACTTCCATGTTAAAAGGATAATTTTCAATAATTTATTTTTCGGTAATGAGACAGACGATAAATTTCAAATTTCGGTAATAAATATTTAATGTATCTATGATTCGATGGGAAAAATTTGAGAATTTTCTTATAAAAATGATAAACAGTCTCGAACCTCCTTAAAGTAAGAATGGATATGATTCTCTCTGTAAAATGCTAATTTTGAGAGGAAATTTTAAAAGTAACCAGCATCTGAGTTGTTCTCGTATCCGTACCTTTGCGAAAATCTGAAGAAATCGATTGTAAATCAAAAATAGCGATTGATTCTTATTTAATACTAGAAGAATGACTATTCTACTTTGAATTTTGAACACTTCTATTATTATTAGTAACCGTTGCTGAAGACATAAAGGAATCGAATTAAAATCAAAAATAGTTGCTAATAATGATCGAAACGTCAAAAATACAATGTCGAATGATGATTCCTCAGATATAAGATCAATGGCTAATTTTTTATTTTAAGTCAACATTAACTTCAAATTATGTTGATCAATGTCCATTATAATTAATAGATTAAAAATTCACAGTTCATTGGACAATGTTTTTTATTGAAGCTCTTATCCAATTTTTGTACAACGTTTCGTCTCTCTCGAGACTTTTTCAAGCACTCAAGTGGTTAGAGCAACATTGGTTGAAATAACAATAAAAATAATTGAGATATAGTAGAATTTTTTCTTTTTAGATTGATACAATAAAATCCATCTAGACTTATTTTATTGTATCAATCTAAAAAGAAAAAATTCTACTATATCTCAATTATTTTTATTGTTATTTCAACCAATGTTGCTCTAACCAATTGAGTGCTTGAAAAAGTCTCGAGAAAGACGAAACGTTGTACAAAAATTGAATAAGAGCTTCAATAAAAAACATTGTCCAATGAACTGTGAATTTTTAATCTATTAACTTCAAATTTTAAATAGGAAATTTTTTCAATCTGTGCCTATATGTGTTTGTTAAGAATGAATGTTTATAAATTGACAAATATGCAAAGAGATTAATTTGCTTGAGCCCTGAGGAAGTCAATAAAGTAGACGAAACGTTGGCATAAAATAAAAAATACCTGCATAAGCTAAAAATTGTCCTTATTTCCATACAACAACTTATTAATTAACTTCAAATTATCCATGATATCTGATTAATAATAAAGGAATAAACATATTAACTAAATTAAATCAATTTCAAACGACTATGTATAGTTTAACAACGATTCGTTGCAGTTTATTTTAAATAAAAATAATAAATATCGAAATCACGAAAAAAATAGCCAATTAAATTATCATAAACTTTTGATTTAAAACAGTTTAAATATTAAAATTCACTGGTATGGAATTTCCACTTTGTGAATTTTACTCCATTAATGAGGTAATTTTATTAACAATTGAGGGAAACAATATAAATAGACGAATTTCGTGGTTAGTAATTACAAATATGAATAATAACAATGTTTTTCTCTTTTTGCAATTTATTACTTATTGTCTACGTGTTTTATCTGTTAATTTTCAAATATTGCTATTCAATGAATTATCATTCAAGCAAGTGGAAATCAATGATAATTGTTAATCGTAATCACAATAAAGGTATTAATGGAATCTCTCTTGCTGGTGCATTAAATCAGGCTCACCCACAATAACCAAGCTCATTAATTTACGATTGGTTGAAAAATACCCTTTTCTCCTATTCAGTTAATAATTCAGGGTTAATTAGAATTTGAATTTTTTAAGAAAAATAAATTGATTGAATGTTTTAATTAACACTAGAACAGAGTGCTTCTCAACCGAAACTATACCGAGAACCACTAAAATTCCCGACACGGTGAAGAAATATATTTTTTAAATTACTTTTGAGGTATCATGTTTTTTAATCATTATAACATTGAACACAAGTTTTAATAAAAACACTTCACTATAGGTTTTATTAATTTTCACATAGGCTTATAACTATTTTGCTTAACATAATTAATATAAATATTAAATTTATTTTGATTAGTTATGTCCATCGATTAAATTATTAAAGTTGTTATAGGGAAATAAGGACTATATTTTTTATGCAGATAATTTATATTTTATTGCGGACGGTTCGTCAACTTTGTTGACTTCTTCAGAGCTCAAATAGTTAACTTCCCTGCATGTTTACTAAGAAAGAATAATTATAAAAATGACAAATATGCAGGGAAGTTAACTGTTTGAGCCCTGAAGAAGTCAACAAGGTTGACGAAACGTTGCCAATAAAATATAAATTATCTGCATAAAAAATATAGTCCTTATTTCCCTATAACAACTTTAATAAATATTAAATTTAAATAGTCTGAACTTTGAGTCGTAAATTTCTCTATGATATAGGCGGGGGTAATCAATTATACTTGATAATATCAATTTTTTTCATATTCTTAATTGTCATTGAGAATAAAGAATATTAAAAAAAAATTGATATTATCAATTATAATTGATTACCTGAACCCGAGGGATGTACCGCGATTGGAATTAGGTGTATACCGTCTTTGGAATTACCTTGGAATTCATTAGATGTCATCTATTGTCTTCCACTTGGAAATGAAAGTGGAAGTGGAAGTAGGTGTACACGATTTTAGGTCGCGGTTCACCCCTCGCCCGCACCTATATCATAGAGAAATTTACCTCTCAAAGTTCTGATTATATAAAATTAAATAATTTCTCGGTGGACTGAAGGAAAGTCGAAATAAATATTGAATAAATAAATAAAATCACACTTATTGAACCGAATGTTTTCTACATTTGATTCAACCGCGAATCTAATGTAGGGAATTTTTGTCAAATATTGAGTGAAAATAATATTTGAACTTATATATTTCTAACTTGAAATAATGATATTAATTAAATTTTATAATTTTTCTCATTAATATATCAAATCAGCGCGGTCAAAATAATTCTCGTTGAGGTATCAATTATTCTTTGATATATTAATGAGAAAAATTATAAAATTTATTTCACACTTATTGTTTCGATTATATAAAATAAATATACTTTGATTAAAGTTAATGTAACAATATAATTATTATCTGGAGTCTGGATGACTATATGAAAGTTTTTAGGCAAATTAAGATTATATTGGCTTAATTAAATTATTATTATTATTATTATTTTATTTTGGCTTCGGGCTTAAGCCATTTAGAAATGTAATTATATTATTATATACGACGATTTTAGCGATTTTCAAAACCTTTTCGCATATCAGTAAATATTTATTGTGGTCCGCGGACCATCGGTTGAGAAATAGAAAATGCATTAGAAAACACTTTTTGGGTTTCGTACTTTAAATAAATTTAAAATATTTTGATAAAGTAATTAAATATATTATTTGTTTAGGTTTAAAATAAGAGACGTGTAGCTTCAATTTTTTCTTTTTATTTATTTCTCAATTCCCACTAACTTTTCGGCCATTGGTTATGGCCATCTTCAGAGCTAAACAATAGAACAATATTAATGACAACAAATCAGTCTCGCCCGAGCACATAATCAATTACAATTTTATTTTTCTGCTTACCGGGAATTAGTCTAAAAAAGTTAAAAAAAACTAAAAAAGTTACAAAGCAAAAAGCTGCTAAAGAAGTTGAAACGCAAGAAGATACTAAAGAAGTTAAAAAGCAAGAAGGTATTAAAGAAGTTGAATTTCAAGAAGATACTAAAGAATTTAAAACGCAAGAAGTTGTTGAACTTCAAAAAGATACTAAAGAATTTAAAACGCAAGAAGTTACTAAAGAAGTTGAATTTCAAAAAGATACTAAAGAATTTAAAACGCAAGTAGTATATAAAGAAGATGAAGCTCAAGAAGATACTAAAGAAGATGAAGCTCAATAAGACACTTCAGAAGATATAAAAATGAACATAGATTAAATTTTTCAATCATTCAAAATTATTTTAAGTTATTTTTAAAATAAAATAAATTTAAATTAGTCAATATTTATATAAAAAAATTTTGATACACTTGTCATTAGTTAAAATTATATACAAGGAACAAATAGGATATATACAAAACTTTTTACAGGGTTCGCCAGAAAGCCGAAAGATATACTCTTCTCAATCGTCTTAATATATTATGATAGGTTTGCTAGAATTTTAATAAAAAAGTCAAACAATATTGTACAAAAGAAAATGTTTTAGAATTGCTGAGAAATTTTCGATTGGTATTCTATTGTCATTTCCGTTAAAAATTGACAAGATGTTCTGCTTTTGTTTAAATAAAAATACACTGATCCTAGTATTTGGTCGGTAAAAGATACATGGCAGAATCTCTCGATAAAAGCAGCCACTCTGGAAATTAAACACGTTTGATTAGAGACGAATAAAAAAGACAAATAGGAGAAAACCCGATAGAATAAATTAAATGGTAAAGATTGATCCAATTCTTTGCAAAAAAGAAAAAAAAATAACATTGCCAAATAAATCCTCTTTCCTTAATTCAGTGTCTCGAAATAAATACTATTTAGTGAAAATGTGATTAGTTTGTGTAATAAACTAGAGTACATATTCGCATAAAGCCATGTGAACTTAGCCTCAAATTTTCTACCCAATTTCCATTATAAGTCCATCTCTTTACACACAGCTAAACATGAGAGGAGTATAATACCCTTACTTTCCAGAGAGAATGGAAATTATCTTAGTCTTGTTATATTTATTTATTTGCTTTCTGTGAAAGTCCATTTTACAAGGAAATAATACAGTACATTAGAAAAGTAGTAAGTGAGATTTACTCAATAGAGAGGAGATTGGATATTTATGTTGACAATTTATTTCACGGCTCTCAATCGCTGAAACGTGGAAGATTTCTGGTTGTCATTAATTTTAGATTATGTAGTTTTAGGACATTTGAACATACATCTACGATTTTGTTAAGGGAGAATGGTGTAGGTTCTTGCTGGCATTTCATATTTTTAATAAAGTGAGAATTGAAGTAGACAATAAAAGAGTGTGTCTTCTGCTGGAATTATAAAGTTTATTTATTTATAACGAGACTATAGTTTCGAGGGCTTTGCCCTCTTCATCAGTCTATTAACAATGTATTCACAGGGAATTCACTTATGAATTTCATAAATTAATTCCTGTGAATATATTGTAATAGACTGATGAAATTTCGTAGAATTGTAATAGCACTGCGAATAGATAGCTGAACATAGTCTCGTTATAAATAAATAAAATTTATAATTCCAGCAGAAGACACACTCTTTTATTGTCTCCTTCAATATATAAAAATTCTGCTACTCTCGACAAAAACTTTCAATTTAAAGTAAAGAAAATTTAAAAAATTTTAAATTTTTAAAATTTTTTTAAAAATATATCTTTCTAGGTTAGTTTCAAAAAAATAAAGGACAAGATGCTTATTAGCATGACTCTATATATATACTCCCTTGATCAAAAAGTTTCAGGAATCTATACAGAAAATCAAAAATACAAATTTATTCATCAAAATCGATATTGTCTCCTTCAAAGTACTCCTTATCGACTGCAAGGCACTTATTCCAGCTCTTGATCTAATCCTCAAAACATTTTTTATATTTGGTTTTCGGTTTGACCATCAGGGCCGTCTTCGATTTTTTCATTATCTCCACTTGGCTGCTAAAACGCGTTCCCCTGAGCGATTTTTTGAGTCGACTGAAGCGGAACAAGTCGCAGGGAGTCAAATAAGTCGAATTCGTTGGTTGATGGGCGGTATTCGTTCCGTTCTTGGTCAAAAAGTTGCGGATAACGATGGAATTATTCGGTCGTGCGTTACGTGATTCCCAGAAATCCGGCCTTTTTTGGCATCTCAAAGCCAAATCATTAAACAAAATGTCTTGAACGGATTCATAAGCGAGGTTCAAGTTCGCTGCCATCTCTCCAATGGTCAATTTACAGTTTTCGGCTATCATTTTTTTGATTTTATCGATGTTTTCGTCGGTTTTCGATGTCGACTGCGTTCGTCATTCTCGACAGACTCACGAAAACTTGGGCCACACATAAAAGTTTGTTTTCGATAGAGACTTCTTCAACATTTTCGCACCGTTTGTAACTCTTAATTTAATAGAAACTCGTTGATGCAAAGACGGTTTTATTTTTAAAATTGTAAAAATCGAAAAAGAAGAAAAAAATAGTCCATACCGAAAACCGAGTATAAAAAATGTTTTGAGGATTGAATCAAGCGCTGGCATAAGTGGGCTGCAGTCGATGAGAGTACTTTGAATGGGACAATATCGATTTTGATGAATAAATTTGTATTTTTGATTTTCTTAATAAATTCCTGAAACTTTTTCATCAAGATAGTATATATTTCGGAGTACGAGTCCATCTTCAGGAATTCAAAGAGGAAACTAAGTACAAAAAATTACTCAGTTTTCTCTTTGAACTTCTGAAGATGGGCGAAATAAATATAGTCATGCTAATAAGCACCTTGTCTTTTATTTTTGTGAAACCTACCTAGAATTTTATATTTTTAAAGTTTTTAATATTTTTTTAAATTAAAAAAAAAATATACATTTTTTAAATTTTATATATATACTTTTTACATCTACGAGGTGTGATTGGAAACTTTTGAGACTGGAGTTGCATTTATGAATTCTCATACCTATGTAATCTATATAAAATTAAGGTTTTGTTGTTACATTGGTCCAAATCACGCCAAATTTTGGTTGTACACCTTTCAAGCAAAGTTATGAACGAAAACACCCTCAACAAAATTCCTGTCTGTATGATTGCGTGGTTTCCTCTAAAAGTTGCTCATGATTCAAGTAAAAACGGCTGAAGGGATTATTATCAAATTTCATATTTACATCAGATGTCTTCTAAGTTATGTTTATTTCTATATAACGTTTTGATATTTTGACCCCAAAAGGCGATTTGGGATGGTACACGAATGGAAATGATCAAATAACTCCTAAACCATTAACTCTAAGGCAAATTTTGTAATGAGCAAAATTGTAGGGGAAGTGATTTATGACAACTTTTTTTTAAAAAAATACCCCCAAAAACCACCCAAAAAGGGGCAGCTAGTATAATATATAGAGATTGAAAATTCTAAATAATTTTTATTTCATTATTGATTAATAAAGTTATTTAATTAATTAATTTAATTATTAGCCTACCATTATATAAATAATTCAATTAAAAAATTAATACATTTTATTTCAATAAAGAATTTAAATAGAAATTGTTAAAAGTACGAGAGGACAGCAGTTGATTATTATCTCTAACTGTACTTTTTTACTTTATTTTTTCAGGCGACTCGCTTCACTCTCCTGCCTAACCCTACCACGAAGGACATCTCAGCTCTCAAGTAAGCTATTCAACTATTTATTTGGAATAAAATATAGAATATATGTTGCGCAGAAATCCGAAACGAGTTAGAACACAATTGTTTAGTTAGATCTTATTCTAACAAACCTCTTTTGTGAGTAAGAAAGAGATTTTAAGGAAAACTGCAATTTACTGAAAAAATTATTATATTATCATTATTATTATTTCAATTTATTCTTTGCAGTGTTTAATGGTTGAAACTAGTTTTGACTTATATTAATTACTTCAAAGTGTTTTTACATGTCAAGAACAGCATATATATTTGGAATATACAAGTATAAATTAATTGAATAATGTTACTTTTTAACCAACTTCAAAAAAGGAGGAGGTTATCTATTCGACTGATTTTTTTTTTTGTGTGCATATGTTACCTCATATCTCCGCCAATTGTGAAACAATTTTGAAAAAAAAATTTGCATTGGGTTCAGTCTACCTTCCGATTGGTCCCGATTGGTTTTTTCATAGGTATTAGACCTTTTTTGTTAGGTTTGTTTAGGCCTAACTTCTTTGTTTATGAACCGATTTCGATGATTCTTTTTTTATTCAAAAGGGGGTATCTTAGGGATGGTCTCAGATTAATTTGGTCAAGTTCTGATGATATTTTAGACGTAGTTGATTATGATAGTTCTGTAATTAATATTTTGAGATGGGTCGCCTTTATTGGGATTAAGTGTACCCTGGCTAATTTCCAGCTCTCAGGGAATATATATTCCTGAATCATAAGAAAGTTGGAATAGCTTAGATAGGAGAGGGGCGCATTTTTTGATAAGATTTGAGGGGGGCTTTTATCGGGGCCAGCAATGGAATCTGTCTTTAATTTCTTGGTACATTTTATTTCTTACTTGGGACCTGAAAATAATATTGGTACATGTTATTTTGGGGGGAGTAAGATGGTGGGTTAAGCCCTTTGTCATTTAAAGTGGAATTAGTGGTAGTAATTTTGAATCACGTCTGCAAACATAAAACTGCTGATTACTTAGAATACCGCTAAATATATTAATTAAAATCCACGTGTACATATTTTTTAAATCTTTATTTTGACGCCACAGTCACGCACTCTTGAGTTTATTAATCTTCCTCACAGTGTGCCCCTTCCTTATTCACCATCTATGGAACATGCTTATATTTGTCCACCTTTTTAAATTTAAATTGTTTAATTTTCTAAAGTTTAATTCTAAATATTTTTTAAAGAAGGAGTTAAAGTTAAGCCGAGAGTTTAATGTTGTCGCAACATAGCGTTGACGCAAATTCAAGTCACGAGCACATATTTACAAATTTAACATTTTATTAAAGTTATTTATATAATAAATTTACTTAGAAAAAAACTTACTATTGTTCAAAATTAGTTAAGAAACCATGAGATATTTGGGTCGGCAAAATAAAAATAAAATATAATATATCTAAAGAATCTTGAGAGTGTAATCGATGTGTTGTCATGAGTAATTTTTATTAGGTTTCAGAAAATTTGTGTTCACAATCGAATACAAGTTAAAAAAATAGTAATCTTGGCCAATTGGCTACCCCGTGAGGAGGGCCCATCTGATGTGATTTCTTAAAAAAGCTCTTAACGTTTTTTTAGTAAACTGTCGATGGGCACCCACTTTCCAATTAGTTTATCTCTAATTTGAAATAATCATCCCATTTTTCCATTCAAATTACTTCATTTTGACTTTCTCCTAAGTCATTTTGAGAAAATCGGAAAAAAGACGAAATTGCAAAATACCAAAAATCTTCAAGTAAACATCAACTTCCGTTTATTCGATTTTAGCCAAAATCTTGAGGTTCTTCTTCTAGGCTCTAGATAGCTTAAGTTTCAAATCCCAAAGCTCTGCTCCTAGACAAGATATGAAAGATTAAAATAAAACATGTTTTTTACTATAAGCTCCGAAATTAATGAATATTGAACGCCACCTGGCGATGCAACCTGAAGCACAGAGCGTTCTATTCGAATGCATACCCTAAAGAATGCAGGCGACGCATGCTTCAGTATTGCTGGCTTAATTATTCCAACATTTTCGAGAGCTTGAAAAATAATAATTAAAGATTCCAAAAATCTTTAATTTTTATTTAATGTGATATTTTGGGTTATACTTAAAACAGATAATTCTAAAATATTTATTCAATATGACTGAAGTAGTTTTTGGAGACAGACTGGTAAATGAATTGAATGGATTTTTATGAGGCAGTACAAGGTTCAAAAAAAGGCTTTGAATAAAAAAGATAGATATAATTATCTCTCTTTTTAGAACCTTGGACTGCCTCATCAAAATCCATTCAATTCAAAACCCAGAAGAAAGAGTGAATAAAACTCCCAAACGTCGGCTTTGAATAAAATAGATAGATAATTATCTCTCTTTTTTGAACCTTGGACTGTCTCATCCAAATCCATTCAATTCATTAAATAATTTTATTAGAAATAAAAAAATACTTTTTAAAGAATCATTGAATTATTCGAAAATTAATAGGCAATGAATCTCAAATGGGTATATAGTTTGAAATGAAGATTGTGACGCGATCTATGTAGATAAAACAGAACGGAATTTGAAAATTCGATACAAAGAACATTTCAGGGATTTTAGAAATCAAAAAAACAATTCACTAGCTCTACATCTAAATTCAAACAATCACTCTTTCCCAGAAGGTACATGAATTAGATTAATTAAAGCAGAAAGAGATCCAAAATTAATAAGCGCCATTGAATCTTTAGAAATTCTAAAGTCATGTAACAGGAATTTTTACCTGTGTTTAAATAGCAGATTTGAATTGACAAATAGCAATCTTCTTAAAATTTACTGTCAAAACAAACAATTTTAGATAAAGGAAAGTGGGAAAAACCCCAACAAACCCCCCCCCCTCCATTGTTCGGCCGTTCTTTGTTAGGAAAGGATAAATATATGGATGTGTACCAAAAAATGTTTTTACTTTATCCAATGCGAAGAACGTGAATTTTAGCACGTGACAGTCTTTGCCAAACATTACATGGAGTCTCGTCGAGAGGCCAAAAAGTGCGATTTTTTCATTTAGTGCGTGCGGATGTATGTATGTATGGTATGGATGGATGTTATCGTTTTTTTGGTCCAACGATTTTTTCCACACCGTTGGACCGAATGAAATGAAATTGAAAACCTAGCATTGTTTTAACAAAATGAAGCGCTGATAAGTTTTTGGTACATATCGACCCACAAACATTAGTACTTTATTTCAGTACTTTTTTAGTTTTTTCTAAATATCTTGAAAATGACTTAACCAATTTTTTCATTCTACCTGGCTAACAAGCTGAGAAAGAAGGAAAACATTTTCAATATCCACGCGATGCTGATCCCATGAAAAATAATATTTATAATTAAAAATACTGATGATGAGGGCCAAGCTTTCGAAACTATAGTCTCAAACAAATAAATAATATATATATATATATATATATACAGATATATAATTTCGATATATATGTGTGTATGTTTATTTGCATCAAGCAGAGGACATCCTCTTTGTTTCTCTTTATGAATCTCAAATGGGTTCCTAAATGCAGGGGGGTCGAAATCGGCGGAAATGGTTCGTGTAAATGGCCTACAGTGTGTAGTCGAACTTGGTCTGCGCACACTGTGCGCTTTAATATTATGTGAAAGTAAAAATGGAACTCAACTACTTAATTACCTCTTAAGTACATAATATTTCCTGCCTGTTCTTGAAGTCGTTTCTAACGGCTGCTAAATATTTCCGGATACCTGTCTCCAACACATTTCAATATGAAAATCTCCTCGCCTTTGGACCTTAGCTAAATTGAATTTAATCCCAAGGGTTGCTCGATGCAGAAGAGTCAATCAAAACAGCCCATTTCTCTTTGGCATTGAATTAAACTAAAGCAATTGCGAATAACTCTTTCAAATAATGGAACACACCTACACACCACATAAGAATTTTAATGGAAAGATCAATCTTCTTAATTATTAGTTATCATGAACTATCGGGGTTAATTAAGTTCCCTATGGGAAACAAACACTCAATCACTTAATTCTTCATTGGGTTTTGATAAACTTAATATCTTCTGGACTTTTATTTTTTACTATGCCATACACAGTAACAAAAACTATTATTACACTGCAGAAAATCAAATTAAATTATTATCTACTTAATCAGATGTTAGAGATATTTTTCACATGTCAGAAGAATCCCAAAGGATAATGGATTATGCCACTTAAAATAACATTAACAATATATTAAATTGAAAGTTTCTTTTTGCCGAGAGTAGCAGAATTTTGATAAATTAAAGGAGACAATGAAAGAGTGTGTCTTCTGATGGAAAAATAATTTTTTTAATATATTTATAACGAGACTATATACTTTCAAGGACTTTGCCCTCTTCATCAGTTTATTACAATTAATTCACAGGAATTGATTGATGTTTATGAAACTATAGTCTTAATTTTTTCAGCAGAAGACACACTCTTTTATTGTCTACTTTAACAATATATTGCATAAAGGGAAATCAAAGATGTTGTCTTCTGCTTGATGCAAATATACATATGCATATATTTAACGAATAATATGCATAATATATATTTAATATGAAAAATCGAGTGTCTTATCTCTTTGAAAAAGTGGATGGAATTTTTTTTTCAAAAAAAGAACAACTTCCGGGTTTCGTAAAATTTTCTTCCCTTGTTAAATATGTATGTCAGAGGAAATTCGTCTTTAGGGTTAGGCTTAGGCTAACTGCCCGGCTAGCGAGTTAGCGCTCAGGTTCGACTCCTGAGGGGGCGAAACCTTCTGACATATAATATATACATAATCACATACTACTAAAGGGCATTTGTGCCTACCTCTGTATGTACCTACCTATGTACTTATGTCCGTCCCCCAACAAAAACAATCGTCATGGTTACCAATTTAAATGATATCTATATATATATATATATAAAATTTAGGTTTTGTCTGTACATTGGAGTGGTGCTTTGGGTGGGGGTGCTGGGTGGGTTTCGGGGGAGGGGTGAAGTTCGAGAGGTAGGGGTCCAGGGGTCGTTATGGTTACCAATTTAAATGAAATTATCTATATATATATAAAATTAAGATTTTGTCTGTACATTGGAGTGGTTGGGTAGATGGGGGTGCTGAGTGGGTTTCGGGGTGGGGGTCCAGGGGGCGAGCCCTCTGGCTAGCAAGAGGGCCGCCAAAGGCTGGCCTTGCAGCTAGTAATCTACTAAGATCTTTTATAAAATTGTCCTTAAATAAATAAATTCTCATATAAATAATATATTTATTACTTATTTGTTAGAGGTTATAGTTTCGGATCAGTTTTTTAGCCATTAGAAATATTTTATCTTCGGTTCTCATCGGTTCAAATATCTAAATGGATATAGGTAGGTTTTGTTGTAATAGCGAGCTGGTGTCATAACAAATGAACTCAATTGTTATGTGACCAGCTCTCTATTATAGCAAACCGAATTTACCTACATCCGTATTTGAACCCATGAGAAATAACAGATAGAATATTTGTTTATTTTATTATTAAAAAAAATCATAAAGGTATTAAAAATGAAATGCGATCGTACTTTGCTAACTAATCATGATGAATGTATGTATATGTAAGAATGAAATAATTAACTTTTGTATATTATATATCAAAGGATGTTGTTCTACCTGTGAATCTAAATAAATATTTGTATATTTTATTGTCAAAAAAAATCATATAGGTATTAAAAATGTAATGCGATCGTACTTTGCTACTAACCATGATGAATGTAATTAACTTTTGAAAATTATATATCAAAAGTTATTCTAGGTGTGAATCTAAATCATATCCAATTAGAGAAGCACTTTGTTTCTTTTCAAACGTCGAATAACATTTATTGAATTTTCAGATTAGGCTTGGTTATGTCAGTTTTGTAAAATTGCTAGTTTATTAATAATTACATTTTGTTGAGTTGTAATGTATAGCTCAATCCAATAATAAATTAATCTACTTAGAAATGAATCAATTACTTGTTAGGCAAAGCTCGTCAGGCGACTAAAATTTTGAATTCAATAGATAGTTAAAATATCCCATCAGATTATACAATGTTACATCAATCGTATCCATAGTAAATTTATTACAGAAATAGTAGAGAATTGGATAAACTAAAAACACCGAGTTTTTATTAAATGGGCCAGACGTTTCGTCAATTTATTTTGACTTCCTCAGTGGCACATTTTATCACTCTTTGTCAAAAAACTATTTTATTATAAGACAAAACATCATTAATCTTTCTTATTCTTGGCTCACAGTAATCAATAATCTTGGAAACGACTTTCTTTTAACAATTAAAACGACGACAAATATCATATTCTTATGTTAAAGAAATATTAATGATGCAATTTGAGCCGCGAAAGTTAAATAATGTAATCAATAATTTCTTATGTTAATTCTACATATTTAGAAAATTGTTTTATTATTTTTTCAGCACCTGACGGGATTGGAACCCGTGTTTCTCTCCTTTAGCCGATGAACGCCTTTACCAACTAGCCCACGGATGATCCCGCCAGGAAAGCTATTTAGATCGAATGTCATTTTTCATTTTTAAGAAAAAATTAAAACTAACGTTTAAAAGTTAATTTGTCTAAAATATTAATGATGTTTTGTCTTATAGTAAAATTGTTTTTTGACAAAGAGTGATATAATGGCAACTCAGGAAGTCAAAATAAATTGACGAAACGTCTGGCTCATTTAATAAAAACTCGGTGTTTTTAATTTATCAAATTTCCTACTATTCCTGTTATTGAATTCAATAATTTTTTATCTTTTTGTGACTTTGATGATAGAGAGCCCAAAAAATAAGCAAAATATCTTTTTAAAAAAATCTTAATATTTTGGCAACAGAACGAACTTTTTCGAATTTCTGTTGTTGAGTTTTTTTGGTTTTCAGAATTGAGTTAGACACACATTGACAGACAGACAGACAGTCAGCAGGCTTATAAATTAATTTTTTGCACGTTTAACATATTTCTAATTACGAATAGCAAACAAATAATTGTCGAATGATTTCTATAAGAAATATTAATTTTTAAATATCAAAAAAGTAATAAAAATAATTCAAGTAGAAAATAAAAGTAATTTTTGGCTTAAAATACATACTTTTAGTTATTTAAATTATTCCTTCTCTCCCTGTTAATCACATTTATTTTTTTATTTATTTACTACTTTACCAAGTATTGTAATCGTTCATGAAAAAAGTGTTTTTTTTACTTCGTTTTTTCGAAATATCTCAAAAACGACTGAAACTATTTTGATTAAAAAAATTGGGCAAAATCATGGCGGTTTGGTCTACAAAAAATCCCTAATAAGTGAACATCAAAAAAATTATATTTTTCAAGATATTAACTTTTTTGTCAAAATGTTTGTTACTCCTACGTAAGTTAGCAAAATTTTGTGGACGCTCTAGCTCAAAAACTAGTGCGAATATCAAAATCAAATTTCACATGTAGTTTTGGTCCATTGAAATTAAGATATCGACCCAAAATTGAGGGGGGGGGGGGGGTTTAAAAATTTAAATTATAAGATTTTCAAACTAAAAAAACAAGAAAAATGAAATATACTATAAAATTAACCTATAATAACGAAAAGTTTATTATATTTTTTTGAGCTAAATTTGGGGGGGGGGGTCAAAAAATAGAGCTATCAAATAAGTTCTAGACCCTTTAATCGATTTGTAGGAAATTTTGCATATGCACCCTATACAACCTTATGAAAATTACTCACTATGTGAAATTGATAGTGATCAAAAATAGGAGGGGAGGGGTTAAAAATATTTTTAAACAAAAATCGAAGAAAGTTGATATGTCTAATAAAATTGTCTCATAATTAAAAGAGAAGATATTATTCATTTCTAATTGGCCCAAAATTAAGTGGGGGAGGGGTTCTTTCATAAACAATTATAAATTATTTTAATTCAATATTAAATACAAGAGAGGATCCAGCGTATGGTAAAGTCATGTGGATGGTCAGGACATCAGTTTATTTATTTATTTTCTATTTAAGAGGGGAAGAAGGAATCCTTTCTGTCTTTCGTCTGGCCATTAACCCTCATGTTTGTGTTTGTAGCAAAACAGAAGCCTTGACCTGGCCTTGCGCTAGAACAGACGAGCATATTTATATAGAATTTTATTAATTCAATCAGTCGCTCGAGTTTATTACATCGTTTTTCTGAATTTGAATTAAATCCTCCATATAGACGGCAAAAACGTGGCGGTGTTAATGAGGATATTTAATGTTAAATGATCTCAGGTACATTTTGATTAATATTATAATAATATTTTTTGTATGAGAAAGAAAATTCCTTAATAAAATGCATTATATAATAATCAGCCGCATATGAGATTCCTGGATATTCTGTCAAATCGAAAATGGGGTCCCCAGTAGGGCGATTGACAACTTCCTTTGATCCGATTTCAACCAAAAGCTTGTTGTACTCCTATATCGAGCTTAACTTTTGAATTTCGTAGCTCTGAGACTTATGGTTTCCAAACACAGGGGTATATATACGTACGCAGTGACTATGGTCACTTTTTGGCCTTTGAGGGCCACAATATCCGGTTTTATGTCCTAAATCCGGTTTCAAACTATTAAGAGCATCGATTCCCTTCCACCTAGAAGTCACAAAATGAAATTAACATTTCTACTTCTGAGATAAGCTCTCAAAAAGTCAGAGCCCCGGCACCCTGCCCCTTCATTCCACCCCACACCACACACCGGCACCCAGTTTTTGAATTTCTAGTTCCCTAGAAGCCTACAAATGATGTATACAAAATTTGGTTCAAGAGCAAGAAATTTCATTTTTTGATCCTCCCTCTCCCCATTTTGGGTGGTTAGTTTTTGCATTTTAAGCCTTCTGGTGGCACACAGATTATGTATACAAAATTTGGTTGTGTTTGGTTTAATGGCAAGAATTTTCATTTTTTGACCCTCCTTTCCCCATTTTAGGTGGTTAGTTTTTACATTTCTAGCCTTCTAGTGGCCCACAGATTATGTATTCAAAATTTAGTTGAGTTTGGTCCAAGGTCAACAATTGTCATTTTTTGATCTCCTTATGTGTGGTTAGTTTTTGCATTTCTAGACTTTTAGTGGCCCACAGATTATGTATTTAAAATTTGGTTTAATTTTCTCCAAGGGCAAGAGAGATACGAATCCTTTTGTGTTTTAGACCACAAAATCAAAAATCCCCCATTTTTCAGTTCAGGGGTCAAATTTCAAAAAATAAAAAAACCTTCCGGAGATTTAGCATTAATAATATGTGCCAAATTTGAATGCTAAAAGTTAAAAACTCGAGGAGCACTTTAAATATTTCAAAAATTTACCCCAAACTATATCTCCCTTTCAGGGATATATGGAGCAAATTACTCAAATATATTTTTTGGTATTTCAATTCTTCACCTTCCTAAACTAAATCTATATCGATATCTTTTCTGGTTTAAGAGATCTTGAAAAACTATGAAAACACATTTTGGGGCCCTTTCCTACCTTTAGAGTTTGAATTTCAAAAAATCCCTTCTTAGCACACCCATAAATCGTTGAACAAATATACACTCCAAATTTTCATCTTACTAAGTCAAGCGGTTTAGGCTGTGTGTTGATTATGAAACAGCATCTTCTCTTTTGATATATATTAAGATAAATAAAATTACGTAGGCATTAAATGAATGAATGTAATTATTATTTAAGCTTCCAGGATTCATGAGATCCGCCTTCAAATAAATCTTCTTCCAAAAAGCTTTGAAATTGCCCTTAATTGTCAATTCCTGTAATTTGAACCCACTGATCAATTAGGTCACTTTGTACCTTGTAGACAAATTAGCTTTCTATCCAGGAGGTTTCAACTAATGCAATCTCACTTGCATCACTTTCAGCCCTCTAACGTTTGATGCATACCAATTAGATAAATAATCACAACTCGCTCTCTTGATTAAAGATCAAATAATGTTTTACATCCAAAATCAAATTACTTAGTATGGCTACTCCCAAGGTTCTATTGAATTAAATAAAATCTTAGAAAAATGTGTTTTTTTTAGTATAGATATAATGTATTCAAAAATATCTCATTGGAAAATTATTTTCAAAGATATTTACTTATACAAAGTTTGTTGAAAATGTTTTAAACATAATTTTTTTATTACTATATATAACCAAACTTCTTGAGGATACATATTCTCATTTAAATAGGTGTTGGTATTATTCTTTTTTGACAAAAAAACACATTTTTATCATTTATTTTTCTTAATTTTATTTTAATGTTACCAGGAACGTTTCGACATTTTCAATTATGTCATCATGAGAATTTGTATCCTCAAGAAGTTTGGTTATATGTAGATATATAAGAAAAATTCTCAAAAAACTAATCAAAACAATATTTTTTTTATTTTTTAATTAAATATTCCTAGTAGTGGCTTAGCTTGTCCAAGACGGAGGGCCCAACCCAGGTCTTTAGGGGATGCACCTTTTTGGTGTATCTCCTTCTCACATCAATATCATTAAAAAAATAAAATAAAATAAAAAATAAACGGGCCCTGTTTCAATATTTGTCTGGGTGGGGGGCTTCTATCCGACTGTGGCGAAACCCATATGGATGGTATGGCAGGATAATCAAAAAAGTGGTTTGATATATGAGCAATCAAACAAATGAAATCAATAACTAACTTTCTGTAAGTCATTATTTTCATGCTATAGGGCCATAGAAACAGTGTTAATGATTTCAAATAGTGAAGAAAATAAATTGATACGTTCTGATGTGGTCATCCACTTTACTTTACCATACACTTCTGGTTGAGTTAAAGCTTTTTTGTAGACCGAAATGCAATGGTTTCGCCCAATTTTTTTAATCAAAATAGTTTCAGCTGTTTTTGAGATATTTCGAAAAACAGAAGCAAAAAAATCACTTTTTTCATGGACGATTACAATACTTGACCATACCCTGTATGGTAAAGTAAAAAGGCGACAAGCACTATAAACTCATAACTCTCTAAAATGTTATTTAAATTTCTACGTTTGTGACCTTCGCCTTTTTTAGTGGAAATTAAATTTAGTTTGTACACAGTTTTCATTATTAATGAATAGTTTTTCCTTATAGACGATAAAGCGTCTTTTCTTGAAGGCTAGAAGTAGGGATTACTTTTTTAAGAGTAATTTTGTATTTTTCAGATGGATCGTTACTCAACATTGACCATCGTTTTATACTATTGCCAAAAAAACTATATATTTTTCCAAATTATCCGAAAAAATTGACACTCCAGGATCACGTTTCGCAGAATCATTTAAAATTAAATTTAATGCGTGTGCTGCACAATGAACATAATCGGCATTTAGCGTATGCTCTTTTATAAGGGCTTGTAATCCTCCATATACACCCGACATAACATTTGTTCCATCGTAACTCTGCCATATACATTTGGGCAAATCAATTCCACATTATTTTATGGGTTTAATCTCTTCTGCACTACAATCGGCTACTTTTATAAACTCCAAAAATGACTCGTAGATTTTTATTTCTCCAGGTACACCATCATCATTTTCTATTATCGAGATGTATAGAAAAACTACAGAAAGTTGGACAATTTTGGACAGGTCTTGTGTTGTAGGTATCCAAAATAATCGCCAGAAATGTAGCTTTTTTAATTTCTAAAACAATATTTTCCATAACTTGAGTTTGAGTGGATAAAATTTTACAAATATTTGCTTATACACGTCGGGACTCCTGTAGCCCGGGGGCTCCGTATCATTGATAAGGCCGATATGGCGCGGTAGCTACGCCTCTGATTCGTAGTGGTTCAGAGATAATATATATATATATTTTCCAAAACAAATAAACTTTTTTCAAGTCCAATAACTAAGTCAAAAAGAGTGGGGCACTAAAAGTACAATAAAGAGCCCCACGGTTTTTGACTTAGTTATTGGACAATAAAAGTTTATTACAATATTTTATACTTTTCAGTTCATTAATGCCAAAAGCGTTTTTTTCTTTAGTTTTTTTAAACTCTAATTTTTCATTTAAAACATTATTTTAAACAAAAGTGAGGATTTGATCTGACACCCCAGTAAGTCATGTTTAGTGCTCCAGACACGCAGAAGAATATTTTGTTTTCGTTATCTACAAGAAATAAATAAATGTTACAGTACATTGACTTTAAGGAGTGTGCGGCGTTTAACTACTCGTGCGGAAAGCTTATTAAATATTTTTCCAATTTAAATGGATGATTTTCGGTGGTGTGTTACCGAGCGAATAAAACTTTAAGAATAATAATCTAGAGAATTACTGCATTAATATGTCGGAAAAGTTGAAGTACTCCAGTTATTGGATCAAAATAAGAGGCTACAACGGAACTTTTTTAAATTAATATTTTAACTTTCTCTAGTAAGTTAAAATATTGCATTCCACTCTTAAGACTGTGGAGGGTGAGTTGTTTTTAATAATTTTGAGAAATGTAGAGGTGTTTAAATAAAGATTTAATTAATGTTATGCCTAATCTGCTTCGGCTTGGTTTAATTATTAATTGATTACAAAAAATATTGCAAAATTAAATAAAAATTAGATGAAATAGGCAAAAATGGATTGATAAGAGTATTTTTTTCCACCCTTAAAGGGGCCTAGAGTAAATTGAACTTGCCTCTTGTCTCCCTCCCCCACGCAAATTTATTTTTATTTCTAATAATTTTTTTTGGAAGCTGGTGGGCAGGTTTTTGCTTAGGGTGACCATTTTTCCGCGGTCCAATCCGGAACATTGACCCCCATTAACAAATTTTTATTTTTTTATTTTTCTAAAAAATATTTAAATGAAAAATGAAAAATACAGTAAAAAAAATTATTCATAGCACAATGGTGACGGTAAACATAATGAACGCATTCACTCATCTACGCAAATGCTTATCAAAACTGTACCTCGCACTATTTAAGGTAGTCCCCCTGTCCAAGTAATCCCAAGCTCCTTTATGGTGCAATCTGATAGCGGAGCTGACATGCTTATGCTGTTGTAGCTAGACGACAACTGACGCGATCGTGATTAAATTCCGCACACGTGACCACAGACGCGCCAACTCAACGCATGCGCATGCGGTCGCCTCCTATCTTAGTTTAATAAAGTTGTAGAACGAAAAGTGTAGGTAATTTTTGACTTATCCTCATATTAATACGGGACATGGGGCTTTAATCCGGGACGAATGGTAACCCTATTTTTGCTCCTGATTGGAAAATATTGTTCTCTTAAAACTTATTTATTTATTTATTAAAAACATTGTATCTGTAGGACCATCTAGCCCCTTTAATGTACAATTTTAGACAAATTTAATTACATAAAAATTAATTAATATAATACAAAATGTGATCATCCCAAATAAAATGTTGAAGTTCATTACCAAATCACTAAAATTTACGGAGAGTAACGATTCTTTTGAACTATTTTCTCAAATTTATAATACAATCAGTGGCGTACCTAGGGGGTACGGTGGGTGCGGTCTGCATCGGGCGGCACATATTTTGGGGTGGCATTTTTTATATTTAGTTATAGTTGTAAAAAACAACTTGTTCACTTCATAAGTTTACTATTCGATTTCTACGAATTATGAATTACTATATGATTTCGAATATTTTTCCTCGTCGTCAAGTAAATGTAAGGGTAGAAAATATTATTATTTAAATTAAATAGCATCAATCAGAGGACAACCTCTTTGTTTCTCTTTATGAATCAACAACTCTGCTACTCTCGGCAAAATAAAAACTTTTCAAGAAAATATTATCTCTAAAAATCAAAAAAAAGGGCTAGAAGGTCCTCTTGATATACTAAAATTTATTCAACAGTATAGATGGGAAATTCTGTATCCAATATTGTAATTTTGCTAGGAATTTTTTTAACAATTGCTATCAATGTTGCTAGTTGCTAGAAAGGAGCTTCTCCAAATTGAAGTTGATAAAAATTTTTGTTTGTAAATTAGTGTATATGTTTTATCTCATTGGTGGGGAACCTGAGGCCTCCGTAAATTTCTTGTGCCCTTTAAAAAGTATCTTGTATTTGGTATTTTTTATAAAAGTTTCATTTATAGGTATATCAACTTATGCTGCCTCCTTTATTACTGCCTAATTTAAAAATAGCATCCAATGGTAAAAAAGTTCCACACCTATAGTTTGTCTCAATTACAATTATTTATTTATGTTTATTAATTTATAAAAACCACCATTTCATAAACTTAGAAAGGGCGGCAAAAGTTCTAGGAACGACACTGAATACAATTATCCCAATTATTTTCCTAGGTAGATATTTACTAATGTAGATCGATTACAAGCCCTAAATTGAGTTTTGTAATAACATATATTGATTTCAGTGGCCGAGCTGTGACTTTTTGGCCAGGGGGATGCTGTCTAAAAAAGTAACCTTCCTTTTTTTTTATTAAATTTTAAATTTAAATTTTATTAAATTTTATTTTATTCTTCACTTTTTTTTTGCAAATTTTATTTAATAATTACTAGCTTCATAGAATTTTTAGTTATTTTTGACATTTAATATTAGATGTTTTATGACACGGTATGAAAATACTCTAAATGTTTTGAAATTTTAGGGATGCGCAGCATCCACAGCATCAATGGACCACTGATTGATTTATTATTTTTATATAAATCCATTTCTTTTTCTGATTACGGAGTGTATGGTGTGGATTGCATGATTATAATAATATAAATAATAATAAAGTTAAGCGAAAGATAATAATCGAAAATCGGATTTGGTTTATATTATTAATTAAATAAAATATAGATATCAGCCGCAATTTATATCTACCTCTTTGATCTAATTTATATACAAATGGTATAAAACAAATCAACAATTTCGTATAATAATGTTTTTCACCAATTCATCTGAATCAAATCGGATGTTCCATTAATCCATTCCAATATTCGTAGCAAAATTAACGATGTACTGAATTTTAAATCTGATTTTCCTATAGAATATTTATGATTCATTTTATCGATGTATATGGACTAAATTCACAAGATAAAAATATACACTCCTTAATTGCTTATTGAAAGTAGATAACATAAGCTAATTTATTTTTGTTCGGAATATTACTTTTCTTTATTTGTGTCTGTTTTGATTTTGTTTATAGCTTTTATAGCCTTTTTCTTTTTTTTTGTCCCTCTCTTGATGAAATAGTACATTCTTTCCATCTGAATCACCCAAATAGTCAATAAACCAGGAAATAATAAAAAATCTTTTCTAATTTCATTATAGGTAGGCCCAAGGGCGGATCCAGGAATTTTTTATGGGGGGGGGGGAGAATGTATATAAGATCTACTTTTTATCTCGAAAGTGTGTCGCGATCGAATTGTCCAAACGGGGGATAGACATAGAACTTTATTTTCAATTTTAAATTTTTTTAAAAAAATAAGTAATTTTTTTTACAAATTTCATATCTCATATATATTTTAAGTTCATTAAAATAAAAAAAAATTGTTATAAATTCCCTGTCGATTTGGCCGCCGTTTTTTGGCCTCTACGTGCGACGCACGTGTTGCACTTCCGCCAGGCACGGGCCTGTATGGGGAGCGATCGCCCCCTCCGCCCCCCTGGATCCGCCCTTGGGTAGGCCTATACTATTAATAAAAACTTTCGAGTAATATCTGTTTCACTACTATATTTACTTTATCCATAGTGAAGCTGAATGAATTGACAAGCAATAAATAGATTAGCTTAGTGACCTTGACCTAGAGAAGGAATAATAAATTCTACAATTTGTTTATAATCAATTCCAAGAAAAGAAACAAAATAAAAACAAAGTCATTTATCAAAATGTTTGAATGTTGAATTCTACAATTTGTTTATAATCAATTCCAAAAAAGAAAACAAAATAAAAACAAAGACATTTATCAAAATGTTTGAATGAATATTATTTCTTAAACAATTGCACTTAACAAAAAAATGTATAGGAACTCTTTTGTTAGAAATTTTATCCTTTGTAAATTTTATTTGAACAATTTTTATCTATCAGCAATATATAACAAGATATTTGTGCATAAAACAAATTAATTTAAAAAATTTCTTCCTGTAAAAATGGAGATTTTCAATATTAATCATTACGCTCGGCAAGCGGGTCACGCAGGGCGGACGGGTAAATACTCACTCTCAAAAATCACGTTATGAAGCATAGACAAAATTAAATAATGAAATTAATCAATTTAAAATAAAATAATAATACCTGAAGTAGTTAAGAATAATACATCGCCATCTACTAGAAGTAAGTTAAACAAGAATAATCAAAACATTTAAAGGTGTATCACCTATTCTCATCATTATCTCTTATCATATATTTATATATTATAATCATGGGTTTACCTATACCTATAAGTCTCACTTATCCTCTTTTTAATGATTATTTTATTTTATTTTATCTTCATCTTATCTCTTTAATTATATGTGGAAGCCATACTATGTGATTAAAAAGCTACTTTGCAAAACCCAGTATGTAAACTAATAATGCTCCCTTACCCTAGTTGCCTAGTAGATCAAAGCTCACTATCGGATAAAGAGAGCGACAAAAATACACTTTTTATTAAATATAATAGAAATTCAAAAAAAAAAAACTAGTACTTACCCTTATATTTTTAGACAAATTAACTTTTAAACTTTTAGTTTTAATTTTTTCTTAAAGCAATTTGAACCGCGAAAGTTAAATAATATGATCAATAATTTCTTATGTTAATTCTACATTTAGAAAATTATTTTATTATTTTTTGATTTTTTGAAAAGGAAAAATAAACTGAGCATCCGACGGGACTCGAACCCGTGTCTCTCTCCTTTACGCGAAGAGCGGCTTTCCAACTAGCCCACGGATCCTCCCGCCGAATAAGCTCTTTAGATTGAATGTCATTTTTCCTTTTCGCGGCTTTTTTCTATTTATAGTATAGTTACTTATGTTTTTAGACAAATTAACTTTTAAACTTTTAGTTTTAATTTTTTCTTAAAGCAATTTGAACCGCGAAAGTTAAATAATTTCTTATGTTATTATTCGGCGGGAGGATCCGTGGGCTAGTTGGAAAGCCGCTCTTCGCGTAAAGGAAAGAGACACTGGTTCGAGTCCCGTCGGATGCTCAGTTTATTTTTCCTTTTCAAAAATCAAAAAATAATAAAATAATTTTCTAAATGTAGAATTAACATAAAAAATTATTGATCATATTATTTAACTTTCGTAGTACCTTTATATATATATAAACGAAATCACTGAGATTGTCCTCTGCTTGATACAAATAAACATATTATGTATATATTATATATGTGTGTTTATTTGTATCAATTGAGAGGACAACCTCATTGATTTCTCTTTTTATTTAATTCAAATTCGTTCATTTTTATTTTATTGAACTCGCAGCAAAATATCGATATAAAACTATTATGATTTTAATTCATACAAATGCACTAAACCACCAGAAAATCTTTTATTTCTCTTGTAAAATTAGTACTAATTTGTTTGAACTCACTGACTGCCTATTGTCAGAGGGCTTCATTTGCAAATGGATAATCGCTATTGCAGATGAAGAATAATGTCCTAAATGCAATGAATTTCAACAAACGACCTTTAGGAAATAGTGAAAATATGGAAAAAATTCAAAACAAAACATCAAATCATACTAACAACTTTTTATTATCCCACATATTTTCATTCTTGCATTGGATCCTTAATAAAAAAGAGTTAGGTTTTTAATTTTATTGAAAATATTTTTGTTAACAATAGAAGGAATATATAGCCTGATGTCCCTTTTATCATTTAGCGAATCGCTTATAATAGAAAGTGTGCATTTAAATTTTAATTTTCATCGAAAAAAAAGAGAAAGCTTTTTGACAGATTTCCGTGAATTGACAGCGAGGGGTTTGAGCTATCAGGTTGAAAGGAAATCAGCACAGAGGTGTAGCTTATTCATACAAATTTGTTGCTAATATCGGCTGATTGGCTACAATAAATCGATAGATCCATTCTTAAATGCCATTTTTTCGGATTTTCTACATTTCACAAGAGAAAATCCTGAAGGTAAGCAAGCCCCAAATATGCCCCCCTTTTGACACAGAGGGCAAAAAATATATTCAATTTACCCAAGGCCATAGCCAGAAAAAAAATGGCGGTTACTTAATTTTCAGGAGGGGGAAAGATTAGCTACCCAAGGATGGATTGGAGGAGTATGGATATACTCCTAGGAGTGAGAGACATGACTTCCATGATTCCCAGATTGTATTATTTATGGTATTTTTTATCAGACTATCATTTTTATAAAATTTTTATTGAACGTTTTATTTATTAATCGACTTCAAAAAAGGAGGAGATTATCAATTCGACTGAATTTTTTCCTATATATGTTACCCGATTTCTTCGTCAATTATGAACCGATTTTTATGATTTTTTTTGCATTGAGTTTAGTATAGTTTCCGATTGGTACTATATACATTTCATTGGTATTGGACCTTTTTTGTTATCTAAGATCATTGTTCACGCATAACTTCTTTGTTTATGAACCGATTTTAATGATTATATCTGCGTTTGGATCAGAATAGCTCTAAGGTAGTCAGAATACCTAACTATTTATTTATTTATTTTTATGTATGTTCAGCGAGAACTTTTAGCCACGTTGACCGATTTCGATGATTCTTTTTTTATTGGGAAGGGGGTAACTTAGGGGTGGTGCCATATTAATTTAAAAAGTAAAAATTTTGTCGTTTAGTTGTAACTAAATTAGATAATTATTTTATACCTTTTAGTGCATTTTATTTGATTTTTGAGTTCTTATTATTTTATTTGTTGAATTTAATTTTTTTGAAGTCGGTTTTGTTTTTCTAAAAATTATTTTTTATCCTATAAAATTTCGATGTTTACCTCAACATTTCGAGAGGGCGGGGAGGTTAATACCCAAACCCCCTGGCTACGGCCATGACTTTAACCTATTTTGTGTGGTTTTTTTAATAAAAAATCTATATACTATAATTTATTTTTCTTTATATTTACCATTTATTTATTATTATTCATATTATATTTTCAAATCCAATATTTAACATCCGTAATTCCCGTTACTAAATCCAAAAACATGCAAAGCCGTCAATATGTATGAATCTTGTTGATACCTAAATATTACTTGAAACTTGATACTTTAAACTTTAATAAGGTTTAACATTATAAATATTGCTCTAGGCAAATGAGCATTTTCCCCAAATCGAACTTTGCTTAACTCTAAATCAAATATTCTAAAATGACATAGTTACTCACTTGAACAGTTGTAGCTTACTGATTTCCAAAAAAGCTTTTTTTGTTTTTAAACCATAAAAAAAACTTTATTTTCAGAAATTTTATCCCTGTAAATTTCTTGAATTTAATACATTTTATAATACTTTAATTAACAACGAACTTGTTACAACCTTTACTTTTGTAGTCTTTGTGGATATCATAATATAGGCACATACTGTAGATAATCAGAAAAATCCATATAATTGCTCATTAGGTACAATATTTCAACAATTCATTTTTTCTGATTTTCTGCATTTTTCTAAAGTTCAGAAGCTAAAAAACTAAATAACTAAAAATCTAATGAGTTCTTAATTTTTAACCCTAGAATAAACTTTTCTTTCAAAATCTAATCATAGGTATCGGAAATCTTACATATAAATAAAAAAACAAAACAAAAAATGAAAATAATTTTTCTATTAGATTTATACCTTACCCCTAATTTAGAGATATATTAATTTCTTTGGTGAATCTCTTAGCTGCTTTAAATCACATTCTACACAATTATTTAATTGAATTAGACAATTTTTTATTAAATTATTTAAAGGCCTCCATATCTTCCCTTATAGCCCTCCGATCCTCCCACTCAGGATTCGGTTGAGTGGCTCAGGGTGTGGCCACAGCAGAACGGTGTGAAACCTTAGTATGCTGCGACCAAGAATAAAATAATAATAATAATAATAACAAAAAAAAGAGAATACCGCATGTCGTCCAAACAATAAAAATAAATAAATAAATACACTGGGAAGAATAAATAAATAAAACAAACAATAAATAGTTAGAATATGTCACTGGGTTTGAAGAAATTGTTGTTAAATTATTTTAAAATAAATAATTTAAAAAACAGATAATAAATAAATAGACAGGAAGTTGCTGTAGTCAAGGAATAAAAAATAAATAAATAAATAGGCAGGAAACCGCCATGGTCATTATACAGTAATTTATTAATCATAATAAATATCTTCACCACTTGTTAATTGCCTCTGAATATCTATAATAAATATAAATTGCAGAAAAGCATAGGTACTATTATAAATAAATAAATAAATAAATTATAATGCCCTTACGTTCATCGCGACATGAGGCATTTGAACAGTCAGCGTCAAATATATAGGACCAGACAAGGCGTTAAAAAACATATTAAAAAAAATACTGGAGGACTTTTTAATTGTTTTGATTTTAATTCTTGCGTTTATTTATTCGAATTCGTTTATTTTTTTTAATTACTTTTTATAAGAATATATATAATTTTCATATTCATAACTTAATAGGAAGTTTAGCTAGGATGGGTACAAATATACCCTAAATTATTCATATACCTAAATAGAAGTTGTGCGTCTGGCAAGCTGTTTATTACCTGCGAAATATTGGTTTAAACTAAATTAAACGGAACCATAAAACGCCTGAAGATGGGCTCATACCCCGAAATATATATAGTCATGCTAACAAGCATCTTGTCTTTTATTTTTTTGTGAAACCTACCTAGAATTTTATATTTTTTAAATTTTCTTTACTTTATTTAAATATCTATGTTTCACAAAGAACCCACACCATTTTCCCTTAACAGACATAAAAATCACATTTTCTTAATTTTTTCATCAAAAAGATTCTTGACCCCTATGGACCGGGGGTAGAATAGGCCCTGCTTGTCGTAAAAGGCGACTAAAAAGGGTTGAACGTGAGGCTAACAAGCTCACTTCGTAAAATCTTCCCGTTGACTGGAAGCAAGCATTTGGTTCCAGTCAACGGGAAGAAGAGATTAAGACACCTGGATTATACAAAAATGATAAATTAACTAAAGAAAGAAATAAACTGCAACGGATCGTTGCTAAACTTTATCAAAATTCATTTGAAATATTAATATATTTATTCCTTTATTATTAATCAGATATCACTTGCAATTTGCAGTTCATGTTGATTTTAATTCAAAAAAATGATCGATTCTTATTTAACAGTCAATAACAATTCTACATTGGATTTTTGACATTTCGGTTATTATTGGTAACCATTGCTGAAGACATGGAGGAATCGACTTAAAATCAAAAATAGCAATTGATTATCATCTATTACTTGAGGAATAATAATTCTACATTAGATTTTTGACGCTTCGATTATTATTGGTAACCATTGCTGAAGACATGGAGGAATCGGCTTAAAATAAAAAATAACGATCAATTCTTATCTAATACTAGAGGAATAACCTTATTGCATTCCATTTTTGATGTTTTGACTATTAATGGCAACCTCTACTGAAAACGTGGAAGAATCGACTTAAAATCAAAAAGACTAAATTCTTTTTTGGTAAACAACTCAAGCTTGAGATTATATGTTTATGGGCTGCTTCGCACTGGATAGGTGCAGATTCCGGGGGTTCCGAACTTTTATTCTTCAAACAAATTTTTTAGAGTTTCACTGAAATTTCAAATTTTTGAGGAAATTTTTTTTATTATTATATTTTAAATAAAACCGAATTCATTATAAAGGCTTTTTTGTTGAGAAATTATTATTTAAAACTGCTGTTGTTTATATGGATTTTATTATAATTTTATAATAATTTAATGAAATCACATGGTAGGAAGCTTTAATATGGCTTAATTAAATGATTGTAATAAATTAAAAACTTGAATATTATAAATTAATAATAAACATATTTTTATTATTTAACATTGAAAGCAAAGAGGTCATTTAAAAGGCCTATTTTCCGAGTGCTTGCTCTTGTGAGCTCCTTAGCTCAGTGGATTAAGGTAGTTCTTTCACAAATGCAAAAATTCAAGAAGTCTTTGAAACTTGGAATATAAGTCATTAAAAGCATAATAAATACACTGTTAAAATTTGAAGAGGATTTACCACACCAAACATAAAATAATTCCAATTAAAAATGAAATTTTTTACATATGGTAGATTGGGAAGGGTGGGAAAATGATGATTATTTTTAACCGACTTCAAAAAAGGAGGACTGAATTTTTTTTTTTATGGTATTAGACCTTTTTTGTTAGGTTTGTTCTGCCTAACTTCTTTGTTTATGAACCGATTTCGATGATTCTTTTTTTATTGGAAAGGGGGTATCTTATGAATGGTGCCATATTAATTTGGTCAAGTTTTGATGATATGATCACTATTAATAACATCACTAAAAAGAGAAAAATAGAAATAATTTTTAAGAAAAAAATAAAATGGACTTCAAAAAATTAAATGCAACAAATAAAATCCACTAAAAGGTATAAAATAATTATTATCTTATTCAGTTACAACTAGACGACGAAATATTAACATGAAATTACTTTTTGATATCCGTACCAAACAAACTATACCTATAAGCGAGCATACCCTCCAAAGGTACTAAGTAAGATCCGTCGAGTGCGATTTATAAAAGGTATATGTTTGGCACCGACTTCAAAAAGTAATTTCATGTTAATATTTCGTCGTTTAGTTGTAACTAAATAAGATAATAATTATTTTATACCTTTTAGTGGATTTTATTTGTTGCATTTAATTTTTTGAAGTCGGTTTTATTTTTTTATTTTTTTTCATTGAAGGACTTTAACCATCTTGATGAAAAACTAATATTTGTTAGAATAATATAATCGGAGTAACTTAAAAAAAATAATTGACTTTATTTACCTTGTAGTTTTGATAAAAAAAAAGAAAAACATATTTGGGCGATTATTTTTAGTGGATGGGATATAATATCTATGGGTTGGAAATGATCCATTCATAAAGAGAATATTGGGAGTCGGGTTGGATCAGTCAGCTAACGCATTGGCCTCGCTTCGGCATCGATCGATTATGACGATATTGAAGTGGGAGGCCGGGGTTCGATCCTAGCTGGCAAATAAAAATTTCTACCGGCTGAAAACTCGGCTCCCTCACTAACCCTACTAACACTTTACTTATGTGCTGTCAAAATGGGCTTTGTTCCTGGTGACATTAAATAAATAAAAAAAATAAATAAAAAAAGAGAATATTGTTGTGTAAAAAGTACAGTCACGTTAAAAAATATAAGCTAAAATTTTAGCACCGTTCATATTTATAGAGTGGTTAAGAGGCTAAAACTTGTGTGGATTGTCGCGAAAGAACCTCCTTAAGTGACCATTCCTAGAGTAATTAGATGCCGATTAGTTTTTAATTTATTTATTCAGAGACTCATTCTGGTTCGATCCCAAGCCAAGCATAATATCTAATTTTTTTTTCTTTTTAGTTCGCGTCCAGATATAACCAAGACAAGGGGTATACGCTGTAGCCTCCACTCTCTGCAAACCATGGTAAGCATATTCCTTGCTTTTTATTTAATTATTAATTAATATTTAATATAGATGATTCATCGAATGTTAAATATATTTATTATTTTCATAGGGCGTACACCGTACAGAAACCGTAAAGACAGCTTGACCACTAGACTCCAGGAGCTCCTATGGCGGACATTCATTAGAACTTGGTGAGTTTATCTATTTTTTAATTAATTATTATAGAATAATAATTTTAATCTATTTTAAAAGATATATGCTTATACAATGGAGATGGCATTTTTCTTTGTAAAAAATCTAAATACATACATATAGAGCGTGAGATGGCTGTAAATTTTAACTTAAAATATTATTTAATAAAGTAAAGGGTGTGTAGTTTCACAGTGAATGAAATAAAACTCAAAGAGGTTTATACAAACTCAATATATTTCGGATTATTAGTCCATCATCAGGAGTTTACAGGTTAAAACTTAATGAATATCATATTTCACCTAAAACCTACACCACTTTCTCTAAGTAAAATTAAAATATTATTCTTTATTCTTAAACCATTACCTGCCGCAATTCAAAAATACAAAAAAATTAAATTAACTGTAAAATGATATTCATACTAACCCACTGAAACTATTTTTGCCTTAATTGTTATTGTTTATATTTATATGTATACAAAAATTAAAGGCCGTCCCATTTTTGGGACATTGGCGGAATAGTAGGTACTATAGTATACTAAAAAAATTTTAATTATATTTTCATTTTTCAATAAAATAATACAAAATAATTATTTATGGAGTATGAAAATTTTCAAAATATTTGTCGTGTAACGGAACATTTTTTCCACAAGCTGGACATATTCGCGGTGTGTCAATTGGTTTTATGAGATGATCATATTTGATCATATGACATATTTGATCTATTCGATCAAAATGTATGAGAAACAAATAACTCGAAACTTCCTGCAATGTCGCCGCTCTCATTCTTCGTGTCATTTTCATATGAAAATTTGAGTCTCTTATATTTTTTGAAAAGTGGATAAAAAATTTTTTTTTCAAAAAAAGAACAAATTCCGGGTTTCATACTTGTATTTTAATTATATGAGAATTTACTTAAGAACAATTGTATCAAAGATCTTAGTAGATTATTATGTATGGTATATATTATGTCAGGTTTCGCCCCTTAGGTGTCGAACCCGAGCTTTAACTGCCCGGATAGCAAGTTAGCGCTCGGGTTCGACTCCTGAGGAGGCGAAATCTTCTGACATATAATACATACCATACTATATATTTATTAGCCTAAATTAATTTGCAGCAACTCTCAGATAATGCTGCCGACAGGAAGCGCTGATGCCGTCGGTATATTTGCGGCAAATTTGAAATATAATTGTAATTTTAACTCGAATTCGAAATGAAAGACTCCAATTGATTTTAAATTAAGAAAGATTAAATATATTGATAATTATTCCCCCCGCCCTCACCACTCAAAAATTAAATATTCAATTCGCTTTTTTTTGCGCACAGAAAAAGAAATTAATCACATCTTATTTGATTTATATTTTATATATTATTTGTTTATTTTTTAATAATTTGCCACTTTTTTATAATTTTTTAAAAATTTAAATTTTTTTATTCTTATTTGTTGATTTTTACAAAATTGAACGACTTAAGACACGCATGCCTGAGTTTCTCATGACAATACTAGAGCAGGCTGTCATACAAACAACACCTGATCTCTTTTAAATATTTTGAGCCTTATATCGATTATCGATCCCAAATTTAAAAAATATGATATAATATAATTCTCCTCCTCACACGATTCCACTTATTTAAATAAATCTATTTCCACACAAAAAATATCACAATGCTGTAGTTTATAGAAAAAAAATACTTCCAGATTCATATCTAGAGCCTTATTTCTGTAGATGTGTCAGGACGAAAATGAGGCGAAACTTTTAAGAGACTATGTATTTTCGGGAGTTTACAGGTATACATTTGAAGTGTGGTTTTTTAAGAGGAATAAAATTTTTGGACCGAGACGCCGCCCGCCAAGACATCAGCCAGGAGGGCCGAGCATCTAGGGCGTGCCGAAGGCACGCACGAAAAACTCGTACATAATAGTCTACTAAGATCTTTGATTCAATTGTCCTTATGTAAATTCGCATATAATTAAATCATTTTCATTTATATCTTCCGAATCCGTTAAATCATCCGTATCTGTGGTGGTATATTTGCAACATTCACATCGTTAATGTCTTCTTCTTCAAGGTCAGCAAAAATTCTGGCTCTTCTACAATTGCAGTAACCTCAGATATTGTTAAAAATCTTTTGAACCCATTTCTAAGAAAATAATAGTTATTTTATATACTTTATGCCATTGTCCCAAAAATGGGACATTGCACTTAGAAGTGAAAAATACTTACCCAAAATATATCTGAAATAGTATTTCTCGATGGATAGGTAAATCAAAGTCCAAAGAAGAAGTTTTAATCAAATGTTTTTTATTTTGAAGTATTGTCAACACTCTGCGTTATCAGAAATAAAAACGTACACATGGCCGGGTGAGGTTAGTAGTTCAAACCTGAAGTTTTCAATGATTTAAAAGAAAATAGTTGGGATTTCTTTTACTTTCATGGAGTACGTGATATGATCTCATTATTTTAACTGCTGTATTTTATTTAGAAGTTGCAGTTATTAAAAGAAAAAAATTGAAAATGTTTCCCAAAAATGAGACATTGGCAGGTAATGGGTTAAGTGGAATAAACCCAGGTTAAAAATATATAGTAGATAATAAAGTCTAATACAATTAATAAACAATCAATCTTTTGACAGTGAATTTTTTAATAATAAAAAAACTATTTAATAGTTTAAATTTAAAATATTTAAATTTGTATGCTCTCACAGCCTAACTTGTAGGTTAAACCATTACTAGTTCAGGCCGAATTTAAAACATTATACAAGATATAAATATATATTATTTTTAAAATAAAAAAGAGGTATTAAAAGAAAAACATATAGAAAAATAAACTAACTCGATTAACGTTCAGAATTAGATTTAGAATCCATAATATCGTTTATTATGATAACTTTACTTAAAAGAGTAAAGTTTATTTATCTTATCTTTCTCTCTCTCATGCTTATCATTGAAATAATTCAATTGGCTTTATAATTACATAAGAATTTTAATATTTACAGGTGGATTAATCTATAAACACAGAGTACTTTTGTATCTTCTTTTTAAATCATTTCGACTGGCTAAATAGGTGTTGATTATAAAATCTGTAGGATCTCTGGCAAACGAAAAAAAAACATGAATTATTATAATTACTAGGTGGTATATTTTGGAGATATTATAGTTAAAAGATGTTTAATAAACATACACATATTGATACCTTAGAGCACAAATGAGCTATCTCCATAGGATATGTCTATGAACATACCATATTTGTGTTCTAAGGTATCGATATATACACTCAAAAATTGTTTTTGTGGCTAGCTTGCTATGATAACGAATTTTAAATATCCAATCAGTAATTGACCCATGAGAAATAAAAGATAAAAAATTATTTCTAATTAAAAAGACTGATGATGAAGGTTAACCCTTGATCCCAAATAAATGATATATAACATTATACATATTTAAATATGTCTTTAGAGGTTTTTCGGGTTTCTCCGCGTGGTTTTGAGAGTTTTACTCGACGTTTCGGATCTCCTTTTGAAGCCATTTTCAAGAGAGTTTTTTTTTAATGATATTTATGTGAGAAGGAGATACACCAGAAGGTGGATCACCTAAAGGCCTGTATGGGATGGCCCCTCCATCGTGAAAAGAACAGAGTAGAAGGAAAAGAAGCCGGGATCACGGGCCAATCTCAGAAACTTAGATACAATTCAATATCCAATTTATTAAGGTTTTAGGGGCTTTGAGCAGTGGTAAATTCTCCGCGCGATAAATTTGGTTAAATTTATCTCCCACTTAATTTTTATTACCAGACCCTATACTTACAGAAAAAATGTCTGGGTATAGCCGGGAATCGAACACGAGACCTCCGGGTTGCCAGTCAGTTATTCTGACCATTACACCACGGAGGCGGACAAGTAGGTGGGTGGTCTACGTGGTCTTAACCTTGTAGTCCAAGGTTCGTTTTGGAGGGTGTCTTCCGAGTGAATTTCTTTAGTCGGAAGGTTGGGTAGATTTGGATACTTAGGAAGTTTTGGGTTATTTGTGGTTGAAGGTGTATTACTACATTATCGTGGCTGACGTCTCGGCTGTTTCTGTTTTGAGAATGTGGGCTCTATTGCCTACAAATAGTGACAGAGAACGTATCGATAGTGCTCAACAATCTCAAAACAGCAACAGCCGAGACGTCAGCCACCATAATGTAAGTAATACACCCTCAACCACAAAACACCCAAAACTTCCTAAATATCCAAATCTACCCAACCTTCCGACTGAAGAAATTCACTTGGAAGACACCCTCCAAAACGAACCTTGGACTACAAGGTTAAGACCACGTAGACCACCCACCCCCTCTCTTGAAAATGGCTCCAAAAGGAGAGGCGAAACGTCGAGTAAAACTCTTAAACCCACACAGAGAAACCCGAAAAACCTCTAATGACATAGTACCTATCCGCGGAAGCCTCACTGAAAATATATATAAATATATATCAATGGCGGTTGGTGACTTTTCAACCAGGGGATGCTGTCAAAAAAGTACCCTTAGAAATTTTATTTTAATCTTTATTTTTTATGCAAATTTCATCGACATCACTTTCGTTATTTTTCAAATTTAACATTAGATTTTTTTTAAATATATTTTAGGACCTTCACCCCACACAAGCGGATTCTGCTTTTTGTGAGATGAGGGTAGGAGTCAGAAATCGACCATTTTCCACAATGAATCAGCTTGACCTATAAGAACATGTTAAATTGTTCCTAATTCTATTGCTATAAGCAAGCTATGACTGCCTATAGCGCTCTTAGTAATTTCCGAACTTATATATTGAGAATTGTTAGAAATGGATTATTCAAAGATTCTCGAATCATCTTTATTTATTCCTTTTTTGTATTATTTCTATTTTAATAGTTCCTCAGTGAGAACACTTTTTATTTGACTAAAACTCGTTATGACTTGCCTTTAACATGTTTGAACTGGAAGATATACCAGGCAGAAGTTTGAAACCTTCTATCCGCACTCTTTTTGAAAAATAATCATTCATTATAATTGCCCCTTGACAATATGCAACAATTTTATTTCATTTCGAGAACCAATATACAAAACATGTTTTTTATAGAAGTATTTGAAATGACGGATATAATTTGAAATTTCAAAGATCCTCCTGAAATTTTGAAGTCGACCTTATATTTATGAAAATACTCTAAATGTTTGAAATTTTATGGGTACACCCACAGCAGACATGGACCGCAAGCCACTGATATATACATGTATATATATATGTTTATTTGCATCAAGCAGAGCACAACCACCTTGTTTCATTTTATGATTCAAAACAACTCTGCTACTCTTTGCAAATCAAAATATTTTCAATAAAATAAATAAATGTTTTTTGTTGCTGGATCTTAATGTAGTTTAGTAAAAGAAAGTATTGTGGTATCCATTAAACACGCCAGAATATATTTTTGTTCGGATTAGCGAGATTGGTCTAAATTTCATTTTATACTTTAATACTTTGCTTTGTGTAAATTTATATAATGGAGTTGACCTAGAAGTACATCTTTTTCAAGGGTATAATAATCATTGGCTCTATTGTTAAATAAATCGGAGAAGCGAAAGAAAATTTTTAATGGCTTAAAATAGCCATTCTTTCTTGTTCTTAATCTTTTTCTTCGTGTTGAGGATTAGACAGAGTGCTATGGTTAGCTTTCTTTTAGTATCTTTAGAAAGTTATCCATATGGACAGTTTCCGTCTTCATTCACTGGAAGTATGAAGCTTGCTACGGATGCGTAATTGAAGGCTTAACATCCCTTTTGCCCTATTTTGGCCTCCGATTTCAACCAAAATCTAACCAGCTCTTGATCTCCTTATAATTGAGCGGGTCAAGTTTCAAGAGGTTCTATAACTATACTCTAGGGTGTAACGAAAAATGCAAATTTTTATTATTTTATTTGTAATAGCGTAGAAAAGTTACGTTTAGTAGTAGAAAATACGAAAACAAAATATAAAAATCATAGAAATTTTAAAATCCTTGGAAAAAAGCCCACTTGAATCTTTAAATGAAAAACTAGAAATTATCAATGACCCATTTTTTAAAAGCATTCCATTCATTCAGGTAAAACTCTTTTACAAAAGCCTAAACAAAAGAAGACGAGTAACCCAGATATTGCTCTATTTACATTCTAATCCCCCAAGAGGAAATATGAAGAAAAAGACATATCTTAATTTGTAACTAAATACTGAAATATTTGTGATAGACTGATGATGAAGACAATGCCTTCGAAACTATAGTCTCTAGAAATAATTAAAAATTATTTTATTTAAAAAACAGAAGATTCTCATTTTATTTTTAACCTAATATAAAAATCAATTCAGCATGTCTTGAGGTCCCGCAAGAACCATACAATATGATAAAAGTGCAATTTTTTACTATTATTTTGAATAATTTTCCAATAAGTTGCTATTTTTAACCGACTTCAAAAAAGGGAGAAGGTTATGTAATATAAATAATTATTATATCTTTTTCTTGTCTTACACAACTACATTTTTACAAATACATGCATGAGAAAACATTAAAAACATTTTTTAAAAAATTATTTTTTTCAGAATTTTCAAATTTTAAACAATATTAAAGCTCTTTGCGGCACCTTAAGATATTGAAATATGACAAGCAATTTTTTGTCCTTTCTTTATGGACCTAAAATCCAAATTTTGGGGACTATTACAAATACAAAATAAAAAAAATTAAAAAAAAAGAATATTTTCGTTTCAACCCTACTATACACATATGGTATATATTTAATATATGAAATACGTACATTTTTGGTGCATAGGCTGATGTCTTTTTTACGAAAATACAAAAACGTAAGAAAGAGATCATAAGACGTCATTTAGATACGCTTTGTACGTCATTTGAACGTTCAAAATACCCATGTGTGCCTTCTGGGAATACTAGTATCTATATATAAAAAAACGTAGGAAAGAGATCCTAAGACGTCATTAGATACGCTATGTACGTCATTTGAACGTTCAAAATACCCATGTGTGCCTTCTGGGAATACTAGTACCTATATTTATAATTTTAGGTTAAGCCATTTCTAAACGGCAACAGGTACAGAAACCACCTAAAAACTGGCACTTAGGAACTCCTTCACACCAAATGAAAATAAATAAATAAAAAAATAAATAAAAAATAAATAAATAAATAAAACTAATTCCACTTAAATAAATTTCCAATATTACATCAATATCTATGATAAAAACCTATTTTTACTTTATCCAATGCGAAGCAAGCGCGACTTCAAAGGGTCCTCAGGTAAAGACTACGGGACCCATGAAGTAAATTAAAATCACAAATTGTAGTATTCAATTAGGTTGAATTTTAGCACGTGACGGTTTTGCCAAAAATTGCATGGGGTCTCGTCGAGAGGCCAAAAAGTGCAATTTTTCCATTTAGTGCGTGCGGATGGATGGATGTTTTCGTTTTTTTGGCCCACGATCTTTTCCAAACCGTTGCACCGATTGTTTTTATTTTTGAGCACACAAAAAAATCGACCCTCCACAAAATAATCATTTCATTAAAATTTTAATATGATTATTGATTTGCGAGAAAATGAATATATCTATTACTTCTAAATTTAAAGTTTTATTATATTTAGTTTACCAGCTTCAAAGCTTTGAAAGACGGATATTTTGTAACGACAGTAGCGAACCTTAAAAAACTAAACGTTTTGTCGGTTTGATATCATTATTATTTTTATTATTATTTTATTTATTTATTATCACCGGGAACACAGCCCATTTAGACAGAACATCAGTAAAGTTTTAGTAGTATTAGTGATGGAGTCGAGTTTTATCCGGTCGAAATTTTATATGCTAACCAGGTTCGAACCCGGGTCTCCTGCATGAACATCGTCATCAACGATGGTGAAGCGAGCCCAGCGCCTTAGCCAGTCGGACAACCCGACTCTTCGGTTTTTGAGTTAAAACGTACAAAAATTGGTTACCAACCAAATTATTAATCTAAAGAAATTTTAACAGAATACTTATTATTTTTTTTATAAATATATTTTTAACTTGCAAATAAACAAATAAAAAATAACAACCGTTTTTTATGCAAGATAAATACTTCACTGTAGAGACACAACGAATCTTCACTTTTAACCATTGGCGTCTCAATTATTTCCCCCTGATTATTTTCAATGAAAAAATGGCTTTTTTTTAATAATAAAATAATCAGGTTGAAATTAATTGAGACCCCTCTGGCTAAAACTGAAAATTAGTTTAGTGTCACTACACCACGTTTACACCCATCAAGTTTTATAAAAATATCTACCAAATGTAGTTTCGGAATTATTAAAAAAAAATATCTTTATCACCCTGTATATATAAAAAATAAAGCAAAAATGTACATATGTGTATATGAACTTTTTGTCTTAAAATCATGCACATATTATCTCCCTTCAATATTGACACCCTGTAAGTATAGTGATTCAAGCTCCAGCCCCTATGGGGTAAAATTACTACCCGCATTATACACTACAAATATATAACGTACAAATAGGGGTCTTTCTAATATCTCACTTGAAAATATTCTGAAAATACCAATAAATAAGCTGACGTGTTCTGATGTGGACATCCACTTGACTTTAACATACAACCCTCATTTATATTTAATATTTAATAAAATTATTTATAATCATGTATGGGAGGGGTTAGATTTTGCATTTTTAGAATCCTGGGGTCCCACTGATTATGTATACAAAATTTGGTTGAGTTTGCTCAAATGGCCTAGATTTTTAATTTTTAACCCCCTTCCCCCCCCCTTAATTTTGGGTCGATATGCACCAAAATCTAATCAGCTCTTAATCTCAATGGACCAAAACATCGTGTGAAATTTTGTTTTGATATTCACACTAGTTTTTGAGCTAGCTCGTCCACAAAAATTTGGTAACGCACAGACTAACAGACAGACTAACTAACAGACATTTTGACAAAACAATTATTATCTCAAAAAATATAATTTTTTAGAGCTTTTTTGTAGACCTAAATGACATGGTTTCGCTCAATTTTTTTAATCAAAATAGTTTCAGCCGTTTTTGAGATATTTCGAAAAAAAAAAGGAAAAAAAACACTTTTTTCATGCACAATTACAATACTTGACCATACCCTATATGGTAAAGCAAAAAGTCAAGTAATTATTCTAATTATTTATTTATTTAATAAAATAATAATTTTTTGAAGTGAAACTTCTATAGCGACGTATCTGTTTGATTTTTTTTGTTACAATAAAGGGGAAATTACTCAATAGAGGGAAATAATTTTTTTAAAACTCACTAATGTAGTTCATGACAAATAAAATTTATTTAAATTATTATTTTAAAACCCATTAATAGTTCATGACAAATAAAATTTATTAAAATATTTTATACATACATACATACACATATTTTTTTTAATTTTTCTATTATTTTATTAATTAATTTAAAAAAACGAATAAAGAAATATTGAAAGGTCGAGTGAGTTTATTTCATTTCATTTGAATTCAACTTCAAATTGATTTTGATCCACTTTTTTTAGATATTTTTTGATATATAGCTAAAAGAAAAATATATTTATTTTTTCTACTTTTCAAGCGTTTAATGAATTTTACTAGAATAAATGAATAAATAAATAAATAAATATAAAAATAAAGAGAAAAAAAGAGGTTAATATTTCTTTTTCAATTTAAATAGAATGAATTCATTTTACTTGCTTAGTGAACCTGTTGTTATAACTTAATTATAAAAAATATTTATATTTTATCTGACGAACAATTTTTCTAAATCAAAAAGGTAAATTAAAAATGCTCTCTGCAGAATTTTTTGTACGTGCTATTTTTTCTTCAGCCTTTTTATGATATGCCAAAAAATACAAAAAAATTGGTTAATTTTTAAGTTTTATTCTCTAATGATGAACGTTATTTAAGTTATAAGAAATACTAAAAAAATTGGAAAATGAAAATTAGAAGGAAAAGAGAAAACCTTTTTCACATCTGTTCGTTTTCTGCAAATTTCAGTGAATTGACAATGTTTTTGACCACGAACTGCTTTGGTTTGAAAGCTGAAAATTGGCATATAGATGCAGCTTATTAATCTAATCTTTTCAACTGAATTTACTGGCTCAAAATCTATCTATCTATCTATCTATCTATCTATATATATATAAAATTCTTTGCCCGATACACTCACTCACTCATTCATTCACTCACTCATTCATCATCAAAACAGCCAGAACCACTGGACATAGAAACATGAAATTTGGAGAGGATATTACATCTATGACAGGGGCTCACTAAGAAAGGATTTTTTGAAATTCGACCCCTAAGGGGGTCAAAGTGTGTTTTTCACTGATTATGCGATATCTCTTAAGCACAATAAAATATCTACTTGCTTTTTACTTATAAAAATACTTAAATAAAATATCTAAAAACCTAATTTAGGATTTTTTGAAATTAGACCCCTAAAGAGGTCAAAAGGGGCAAAATATCTTTGCAATGTGTTTACACTAATTATGCATTTTCAATTAAGAACGATAAGATATTTACTTGATTTTTACTTAATAAAATTCTAAATACAAATATCTAAAAAGCAATTATAGGATTTTTTGAAATTCGACTCCCAACTATCCAAGATGTGAGTGGGGGAAAAATTAAAACTCTCTCCGATCTTGATCAAATTTTGTAGAGTTATTCTTTATTACTTTAAGAAACTATTCCTGTAAAAATCAACTATCAAAATTGACTGTATAGGGGCGAAAGGGGGGGCAAGTTATAGAAATTTTTAGCTTTTTTGTACATTTACTCTTTAGAAAACTGAGAGTTATTTATTTGCAAATATCTAAAAAATAATTTCAACCTCCCAAAATGTGAGTGGGGGCATAAAATTAATACTCTCTCCGATATAGATCAAATTTTGTAATGTTAGTTTTTAAGACTATAAAAAATGTATGCTGTAAAAATCAATATTTAGATATTTGCAAATAAATAACTCTCAGTTTTCTAAAGAGTAAAAATCAATAGCCAAAATGAGTGCTTGGGGGCGAAAGAGGGAGCAAAATATTACAAATATATATTACAGACTTAATAATCACATGCCGAGACGCCGCCCGCCAGGGCCACCTGCTCGGAGGGTTGAACTGTAGAGGGCGTGCCGAGGGCACGCCTTGAGCAACTCGTCTCCCTATATAACGATTATATTTTTTTGATTTTCTTCATTTTTCATTCGTTTACTTTGGAAATAAAAACATGTTTGTACTAGATAAAACTTTTATCAATTAAATTAATTAAAAATTTATAATTCCAGCAGAAGACACACTCTTTTATTTTCTCCTTTAACTTTATTTTTCCTGGTGAGCTATCCCATGTACTAGAATCCAGACATTTTTACTTTATTTTAATTTTATATCCATACAATCAAACAAGAGCCTGGAGCTAATTTCCGTTATTGGAATTCAGACAGACCAAACCACACACATACATACATAGAATGGTGGTTTTTAATTTTTAACATTTTTAACCCAAATAAACAAAAAATAAATTTTGATATTCTTAATTGTATTCAGAACTCCGGTGTCGGCGAGCTGCGCTCGCCCAACGTACTGTTTTACGTTGATAGTGCAATTATACGTATATGAATCATAAAAAAATTTCAAGAAATAAAAAATATGGTTCATCGCAAGAAATTGTAATGAATTTTTTAACAATAGTTACAATCTAGAGTATTCAGGAATACAACCTTGTGATATTTCACAAACATTATTCATAACCCATCGGATTCATTAGATGACCTATTATCAATTTTAACGCGTTGTAGTGGTGTTTCACAAGTAAAAATAAAAATTAAAAAATTCTTTTTAATTATATTTTTGGAGTTTTATTTTACTATATACATATTTCGGGGTTTTAGCCCATCATCAGGAGTTTACAAAATACTGAATAAAAATTTTATTATATTGATTTTATAAACTAGTTGTGGCTATTATTTTGGTTTTAAAAATTAAAACCAATTCCACTTAAATAAATTTCCAATAATACATCAAGATCTATGATAAAAACCTATTTTTACTTTACCATACGGGTATGGTCAAGTATTGTAATCGTGCATGAAAAAAGTGGTTTTTTCCTTCTTTTTTTCGAAATATCTCAAAACCGGCTGAAAATATTTCGATTAAAAAAAATTGAGCGAAACCATGGCATTTCGCTTTACAAAAAAGACCTAATCAGTGAACATCGAAAAAATTATATTTTTCGAGATAATTTTTTTTGTCAAAATGTCTGTTAGTCTGTCAGTTAGTTTAGTCTGTGCGTTACCAAATTTTGTGGACGAGCTAGCTCAAAAACTAGTGTAAATATCGAAACCAAATTTCACACGTAGTTTTGATCCATTGAGCTGATTAGATTTTGGTGCATATCGACCCAAAATTAAAGGGGTGAAGGGGGGGGGTTAAAATTAAAAATCTAGGCCATTTGAGCAAACTCAACCAAATTTTGTATACATAATCACTGGGACCCCAGAAGTCTAAAAATGCAAAAACTAACCGCCTAAAATGTGGGGAGGGGGTGCATGGTCAAAAAATTAAAATCTTGGCCATTTGACCAAACTCAACCAAATTTTGTATACATAATCAGTGGGACTCCAGAAGACTAAAAAGCAAAAACTAACCCCCCTCCCCTACATGATTATAAATAATTTTATTAAATATTAAATATAAGTGAGGGGCCAGGTTGTATCGTAAAGTCAAGTGGATGGCCACATCAGAATACGTCAGCTTATTTTATTTTTGAGCAGACAAAAAAATCGACCCTCCACAAAATAATCATTTCATTAAAATTTTAATAAGAATATTGATTAGCGAGAAAATAAATATACCTATTGCTTCTAAATTTAAAGTTTGAATATATATAGTTTACGAGCTTCAACATTTGAAAGACGGATATTTTGTTACAACACTTGTGAACCTTAAAAAACTAAACGTCTAATTTCGGTTTAATACTATTATTTGAGTTAAAACGTACAAAATTTGGTTACTATCTAAATTATTAATTTACAGAAATTTTACCAGAATACTTATTAATTTTGTTTTTTATAAAAATATTTTTAACGAATAGAAAATAACAACCATTTTTTCATACACGATAAAATACTTCACTGTAGAGACAGACATATCTTTTGTAAAACAACGAATCTTCACTTTTAACCATTGCCGTCTCAATTAAATAATTTTCCCCTGATTATTTAGAATGAAAAGAATTATTAGACACTGTTTTTTTTAAATAATCACCGTGAAATTAATTAATTTTTTTATTTATTAAAAACATTGTATCTGTAGGGGCATCTAGCCCATATAATGTACAATTTTTAAACCAATTTAATTACATAACAATTAATTTATATAATACAAAAAACAAAACACAAAAAGAAGAAAAAAAGAAAAAAATCAAAAGGAAAAACATATGATACATAATAATTATATGAAACTAAGCTGATGTGTTCTGATGTGACCATCCACTTGACTTTACCATACAACCTGGCCCCTAGAATTATTTATAATCATATAGGGGGGGGGTTAGTTTTTGCATTTTTATACTTCTGGGGGCCCACTGATTATGTATACAAAATTTGGTTGAGTTTGGTAAATGGCCAAGATTTTCATTTTTTGACCCCCCCCCCCATTTTGGGCGGTTACTTTTTGCATTTTTAGACTTCTGGGGTCCCACTGATTATGTATACAAAATTTGGTTGAGTTTGCTCAAATGGCCTAGATTATTAATTTTTAACCCCCCTCCACCCTCCTTAATTTTGAGTCGATATGCACCAAAATCTAATCAGCTCTTAATCTCAATGGACCAAAACTACGTGTGAAATTTGGTTTCGATATTAACACTAGTTTTTGAGCTAGCTCGTCCACAAAATTTGGTAATGCACAGACTAACAGACTAACAGACATTTTGACAAAACAATTATTATCTCAAAAAATATAATTTTTTCAATGTTCTCTTATTAGGGTTTTTTTTGTAGACCGAAATGCCATGGTTTCGCTCAATTTTTTCAATCAAAATAGTTTGAGCCGTTTTTGAGATATTTCGAAAAAAACAAGGAAAAATACCACTTTTTTCATGCACGATTACAATAATTGACCATACCCTGTATGGTAAAGTAAAAAAATAATAAAAATACAAAATATATAGAAAGAGAGAGAAAAAAACAATGTATAGGATACAAAAACAAAAAATAGAAAAAAAAATATTAGGCTAGGGCTTGAGTAGTTCTGCCTTGAGACCCCTCTGGCTAAAACTGAAAATTCGAAATAGAAAGTGAGTGCCATATTTTAGAAAAAGGTCTATTCAGAAGAGGACTTAAGATTCAAAAAGGCTAAGTAATGGAGTGGTTAACAAAAATCTGCACTTATCTACCACCATACTACATAGTAATAATAAATGTATGAAAAATTTAACTAATGAAAAGTTGTTCATATTATTGAGTACTAATATTCTGATTCCTACACCCATATTCAAGAGAAATTGGTATTTAAAAAAATTCTACACAAAACATAAATAAAATAGGGTGAACTGATATATACCATTACCATAATTAATTCTTCCTTTGTGAGCAAATATGATTGGATGCACAAAGAGAAATTTATTTTTGAATTCAACAGCCAACACCAACAACTATTCAAACAATTTTATCCAAGATCTTAGTAGATTATTATGTATATATTTTATGTCAGAAGGTGGGCGAAACCGGACAAACTAAGAGACTGCTTACTGCTTTATTATATAGTATTGATTTCAAATTTAATCCATACTATTTTTCTAAATTCTAACGGCCTGCTAGTCTCAGAGGCATATGCAAAGAACTAATCAAAATATCTTCGGCCATTCCAGCCCTGGTATATTTAGAAAATCAAAAATACGAGTTCATCACAGACCATTGTAATTTTACTTAGTCTTAACTGATCATAATTATTATCAAAAAGTTATATTAATATGAATTTTCTTTAAAAATTCTTTAAAATTTTAAATAATTAATTATACCTAATTATTTATTGAACACGAACAAATAATACAATATAACTACGACGTTTCAATCGATTTATTTTTCGATCTTTCTCAAGTATTAACACCCATAACTTTTAAGGAGATAGGTGTTGGTTCTAGGTGAATCATTTTCATATAATACTAAAAATTTGGTAAAATTGCGAGGTAGGTTTTACCCTATCCCCATTCAATTCGAAATAAAAGGGCTGAAATTGGATCTTTTAGTATCTACTGAAATTAAATTAACCTAGATCTAGATAAAAGTAAATAAATATTATATGCAATATTCATTTACTATGAGTTAAAATTTCTAGGTCACTTGTTTCACATTAAAATTAAAAAATAAAGATGTAAATTTTTTCAATATCTATATATATTTCGAGCTATAAGCTCATCTTCAGGAAAGTATAGAATTATAAAGTTATAATTCTGTACTTTCTTTGAAGATGAGCTTACAGCTCGAAATATATATAGGTATTGAAAAAATTTACATCTTTTATTTATTTTTTTTTTAATTTTAATGTGAAGCAAGTGACCTAGAAATTTTAACTTATAGTAAATTAATATTGAATATAATATTTATTTACTTTTATCTTAATTAAAGATGTTTCACCTTGCACCAACACCACACTCTCTATTAATTATTAAATTAGCCATTTCAAAAAATTTAAATATTTTAAATAACCAGTTAGAAGTGAATATAAATACAATTATTGATCTGGAGGCACGGCAGTGCCCCAGCCAAGTTCGATTCGAGAGGGGATGTGTGCACTGCCAGACTACCCTTTAGAGGAAACAACTCAGGCCATTTTGACGCCTCTGTAACTTCGTAATGGAAACCTCTACATGGCTGAAATTTTTTTTCATAATACTGGTCCATAAGCTTAATTAAATTACCAAATTTCATATTTCTACTGTTTATACCATCCAAGTTACAAGAAGCCAAAGATAGGCTTTTTCGTCACTGTCTCACTGACTGATTGGCTCACTCACTCATCAAAATTCTAGAGTACTTCCGCTAACCCTAGAATGCTGAAATTTGGCAGGCGGATAGAGTTTGGGGTACAATTAATGGGAAAAATCCAAAAATCGAAACTTTCCCTTCTTCAGTACCTAAAATGAAGGGATGAATGTTATAGACTTAATTAACATTTATACTAAAAATTCAATGAACCTAGAATGCTGAAATTTGGCATACTGATATAGCTTGACACATTAATAAAGGAGGAAATTGAAAAATCGAAACTTTTCCTTCTTCAAGGCCCGAAATGAAGGGGTGAAAGTTATAGGCTTAATTAACATAAACTAAAAATTCAATGAACCTAGAATGCTGAAATTTGGCATACTGGTAAAGCTTGACACATTAATAAAGGACAAAATTGAAAAATCAAAACTTTTCCTTCTTCAGGGCCCGAAATGAAGGGGTTAAATTTATAGGATAAATCCAACTTACAAAAAGAAGTGAAATCTCAACAAAAACACTTGTGTAAAAAAGGCCAAGTTCGATTAATAAAATCCGTTTGCCAAAAAAGTAGTGAGATCTAACGTGCTGCCAAGTTCAACATCATCAATTTATTAAATGAGTCGAGAATATATTAGTAACTTCAATTAAAACGCATGTTTTTCATTTCACATGTCCCTCTATATTTTTTATTGATTTCACATTTTTAGTTGAAATTATTTTCATAAAACTTGGCTTTTACGCATTATTATATATGTCACGAATTACTAGTTACCATATCATGGGATCTTAATAAGAGGGGAGTGGTGGAGGCCCTATCAAACAATAATAATAATAATTTAATGCGTAAAAGTCAAGTTTTATGAAAATAATTTCAACTAAAAATGTGAAATCAATAAAAAATATAGAGGGACATGTGAAATGAAATAACATGCGTTTTAATTGAAGTTACTAATATATTCTCGACTCATTTAATAAATTGATGATGTTGAACTTGGCAGCACATTAGATCTCAATACTTTTTTTGGCAAACGGATTTTATTAATCGAACTTGGCCTTTTTTTACACAAGTGTATTTGTTGAGATTATATTTTATAATAAATAACTCAACATTCCTTCTATTGTTCGCACATTGCATATTAATATTAAGATAACAGCACTTTCCATGTACCATTCTATTCCTTCTTATAAAAAACCCAAGTATATTTTTCTACCATCTGGCTAAAAGCTCACTTGTTCCATCTGTCGAAAATATTAATTCTCACTACGTTTTCTCCTCCCAGTAACTTTCCCTCACCATATCTATTTTCAAAAAATTATTATTTGTAAAAATGTTTCAAATTTATATTCAGTTTTCTTCTGAGATGGGCTGACAAGCCGAAATATATCGAATTCTAAACTCATTTTTCTTTTATTTCATTTTGTTGTGAAACCTACCACGCAATTTTATCCAATTTTTATTATTATATTAACACCCACTCCGATTATATGGTACGTTAACTCATGCTGCTCATACTTGAGAACGATCGTAGAATAAGTCGATCGAAAAGTCGTAGTTATATTGTATTATTTGTTTGTGTTCAATAAATAATTATAATTATGTGTGATTTAAATAAAAATTCAAATTTTAATCATATAATCACAAAAATAAAAGCTTCAACAGTTTCATCTATATAAATAAAAATATACTATTACGCTTAAGTGATACGTTGAAGGATCTCCGAAAGTTCTTCACTGATTTCTTTGAAATTTTCACACAACATTCCATTCAAATACACGAGTGTTTTTATATATAGTGTTTTTATAGATATCATACCTGTGGCATGTAAAAAATATTTTTTCGAGGATTTGGGGGTAAAAGCAAACAAACAAGATGGCCGATAATTGCTTTTTAGAAATCTTTCAATTGTCAATATTATTTTTGGCTAAGGAAACAATTTGGACAAGTAATATATAATTCATTTACTGTTTTAATACCTATTCTATAATTATTTGAATTTTCAATTTTTTTTCCAAACTATTATTATTTTTTAAATATATTTAAATTTTTGATCAAATCAATTTTGACAGGTAAGCAAGTGGTCGGGTCAGCTATTATCTATATAAATTTTAACCATAAAACGAGACGCTCCCCGACAGGGCTAGCTGACGCCGGGCCGAAGGCCCTGGCGTCTACTATTACTAATAAAAATTCTTTGTTGTTTTTTTAATCGCGAAGAAAATTTCACACCAAATAATATCCATTGGCTTCCAATTAAATCCCAATGATCATTGGAGAGTGCTTCATGGTTTAGAGGTTGTATATTGTTATGTTCTTTTATAGATTTTTGTTTCTTTAATATCATATTGTTTATTTATTTATTTTATTAAACACCTATTCTTCGTTTTATTTCAAATAGCTCGTTTGTTATAGAGTTGTTTTTCCGTGGTTAAGGCTACGAACTGTATCCTTTAAACACATAGTTTACCAATGTAAGTTGTTATAAATCGTCGTTTCTCTCTATTTAATATAGTTTATTTTGTATAGAGTTTTCTTGCCCGTCATGGGGCTATATAATTTCAATTATTTTTCATAGCTTACTAATTTATTTTGATCAATCACGTTAGTTATTTTAACTTTAATTATGCATAAGATTGGCCAAATGGCCATTTAGTTCCCGAGTTCAAGGGGTAGAGAAAAAAATAGTCCAAGAGCTGGTGACACATTTTGACTACGGATTTGACCCAACTAGAAATAATGCATAATAGTACCGTCTATGATAGTTGTACAGGGAATGGCTAGTCTGGCTGGCTGTAGCAGGTGGACCAGGTGTGAGTGCGGTAAAAAATACATATGTGTTAAAAAATATTTTTGACCCACAATGAAATTATAAAAATTATAATTTATAGTCAATTATAAACATAATATATTCACCCCAGACCATTTGAGTGGTGGTACGTGGAACCAAACCACCCCAAAGTGTATTTTTACAACATGAACAAAATAGCATCAAATATTTTTTTGTCTGGGGTGAATATATTATGTTTATAATTGACTATAAATTATAATTTTTATAATTTCATTGAGGGTCAAAAATATTTTTTAACACCTTTGTATTTTTTACCGCACTCACACCATGCGCAGTACCTGGTCCACCTGCTACAGCCAGCCAGACTGGCCATTCCCTGTACAACTATCATAGACGGTACTATTACGCATTATTTCTAGTTGGGTCAAATCCGTAGTCAAAAATGTGTCATCAGCTCTTGGACTAAAACTTTCCCGTGGCTTTTGACTTTGAGTCTTTTTTCCAAATAAACGCGACCAAATTGACTGGTACATAGAGACCTTATTCTTAAAACCGGGACGTATGTTAAACATAATAATAGTGTATAAAGGAAAGTGACTAAAACCGGACCCCTACCCCTAAAGTGGACCCCCGGTCTCTTGGTTCTGCATTCTCCTCATCTGTACAAAGATCAAGTGTAAATAGTAGTTTAGGTTACTACCATTCTGTAGAGGAAGGCACACCTCTTCCGTTTCAGCTGTTACTTATCAGCTATCCATTGCGTGTAATAATAAAAAATTAGGTAAATTTACGAGGTGGGTTTCACATAAAATAAAATAAAAAAAAGTGAGTTTTGATTTCGATATATTTCGGGTTGTCAGCCCATCGCCAAGAGTTAGAAAACTGAATATAATTTAGAAAAATGTGTTCAAACAATAATTTTTTGGAAACAGGTATGGTGCTCTTTATTTTATGTGAAACCCACCTCGTAAATTTACCTAATTTTTTTATTATTAAAAAATGTTTCACCTTGAACCATCAACTATCTCCCTTACGTTTTTTGACAGTGGAAAACGTTTTTACATTGTACTACATTTTTCGTTATTCGTCCTAGATATTGGTGGGTAAGCCTTTCGAACTATATATATTCTAAAATGATAAGGTTTAAGGTTAATCTTTGTCATTTAGATGTTTGATTTAAAATGTATTGGGTTAACAATATGTTGGCTATAGTCGCGCCGAGGGGTGATCCGCGATTGTAAGTAGGCGTACACCTCTTTGGAAGTATTTTGGAAGTACTTAGGAATATTTGAAAGTACTTGGAAATATTAGGAAGTACTTGGAAATATTTGGAATTACTTGGAAATATTTGGAAGTACTTGGAAATATTTGGAAGTACAAGTGGAAGTAGGTGTACAGCATATTAAGTCGCGGTTCACCCCTCGAGTCGCGCAAACCGGACCCCTTCAGTTGCCTAAATTGGACCCTTTATTTTTTCATCCAAGGCCAATAACAATGAACTCTCTTTCAAAGAGTAAATTGGGTAAAATGGGTTAATCTTTTAATTAAACATCACAAAACGTATACCTACACATCTACGATTTTTGTTGCTAAACGATATAATTCTGTTATACATTTTCGAATTCAATCTGTAGCTTTTTTAAAAATTAAAACCTGTAGGTAATTGTTAGACCTATTATACTTATACTTTGAGAGGCTATAGATTATTAATTAAAACAGGAATAGTAGGGAATCGGACAATAAATAAAAACAGAGTTTTTATTAAATAGGCCAGACGTTTCGTCGATTTATTTCAAATTCCTCAGTGGCCCATTTTGTCACTCTTTGTCAAAAGACAATTTCACTATGCGACTAAGCATCCTTAATATTTTTACTTTACCATACAGGGTATGCTCAAGTATTGTAATCGTGCATGAAAAAAGTGTTTTTTTTCCTTCTTTATTTCGAAATATCTCAAATATTACTATTTCGATTAAAAAAAATGAACGAAACCATGGCATTTCGTTCTGCAAAAAAGCTCTAATAAGTGAACATCGAAAAAATTATATTTTTCGCTATAATAATTGTTTTGTCAAAATGTCTGTTAGTTAGTCTGTCTGGTTGTCTGTCCGTTAGTCTGTGCGTTACCAAATTTTTGTGGATCAGCTAGCTCAAAAACTAGTGGGAATATCGAAACCAAATTTCACACCTAGTTTTGGCCCATTGAGATTAAGAGCTGATTAGATTTTGGTGCATATCGACCCAACATTAAGGGGGGTGGAGGGGGGGTTAAAAATTAAAAATCTAGGCCGTTTGAGCAAACTCAACCAAATTTTGTATACATAATCAGTGGACCCCCAGAAGTCTAAAAACGCAAAAACCAACAGCCCAAAATAGGGGGTGGGGTGTAGGGTCCAAAATGAAAATCTTGGACATTTAGCAAACTCAACCAAATTTTGTATACATAACCAGTAGACTTCCAGAAGTATAAAAATACAAAAACTAACCGCCCAAAATGGGGGGGTTAAAAAATGAAAATCTTTGCCATTTACCAAACTCAACCAAATTTTGTATACATAATCAGTGGGACATCAGAAGTATAAAAATACAAAAAATAACCCCTCTCTATGATTATATATAATTTTAGGGGCCAGGTTGTATGGTAAAGTCAAATGGATGGCCACATCAGAACACGTCAGCTTATTTATTATTTCTACAATACATTCTTGGCCTCAATTACTCAACAATCTTGAACTTTTTTATCCCTTTAAAACAAATCAAAAATTCATAAAAAAATGTCTTATGTTATTTTTAAACAGACAATGTCTGGCCCATTTAATAAAGACTTATTTATTTATTTATTGTCCAATTCCCTACTATTCCTATTTTAATTAATATTTATTATGGATGCGAATGATATACAGTTATAGATTATGTTTTCCCTGATTTAATACTTTTTTTAATTTATTTTGACTATTTTTACAAGGGTCCGATTTCGGTAACTATTTTTCAAATTGCCAAAGTTTTTGAAAATATTTTTTTTTATGCTAATTTTTAATTATATATACTAAAAATATAATTTAAATGGTGCATAACATTGTAAAGTAAATATTATATGATTTTAAAACATACTTTTTGATTAAAACAGGTATAGCAGGGAATTGGACAATAAATAAACAACAGAGTTTTTATTAAATGGGCCAGACGTTTCGTCGATTTATTTCGACTTCCTCAGTGGCCCATCTTATTACTCTTTGTCAAAAGACAATTTCACTATGCGATGAAACATCCTTAATCTTTTTGATTATTTCTACAATAGATTCTTGGCCTTAATTACTCAACGATCTTGAACTTTTTCTCCCTTTAAAAATAAAAAATTCATAAAAAAATTTCTTATGTTATTTTAAACAGACAATGTCTGGCCCATTTAATAAATACTCTGTTTTTATATTTATTGTCTAATTCCCTACTATTCCTGTTTTAACTAATATTTATTATGGATGCGAATGATATACAGCTATAGATTATGTTTTCCCTGATTTAATACTTTTTTCTAATTTATTTTAACTATTTTTACAAAGGGTCCGATTTCGGCAAATATTTTTCAAATCGCCAAAGTGTAAGATTTTTGAAAATAATTTTTTCTTATGATAATTTTTAATTATATTTACTACAAATATAATTTAAATGGTGCATAACATTGTAAAGTAAAATTTTAATACATAAGTACATTTTTTTTATTAAAACAGGAATAGCAAGAATTGGACAATAAATAAAAAACAGAGTTTATATTAAATGGGCCAGGCGTTTCGTCGATTTATTTCGACTTTCTCATAAGTTAGAATGATAAAATAGGAAACCAGAAAAAAGTTCAAGATTGTTGAGAAATTGAGGCAGAGAAGGTATTGTAGATATAATGGAGAAGGATTAAGGATGTTTCGTCGCATAGTGAAATTGTCTTTTGACAAAGAATGATAAGAGGGGGGGGTGGCATTTATAACTTTCATTTATACATTTATTTTTAATTAATGTTTTTATAAATTTTTTCTGATTTCCTATTTTATCATTCTAGCCACTGAGGAAGTCGAAATAAATCGACGAAACGTCTGGCCCATTTAATAAAAATTATTGTCCAATTCCCTGCTATTCCTGTTTTAATTGATATTTATTAAGGATGTAATTGATATACAGTTACATTTTTGATATTTTCTATTTTTTTGAAATCAAAAACAAAATGATGATCCGGTTTTAGGCACTTTCCTCTATAATTTGAGCTATAGATTTGAAATTAAATTAATACTACTAATAATAATAAAAATAATTTTTAAGAAAAAAATAAAACCGACTAAAAAAAATTAAATGCAACAAATAAAATACACTAAAAGGTATAAAATAATTATTATCTTATTTAGTTACAACTAAACTACGAAATATTAACATGAAATTACTTTTTTAAGTCGGTGCCAAACAAACTATACCTATAAGCGAGCGTACCCACCAAACGTACTAAGATCCGTCGAGTGCGATAATAAAAGGTATATGCTTGGCACCGACTTAAAAAAGTAATTTCATGTTAATATTTCGTAGTTTAGTGGTAACTAAATAAGATAATAATTATTTTATACCTTTTAGTGCATTTTATTTGTTGCATTTCATTTTTTTCTAAAAAATTATTTTTATTTTTCTCTTTTTAGTGATGTTATTAATAGTGATCCTATCATCAGAACTTGACCAAATTAATATTGCACCATCCCTAAGATACCCCTTTCCAATAAAAAAAGAATCATCGAAATCGGTTCATAAACAAAGAAGTTAGTCCTGAACAAACCTAACAAAAAGGTCTAATACCTACGCAAAAAATGGGACCAATCGGAACGTAGACTGGACCCAATGCAATTTTTTTTTCAAAATCGGTTCACAATTGATATGAGGTAACATAGGCACAAAAAAAATCATTCGAATAGAGAACCTCCTCCTTTTTTGAAGTCGGTTAAAAACTGATGTTAAGCATGATAAATAAAAGCGTGTAAAAATAATGCCACTGAAAAAAGAAATGCTGTTGCCCGTTTACCTTCGCATGTAATGATACTTGCAGACGACCACGATTACAATGATATTCGTGGATGCTGCGAGGACAAACAGCGGCGCGTAAAACCCGATTAACAGTTGACTTCCTAATTCATCATACTTCAATTGGGATTCCCGAAAAACATTTAACATTTTTTCGGGTGTCCATGTGGTCCATGTTTGGTTTGCGCCAGCCACCCCATCTTGAACGGTTGAGTTAGCGACGAGCGAAATATTCGTCGACAGTACACCATCCAATGACATGTTTTTTTTTTCTTTATCAATTCAAATCTAAGATATCATTTTGGAGCAGAGCAAGGTGCGTGCGAGTTGGATGCTTGATCTTGCAAAGCGCGCCGACGACTAACCGAGCGCCGGTGTAGTGGCGCGCCTCACGGCTTTTGGAGGGGTGGCCAAGATAGGGGTGGAAGAGGACAGCCCATTCATGCGCCACTGCTACTCTGCCTCTAGGATTTAAGCCTTGACAACGAACGCGAGACGAACAGGTTTCGGGTCTAGTAATCCGCTAATGTCTTCTTTAAGATACCATGGGTACAACGATGGTATGCGACCCTATTGGTGTCGTTACAATGCTTAGCTGTCTGTCAGACTTAACTAAATAAGATCCCTCGATTTTGCATGAGTGTAAGGTTTTTGGTATTGTTTGGTAAATTGTTAATGAGGTTCTTTCAGGACTAATCCACACAAAAAGTTTTAGCCTCGTAACCACTCTATAAATATGAAAGGAACTAAAATTTTAGGTTATGTTTTTTTTAACGTGACTGTCCACTCACACTATAGTCCAAGAGTTGGTGACACATTTTTGAGCACGGATTTTACCCAACTAGAAATAATGCTTAATAATACCGTCTATGATAGTTGTACAAGGAATGGCCAGTCTGGCTGGTCTAAGCAGGTGGACCAGGTACTGCGCATGGTGTGAGTGCGGTAAAAAATCCATGTGTTAAAAAATATTATTGACCCACAATGAAATTATAAAAATTATAATTTATAGTCAATTATAAACTTATTATATTCACCCCAGACCATTTGAGTGGTGGGACGTGGAACCAGACCACCCAAAGTGTATTTTTACAACATGCAAAAAATTAGCATAATGCTATTTTTTGCATGTTGTAAAAATACACTTTGGGTGGTCTGGTTCCACGTCGCACCACTCAAATGCTATAAATATTTTTAACACATATGGATTTTTTACTGCACTCACACCATGCGCAGTACCTGGTCCACCTGCTTAGACCAGCCAGACTGGCCATTCCTTGTACAACTATCATAGACGGTATTATTACGCATTATTTCTAGTTGGGTCAAATCCGTACTCAAAAATGTGTCACCAGCTCTTGGACTACTACGAAATCTCTATATAGATACACACATACAAGTGGGATCGTTTCCAACCCATTGTGCTTATATCCCCTCCACTAAAAATAATCACCCAAATAGGTTTTTTTGTTTTTTATCAAAACTACATGGTAAATAATTTCAATTTCTTTTTAAGTTACTCCGAGTATATTATTCTAACAAATATTAGTTTTTCATCAAGATTTTGAAAGTCCTTCAATGAAAAAAATAAAATAATGATCATATCCCTGCTCCCTTTCTCCTATCTACTCTATGTTAAAAATGGCATTTTTAATTGCAATTATTTCATGTTTGGAGTGATAAATCGTCTTCAAATTTTAACAGTGCATGTATTATGCTTTTAATGACTTATATTCCAAGTTTCAAAACTTCTTGAATTTTTGCATTTGAGAAAGAACTACCTTAAGGTAGTTGTTTCGCGACAATATCAGCAAAAAGTTAATGCTAGAGTATATAGAACAGACAATAAGGATTTATAATTCATAAGCCCAAAACTTTTTTCCCTTTATGTACCACTACTAGCCAATCACGTGCTCGTTTGACAAATCTGACAACACTGTCCGAGCTTGTATATATTTTATCATAGAAATGTCAGATAAATTACATTATAAAGGAGATTTATAAAACAAAAAAGTTCTTAATAAGCGATTGAAAGCTGTTGCGTCAATTGCTGATGCAAAAAAACGTCAAAAATAGTACTAAAGTTAACCCACTTTTTAGGTTAAATACATGCGTTGTTTTTAGTGTAAATTTTTCATTATTTATTCATTATTATCTCAGAAACTGTGTTGTAACTATGAATTAAAATCTTCTTAAAAATGTATTAGTTATTGTTTAATGTTGGTTTAGTTTTTATAACAATGGTAAGAAGAGTTTCTTAATTATAATTAAATATGTATGTAAACTTTCCGAAATCCCATACAGTGCAATGTATAAGAGTCTGAAAAACTCTATCTTTGGAATTTAATATCTCCGGAACTATATTGTTTATAAATTTCGGTTTGTTACCTATCGATGCAGAAGTATTTAAATAATAATCTGTCTAAATTTCGAAAAATTCTAAGAAAACCCATATGGTGAAACAACTACCTTAAGTATTGTCAAGAATGAGAGACGAACAGGTTTCGGGTCTAGTAATCTGCTACTGTTTTCCTTAAGATTCTGTAGGTACAACGATAGTATTTGCGACCCTATTGGTGTCGTTACAATGCTTAGCTGTATGTCAGACTTAACTAAATAAGATCCCTCGATTTTGCATACGTGTATGGTTTTTTGTATTGTTTGGTAAATGGTTAAGCTTGATTCGATTTAAAATGTTAAAATGTTAGAATATTAATTTAACAGAACCTGTATTGAGCAGGCCTGAACATTGAGGCCTGAGCCAAGACTGAACATTAGACTGGCCACTGAATTTTATAGCGAGGGCGAGAGAAAATAAGCTTTTAAATATATTATCTCTTAAACTTCTAGCATCTACCCTGCACTGTTCTAGAGCAAGTATAATTACAGCGATGCTCGGTAGCTTTTTGTTTCAGTTAAAAGCTATATATTAATCCCCGAAACCCCCTCCTCGCCCCCCCCCCACCGGACCACCCATCACTTCACCCCACCTGCCCCAATCCCAGAAACCCCGTACCTAACCCCCCAGACCCCCCACTACCGCATACTGCACCCCACCTCCCGCACCCACACCGTCATCCCCCGCCCCGCCCCCAGTTTTTGTATTTCTAGCATTCTAGTTGCCCACACATTATGTGTATATAGGTATATAAATAAATACCATGTAATTTTTTTTTTAAATTAAATACCAAATTTTTGAGTTCATCAATTATATTGCCAAATTCTAATATAGAATAATATTTGAGGGATTTAAAGTTTTATAATCAATTAAATTGCCTAACTTTTGCAATATATTATACCTAATAATATTTGTAATGATCTTTTTGTGAGATTTAAAATTAAAAAACAATTATTTATTAAAAGGAAATTGAATAAAAATGTAAATATACATTTTTATCGATACAACCACCTCGTGAATAAATATTTCAAATTAACAAAAAACCCAGCAAAAACAACTTAGCCGAAGATGAGACCGCGACAGATCGAATTTTTAACACAAAACCCTCCTAACCCGTGAATTTCATCCAAATCCTTAGAGCCGTTTTCGAGAAGCCGATTCCATATATATATATATATCCAAGAATTGCTTGTTTAATATAATAAGATATAATTATTTTGAATTATATTATTATTATAATTTACAATATTATAATATTACGAGCTTTTCGTGTGTGACTTCGGCACGCCCCTGAAGCTCGGCCCTCCGGGCTGAAAGCACCTCGCGGCAGCGTCTCGGTCCAAAAATTTTATTCCTCTTAAAAAACCACACTCCAAATGTATACCCGTAAACTACCGAAAATACATTGTCTCTTAAAAGTTTCGCCTTTTTAATTTTTGAGTGGCTAGGGGGGGGGGGGGGGGAACAATTATCAATATATTTAATGTTTCTAAATTTAAAATCTATTCGTTTTTTCATTTTCATTCGAGTTCAAATGAATACAATATTATCTCGACACAAAGTCTAAATCAAAAATATATAGTTTTAGTAACAGAAATCAAAATATAAATATTAATGTTACATTGGTCTAATGGCTAGAGCTCATGCCCTTAGTTCAAGAGTTCGTCGGTTCGATTCTAGGCAAGAGGGTAATTTTTTTAGAGAAATTTCTCTAAGCGTTGTTACAAATTAATCTAGACAAATATATATAGTATTGTATTTCGGTGGATTTTTAAACGGGAGAGTTACGATAGTTTCCTTTTAAACTGCTTCTCTTATATTCATTAGCTAAAAACGTGTTTATAATATTATAAATGAAAATTTAATTAAAACAAATAGTACGGGCCAAAAAATTTAACTACGGGCACCGGCCGGCCTGGCAACTACTGGCTACGAGCATGTTATAAAGCCTAAGACTGAAAATATAATTATAAATAAATAAATAAATAAAATAAGATACAAACTATTTGACATTTAGAAGTTAGATATGTATTCATTTACTCATGAAATTTTATTAAAATCTTAGTTTCCAATTTTATGTGTAGTCAAAATTAAAACATATTTTTTTATCAGCGATTGTGAGCTATCCCTGAAAAAATTCATTTAAGTAAAATTATTATTTTCATTCTTTTCTCTCCTATTGAAGGAGGTTTGTTTACTATACATCGGCTGTAAACAGCAGAGATGATAGCTTCTATTTTGTTATTATATTTTTTGAAGGAAGGTTCAGGAACCGCCGGACTGTCGCGCACGTACTCAGCAGTACAGCCTTCTGCACCGTCGTGATATGCCCCTCCAAAAATGCCCAGCTCCTTTAGGTTCTTAGGGAGCGTCTTCTGGACGACAACCAGTCGCAGTTATTATTATTAATATTATTTTTAATTTTTGCCATTTAAAATGACGGTGTGAAAGAGCTCCAAAGTGTCCTTTTTTAAGTGATTATTATATCAGCTAAATTTCATTCAAATTCTTAAATTGAAATTATAAAAAAATCGATTGATCTAATCCTTATCAAAAGCAAATAAGAACGAATTTGATATCTTAAATATTTTGGAAGATATAATTGTTTATCTATCCAAAGTCATAGTGAGATCAGCTAAGGGTAATGCACTGCCGCCCGTTCTAGGAAAAATGCAAATATTCTGGTCATAATCATTTTTATTTTCAAATATTAAATAATAATCGATATAATATTAATAGTAGCATTAACAGAACTCAACTAAGACCTTTTAAACTAGTTTTAAAAGAGACTGTTAATCATCAACTATAAATATAAAATTAAGGTTTTGTCTGTACATTGCTCCAAATCACGACAAATTTTGGTTAAACACATTTTAAGCAAAGTTATTAACGAAAACACCCTCAACAAAATTCATGTCTATATGTCTGTATGTATGTATGTCTGTTTCAGTGGTTTCCGAAAAGTTGCTCACGATTCACGTAAAAATGGCTGAAGGGATTATTATGAAATTTCATATTTACATCAGATGTCTTCTAAATTACGTTTTTAGGTATATAACGTTTTGATATTTTCACCCCAGAAGGGGGTTTGGGGGGGGGCGCACGAATGAAAATTATCAAATAACTCCTAAAATATTAACCCTGCGTCAAATTTTATAATAAACAAAGTTGTAGGGGATGTAATTTCTGACAACTTTTGTTTAAAAACATTTCCCCAAAAAACCACCTAAAAAGGTGGGGAGGGTGAAAAAATGCAAATTCTTGCCCTTGGAGTAAACTCAACCAAATTTTGTATACATTATCTCTGGGCCTCTAGAGAGCTAGAAATGCAAAAACTAACCACCCAAAATGGGGGGGGAGGATCAAAAAATGAAAATTCTTTCTCTTGGGCCAAACTCAACCAAATTTTGTATACATAATCTATGGATCACTAGAAGGATAGAAATGCAAAAACTGGGTGCGGAGGGTGGGTGTGGGGGTGGAATGGGGGTGGGGTTAGGAGTGAGGCGGAGTATGGTGGGGGGTGCGGGGTGGAGTCCAGAGGGCTAGGCGGGGGTGTGGTGCGCATGGTTGGAGGACACGGGGTGGGGTCCGGGATGGATGGAGTGCTGGGTCCGAGGTGGGTGGGGGGCTGGTGGTGGTGTGGGGGCGGGGGTTGTGAACGGGTGCAGGGGTGGGGTTTCTGGAGGGGTTTTGGGGGTGGGGGTGAGGGGGTTGGTGGGTTAGGGTGCAGAATGGAGTGTTGGGGTGATGGTGTGGGGGCGGGGGTTGGGCATGGTGCGGGTGGTGGTGGGTGGATTTCGGGGGGGGGGGGGGGGAGGGTTCCAGGGCTGGGGGTCCAGGGGGCGTGCCTTGCAGCTAGTCATCTATAATTACAGAACCCTCGATATACTAGTCAGACTTCGTTTAAAAAAAAAATTAAAAAAATTTAACAATGTTAATTCTGTTCTAAAAACTAAATTAGCTCTTACCGCAAGCCCCGTAAAGGAACTTCGTTTCAATAAAGGAAAAAGTAAAACGTTTTAAACGATTAATACCTACGTCTCTCTACCAATTTTAGAGATAGAATGGAATTAGAAATCATTCACAATTAAAAATATTTTTTGGCCAGAGTAGGCTTGTTGATTTAGAGTAAATCAAATAGGATATTGTTTGCTTGATGCAAATAAACGTAGACGCATATATGGGAAGTTTTATTTGAATGTAATAGTTCGATTTGAAAGAAAATAATAGTTATGCATGTTTTAGCTAAAAATAAATACCTTTTCATAATTATAATAACATAATCATTAATTTCTAATAAATTATGTTGATTAATGTCCATTATAATTAGTAGATTAAAAATTAAGTTTATTGGACAAAGTTTTTTTATTGAAGTTCTTCTTCAATTTTTGTACAACGTTTCGTCTCTCTCGAGACTTTTTCAAGTACTCAATTGGCTAGAACAACATTGGTTGAAATAAAGATAAAAATAACTGAGACATAGTAGAATTTTTCTTTCTAGATTGATACCATAAAACAATATAAGTATAGATGTAATTGACCTGTCAATTGACCTGTCAATTACATCTATACTTATATTGTTTTATGGTATCAATCTAGAAAGAAAAAATTCTACTATGTCTCAGTTATTTTTATCTTTATTTCAACCAATGTTGTTCTAGCCAATTGAGTACTTGAAAAAGTCTCGAGAGAGACGAAACGTTGTACAAAAATTGAAGAAGAACTTCAATAAAAAAACTTTGTCCAATAAACTGAATTTTTAATCTATTAATTTCTAATATCATTCTAAATTCGTCAAAAGAAATGTCCTACTTATAAATAAAATTATCTCAATAAATTGAATAAATGGGCGACCCGAACTCCCTTAAGCCTGAAGATGAAGGCCAACCCTTCTAAACTCTAGCCCCTAACAAATAAAATTATATAATCTCTTTTCCAACTTTTAATTTTTTTTTTATTTCAAGACTTTTGATGACAAAATTTGTTTTGTTTTGTTAAAATTTGCGGACAAGGTAGAGAGTATTGAAAAACTTGAATTTCTTACTTTTAATCCCCGGCTTTGTTTTCTATGGTGTTTGAACCAACTTCACCCCATGTTTTTCATCATTGCTAGAGAAGTAATTTGGCTCGCAATTTCTTTTGATTCCGCACTCTGGTGAGGTGGTGTCCAAGGGTTAAGCTAACAGGAAGATCGTACTAATCTTCTAACATTGATCAATATTGATGCGCCAACTAATGTTTTTTTATTAGAGATTAATAAAAATACACTAAAACTTCAACATAGTTAATCCTATTTTAAAAACAAACATTGTTCTAAAAAAATAAACAGTGGAATTTATTGTTTGATTAAAAAAAAATTACTTTCGGAAATGATAAATTATAAAATGCGAAACAATAGATCTGTTTACTTATAAAAAGTAAATGTGGTGTTTTAAGAGAAGTAGATAGAACCAAAACAAAGGGAAAACTTCGCCAAGTCGAGTCAGAGCAACTTCGGCGGCCTTCTTGCTTATCAGGGGCTACGCCCCCTGGACCCCCACCCCACGAACCACACCCTCTCACCCACTCCCACCCACCACATCCCCCGAAACCCACCCAGCACCCCCACCAACCGCACCATACGCCCGTGCCCTACCCTCGCCCCCACACCACCACCCCAACTTCACCCCGCACCCCACTCCATCTCGGACCCCCAACCCCTTACTACCCCACTACGCTTCTGGACCCTCACCTGAACCCCTCACTCCACCCCGTGCCCTCCACCATTTTTGGGTGGTTTTTTGGGGGGAATTTTTATAAACAAAAGTTGTCAGAAATCAGATCCCCTACAGGTTTAGGTGTTATTTGATAATTTTCATTCGTTCGCACCCCCCCAAACCTCCTTTTGGGGTCAAAATATCAAAACGTTATATAGCTATAAACGTAAGTTAGAAGACATCTGATGCAAATATGAAATTTCATAATAATCCCTTCAGCCGTTTTGACGTGAATCGTGAGCAACTTTTCGCGAAAACCACAGAAACAGATAGACAGACAAACAAACAGACATACATGCAGGAATTTTGTTGAGGGTGTTTTCGTTCATAACTTTGGTTGAAACGAGTGCAACCAAAATTTGGCCTGAATTGGACCAATGTACAGACAAAACCTTAATTTTATATATATAGATACCAGCTACGAAGACCGCCTTCTGCGGTCATCTTTCTGGCCAGGGCGCTACACTCCCTGGAGGGTCATTCCATATCAGTTCACCCGGTCATGACACCCAGCCCCTCAAATTTTGATGAAACTTGGCACAAATGATTTTATTACTATCCTGATAATACCTGCAAAAATTATAATAGCTGAAAATGTGGAAAAATTCTCAAAAATAGCTAGTACTATAAAAATAAAGTCTACAGAGTTTCAAATTTTTTAATCCATTACTTTGGCCCGAATAAAAATGCTTAATTTGTTGGAAGGTAATAAGGGAATGCTTGGAGGCTCCACAGATGTTACCCCCATTATTACATTTAAAACTTACTAGTATATCTTTGAGTTGTTTTTTATGCAGTAGATATAAAGTTTATAAGTTTCTAAAAAATAATAAAATTTAACTTTCCCACGGTACTACCTATTTAAAAGCCATGTATTTTTTGATAGGCCTATATAGTTCATTATTTTGTATCGTAATTAAACGTGTTAAAAAGCCAAGAATATTTGTTAATTATCTAATAGCCTATATATTTAAGAGTATTTTAAAACAAATTTGAGCATTCTATTATTTCTGAGACTTTTTTATTGTGGTTTTTGTAAAACAAAAACCCGATTCTTAAATTTCTATTAAAATATTTTTTTTTTTTTTTGAGGATTTAAGATAGGTTAGTAAGATCATTTTTATCTGCTTTTAGGTATAACACACAAAATTTCTGCAAAATTTCATGTTGATATCTTTAAAATAGTTTACAAGGAAACTAATTTGTAAAGTTGTGAGTGCACGTTAATGGAGCGATTTTCGAGGCTCCGATAACGCCAAATTAAAGAAACTAAAAAATAAATAATAAAAAAACTATAAATAATAGAGCAGGAAAAAAATTCGCAGGTGTTATCAGGATAGTAATAGAATCATTTTTGCCAAGTTTCATCAAAATCTGAGGGGGTGTCATGACCGGGTGAACTGACATGTAATGACCCCCCCCCCCCGGTACCCCAATGGTATAATAAAATAATTTATAAATATTGAAAATAAAAGAGGGGGCCACATAAAATCATTTTTTCTGTTTCTTTAATTAATAATTTCGATGACAAAACTTCAATATGTGAGTTTCATTGTACCCTGACGGATGTTTTTAAATGAATAGTATAAAACGCCTGTAGGGTAGGCAGCCCAGCGAGACAAAAAATGAAGCAGCGGAGTTTTGAGCTGAAAAGGGAGGGTAAAAGAGCCAAGTGGGGAGCAAATCTAAAGAAAAATTTGTTTTTATTACTGAATAATATATATAGAATGTTTTATACTGGGCTTCTATCATCATCTTAAGCCTAGCAGGGTAGTTCTTTTTTTCTTATCATATGATTGAAATTTAGTAAGTGTATTTAAGCTCTGTAAAAATGTAAAATTTTTCAAAATTTCGCCTGATTTGAGGTATTTCCTCAATATTTAATTGTGAACATAATTGATAATAATTGAGAAGAATTTCACAATACCTATATAGTTTTTGTTACCCCGAATGAAATTTCCAGCTGCAGTATATAGTATAGATGTCGTAAGGATTTCATCTCTAGGTTATTTTTAAGCCAAGTGCTGATCGATCTATGGTAATCTCATTTAGAATAATTCTAGAATCTGAGCCCTTGAATTTTTTTTTTAATTATTTTTGAATTCCTCGGTATTTATTTAACGCCAAAACACGGCCAATCACAGAGATCACGCCATCCTCGTTGCGTAAGCCAATTATTAGAATATAATATTTATAATTCAAACTATATTAAGCAGGTTCGGGACTGTCTGTCATTTTATTAAGAAAATTCTCAAATTTTTACCATCAAATCATTGATGTATTAAATATTTATTACCGAAATTTGAAGTTGATCGTCTGTCTCATTACTGAGAAATAAATTATTTAAAAATGTCCTTTTAACATGGAAGTAAATGAACTCTTATAAATGGGCTATAACTTTTATACAAATTATACCATTTTCAAAAAATTTATATACATCAATAATTCAACTTTTATGAATCGATTGATACATTTTTCAATAGATTTAACAGTCTAGTTAATTAGTTATTCATAAATTTAAAAATAAAAAGTTAAACAAAATATGACAAAAGCACTAGTAACTCTATTTGTTAAAATTGTTAAATAAATGTTTTTATAATGAGAAAAAATTTATCTAAATATTCTTTTTATTAATATTATCAAAATAAAGTTTTTATTCGAAATTAACCTGATTATTAACAATTTTTTTATTAAAAAATTTGGTATGCAGACGTTGTCAGTCTGGAGAAATATAAAAGATTTTTTCGAAGATCAACTAGATAGATAAACAGTGTCGAACTCCCTTAATCAATGTTTTACTTTAACATACAGAGTATAATGAATTATTGTAATCATGAATGAATAATGTGTTGTTCTTTTTTTGCTTCGCATTTTCTACATATCTCAAAAACGGCTAAAACTAATTTGAAAGAAAAAATAATTATAAATGATTTTATTATATATAAGAGAGGGACCAGGTGTATGGTAAAGTCAAGTGAATAGCCACATCAGCTTATTTGATTGACCCTTATGCTATATTCACCAAATAGTCACAAAATTAATTAATTCAAAGTTAAATAGATTCATTATTATTTTAGTAGATATTGAATTACATTGCATAAAGAGGAGGCTGATTGTACTCGCAATCAGAATAGCCATTATTTTGAAAACAATCTTTAATGTATTTATAGTTTATTATTTTAGTGAATTTTGACATTGTTTAATTAATAATTAAAATTTACATCAATTTCCGACCATGATTTTTTTCTCTGTGTCTGGATCACACCTCTCTGATGCCCAGATCGTTTTTTTTTATTATTATTAAATTTTTATTGAACGTTATTTTATATCCTGTACAGTGGCGTAGCCAGAAATTTTTTATGGCGGGGGGGGGGGTCAATCCACAAAACAAAATATTTAGTGGGATTTTTTTTATTAAAACAAATAGGCCTGTTAAACTGTGTTTTTACCCGGAAAGTTTTGGGGTAGTTGTAATTTCTTAAACCCTTTATATTTTTGAGTGTGCTGAATCCAAATATGAGGTTTTCTAACAAAATTTCGTGAAGGAACATTGTCAAAAATTCAAAAAAAGGTAAAAATTCTCATTCTTTGCTTATAACTCAAAAAATATCAACTTTTCGTAAATAACCTTTCTATTCAAAATGAAATTTCATCAAATTTCCTACAAATTTCTACATTTAGATTTTTTTCTAAGGCCAACCGTTCGGGCTCGAGCGCTAGTTGAAAATTGGTGTATTTTTTCTGTTTCCGAAAATCCATAAAACTCGCACTTTTTTCGATTTTTTCCAATTTTGACCATGAAAGAACATGTTTCCGACAAAGACCACTCTATACATTTTTAAACTAAATTAAATTTTATACAATTTAAACAATGTTTCATCTTAATTGGATAATGGTAACTTGTGCCGCATAGAGTTTTTGAAAAGCTGTAATTTTTTGCAAAAAAATTGCAGTTTTACCTTAATAAAATGAAAAGCACTCATTCTAGAAACTTGATTTTTGTCTAATTCTCTAGGAAATTTTGTTGAGTTGAACGTTTACTCGGAATACTTCTTTGATAAAACTCTTAGATTTATTGATATCCAACATTTTTCCATTACACTTTTTGAGGATTCGGATCATATCCTGTCATGGAAAATGATATCTATAAATCTAAGAGATTTATAAGAAAGTTGTTCAGGTAAACGTTCAAATCAATAAAATTTACTAGAGAATGAGATAGAAATCAAGTTTATACGATGAGTGTTTTCATTTTATGAAGGAAAAATCCATAATTTTTTGAAAGAATGGATAATTTCCTGTCATGGAAAATGCTGGATATCTATAAATCTAAGAAAAAATGATGAGATTTGTAGGAAATTTTATAAACTTTCATTTTGAAATTGAAGGTTATTTACGAAAAGTTGATAGTTTTTTTTATACACCCCTCCTTTTTGGGTGGTTTTTTCGGGAAATTTTTTTAAACATAAGTTGTCAGAAATCACATCCCCTACAACTTTGTTCATCATAAAATTTGCCGTAGGGTTAATAGTTTAGGAGTTATTTGAATTTTCATTCGTGCGCCCCCCCCCCAAACCCCTTCTGGGGTCAAAATATCAAAACGTTATATAGCTAAAAACGTAAGTTAGAAGACATCTGAGGTAAATATGAAATTTCATAATAATTCCTTTAGCTGTTTTTACGTGAATCGTGAGCAACTTTTCGGAAACCACTGAAACAGACATACATACAGACATACAGACAGACAGGAATTTTGTTGAGAGTGTTTTCGTTCCAAAACTTTGCTTGAAACGTGTGCAACCAAAATTTGGCGAGATTTACATCAATGTACAGACAAAACCTTAATTTTATATATATAGATGTGAAAGTAAAAACGCTTTATGCCATTTCTCTAAAACACAAATAACCCAAAAAGATGAGAATTTTGCAGAAAATTTAACACGACTACTTGAGTGAATCATTATTTCTTTCGAAGGAAAGATTTAAAAAAATTATGCTTTATTAATAATCTTATTTCTTTTGCATCTTCCTGCTATGATTAGTAAAGAACGCCGAGATGTTTTTTAAAATAAATATTCTAGATTTTTTATTTTATATAACAAAAACTTATAAACTTAAATATAGATTAAGGCAATTTAAGTTTATTACAGTAATTATGAATCAAAAGCTTAAAAAGCTTTTTCCTTCTTGAAAACAATTTGAATAGACTAATCAATGAATTTTAACAACGGATTTTGAGGCTGATCCGACAGTCAAACACCATAAAATGTTATCTTAAATATTAATATAGGTACATATGTAGTATATGTACCAATTCATTTAGTTAATTAAAAAGTAATAGTTAGTAGATATAATAATTGCAACACTTTACTTAGAAATTCGACTTGAAAATGACAATTTGGTGTTTTTTTTTAAATTATTTCTTCAGTTTAGTCAAGAACATTGTCTGTCGGTTTGTTTTACACCTCAAGTTTCTCTATATATAGAGCTATGTATTTAAAATAGCTCCTTGAAAAATGAATGGGTGGATTTCAAATAGAAATTCGACTTGGAAATCGACAATTTGGTGTTTTTTTTTTAAATCAAGTCCAATTCAGGTTAATACGTAAAAAACAATTGGAAAAGTTGCCCGGAAAATTGGAAAATTCAGGACAAACTAAAAAAAAATCAGGTTAGCCAACATAGCTTGCCAAACAATAAAAGAACTAAACTAGCAAAAAAACAAGTGTTGGCAGCCCTGTTTGTTTGATTTTGAAGTGTCATTGATTCTCAATAGTTCTAACCACATTATCATTGAAGAAGAATTTAATACTGCAACAAAGATTTAAAAAACTATCTATTTTTTTAATGTACATTTAAAACCAAAAATTAAAAAAAAATCATCATGATAACTAAATTTTTGAAAAAGTTATGGTTATTTAAAAAAAGCTATTTTTTTTCAAAAATTCGTAACTTCTTTTGGGTTGGGTGAAAAAATTTGAAAAAAATTCTGAAAACCGTCTTTAATAGGGTAGAAAATAATAAAAAAGTTTCTGCCAAGCTTTTGATTATATATATATAGATGAAAAATATTTAATTTAAAATAAAATATGTTATTTAAAAATCATTTTTCTTAAAAATACCCTTGACAATCTCACCTCATCTTTTTTCTATTGTATTTAAGACCCTCAGCCATTTCAAAAGAACTAAGCCTTTTGGCTTTTGTATTCGAGATCATTCACTCATTTCAATATTATTTATTTATTTCAAAGTTAAATATAAAGGATTATTGAAACTATACTAACTAAACTAACTGAAAGGAATTAATTAGCTTTTGGAATTTCTTTAAAAATATATTTTAAAGATTAAAACCAAAATTCAAGTAGCCCGTAGAATTCTTTAAAGAAAACAAAATCATTTGAAAACCCATTGTTATATTGTTTTGAAATCTAGGAAATTTCAGCCTATTGAAATTATTAAAAACCTATTTTGAGCCTAATTAAACCTAAATTTTCTATAATCTAATAATAAACTTTAAAAGTTTATTATTTTTAATTTTTTAATTGGATAATTCTCCCCAAATGACGAATTTTACCTTATTTGTTGAATTTTTACAAGACAAAAACTTTATTTTAATTTAAGTTTTTTGCCGAATAATTGAGTAGCAGAAGGGGACAATAAAATATTGTCTTCTGCTGAAAAAATAAATTTTTTAAATTCATTCATAAAGAGAAATACTTTGTCCTCTTCATCAATCTATTACAATTGATTCACAAGAGTTGATATATGAAAGTGTTCTTTACACGTGTATAAAACATAAATAAAACAGCCACTTGGGGCTCCAGGGGGCGAAGCCGAAGGCGGGCCTTATAGCTAGTTAGAAATAAAAAATAAAATACGTTTTAAAAAATAAAATTTAATTTTCCGATTTTTTTATCTTAAAGACGCGCGTAAGCTCGAAGTTATAAAACTTTTTAAATTTTTTCGAAAATCTGCCGCCCCTATCTGAGAGTTGCCCGGGGCAAGTACACATCCCCCCCTGCCCCCCTTCGCTAGACTAATGGCTTCCCATGTAATCATTTTTTTTTTATTTCCTTCATTTGTTAACTGTATAGAAATTAAAATATGATTGTTTTTATTTCGGACGAAAGGCATGATCAATTTCTCCTTGGTACTACCCTGAACCAGGAAGGTGCAACTTCTATTATACCTATTTGAATGTATATTATTTTGAATCAATTTATTATCTGAATAAATAATACCATAAAATATATAGAATAAAAATAAATATTCAGTTTGTTTTGCAATGGAGTCCCACCTTCAGGCGCACTCCTACTAATGGGTTTTAAAATAAACGAATAATTAATTAATAAAATGAAAATGAAATAATACCTTTTAATTTTCTTTTTTTATAACATAATATTATCATGTCGTCCCGAATGGCTGCCTACCCTCCAGGCGGAGATTGACAAAAATTAGTTACAATATATTTAAAGATAAGAGTAAATAAATATTATATTTAATATTGATTTACTATGAGTTAAGGATTTATGGTCACTTATTTCACATTAAAATTAAAAAATTAAAAGATGTAAAATTTTTTTTCTTTTTCAATATATATATTTCGGGCTATCAACCCATCTTCAGGAAGTACAGAAAGTAACTAATTCAACTTATTGAATAACAGGTTATATATATGTTTATTGAACAGAGGGAAAGAATGTTTGAATTATTTTAAAGGTCATTTTCTCTTAGGCTATATTTTCGAAAGAAGATTGGATCTTTTTGAATCAACGGAAATAAAATATGCCTTGTCGAAAGATGAAAATATTATCAATAATCAACTTGATGTATGGTAAAACAAAATATAATAATTGACCTATTAATAACAAAGCCAAAAATTTATTCCCAGCGTAGAGACATAAGTCAATGAACTTCTAACTTGTCTTTTATCTATCCACACCTATGTCAATAAACCCCTACCCAACCTGATATTTTCACTTAACAATAGCCTAAGAGAAAGTGTCCTTTAAAATAATTCAAACATTCTTTCCCTCTGTTCAATAAACATATATATAACCTGTTATTCAATAAGTTGAATTAGTTACTTTCTGTACTTCCTGAAGATGGGTTGATAGCCCGAAATTTATATATATTGAAAAAGAAAAAATTTTTTACATCTTTTAATTTTTTAATTTTAATGTGAAATAAGTGACCAAGAATCCTTAACTCATAGTAAATCAATATTAAATATAATATTTATTTACTCTTATCTTTATTAAAGATGTTTCACCTTGCACCAACACCACAATCTCTACTAATTATACAATATATTTTAAGGGAAAAGTGATAACTTTAAACAAAATAATAGAATTTGAATGAGAATCTAATAATTTAAGTTTTAAATGCCTACAATATTAATTTTAACTAAACTAATATTTTTTTTCCTTTTCAGAATCCACTAGTCCTCTGCAGCACATGTGAGTTAAATTTTCCTATTGCATGGCGTTTTTTGTTACTTGTTAAAGGTCTTTTCGCTCCAGTTGAGTCAAAAGAAGTGTAGTATTTAATATTTAATAAAATAAGTTAAAATACAAATGAAAAATAATAGAATTAAAAAATAAATAGTATGAAAGCCGTAAATGTTTGAAATAAAACAATTATAAAAAAAATTAAATACAAAAGTTAGTTTGATTTATTCAAATCAGCTGATAATAACTCTTGTATGATTTGGCAATGCGTTGTATTAATACTGTTTATGTTTACATCCAAACATAGCATTTATGTGATTTTTTAAAGTAAATATCTCAGTAAATTCGACGGTCACTGATATATTTTATTTCAAAAAAAGAAACGTGCATGTTTAAAAAACCAATTGTTAGATTTTGTTAACTTTATCTATTCAACTAATAGTAGTATAAGTACCTGGAGCCACCGAGCGATGCACGGTAACGCCTGACCCCCCACCCCGAAACCACACACCTCGCCCCCACCACTGCACCCCCACTCCACCCCACCCCAACCGCTCATCCCACCCCCGGATCCCCACAACTGCACCCCACCTCCTACGCCTCCCACATCTACCCCACCCCGCACCCAGTTTTTGCATTTCTAGCTTTCTAATGGTCTACATTTTGTGTGTATATTTGTTTACTCGTACACCACTTTGCCCACATTCGTTCATATTGATAAACATTATAAAAAAATAAATATAAAAAAAATAATCGTATAGGATCTGAAATAAAAACATAAAATTAAATAAGATTTATTTTCAAGCTATATAAAAAAAGCCACTTCAACCACTTTATTTGTACACACACCTGTAATGTTATGATTTAGACACCTGTTAATTAAAAACAAACAATTTTTTTTTTTTATAAATTTTATTAAACCATTTATTTTACATGAATTTATGCATACATTGTTTTTGAGCTTCGACTCCGGAGATTACTTCTCCACCATCGAATGTCCTTGATCATCTTTTAGTCCTTGTTTTTAATAAGAGGAAAAACTAATTAAATAAAGAAACCTCTTTTCCGATAATTATTTCAATTCCATTATTCCTATTCCTCTTCTTTCCTCAACAAACAAAATTCCTAATTTTAATATAATATATTAAAATTTGCTATAACCTATTAGTGGGTTTTAAAATTAAAAAACAATTAAAAATAAAAGATAATTGAAAAAAATGTAAACAAACTTTTTATTGAGATTTTCATCTATCAATAATTACTTTAATTAAGAAGAATGCTTTCTCATCCTCAAAACTTGTTAATAGAATTTATTGTTTCATCAAAATCGGTAGAGCCGTTTTCAAAATAGAACCAAGATACAAATATACATATAAATATACAATTTTTGCTCGTTTAATAAGAGTAGATTTAAGAGAAAGTCTGAATATCTTAATTTTCCATAAGACTGAGAAAAATGTTTACATTTTAAAGAATTTGCTCTGTAATGTGTGATTGAAATTTCACCAAAGCATAGATAGAGACTTAAACTATTATAAAAAATTAAGTTATAGTTATAATCTAATATTTTTTATTTAACATTGGTGGCGAAAGGATCTCCTTAAATTAAAGAGTTTCGTCGGTTTTAACACAATCGATTGTTCGCTTTAATAGGTTGTTTTCTTTATATACCTTTCTCTTTAATTTACATGCAAATGAACAAGAATAGTAATTATAAAAAAAATACTTTAAAATATAACATATACATTAACATTTTTTTAAGGTCCGTTGACAAGAAAAATGTGAGATCCTATTAGTGTTTATGCAATGTCTACCTGCCTGTATGCACGTGTGTCCGTCTGTCATTAACTCGTAAAACTAAATAAGTTACAAACATGAAATATACAAGTTATATGCATTCATTTCCCCTAAAACTAAAAATATTATTAAAATTTTAAACAAATATCTTTTTTTGGAGGGGGGTGGGGTGGAGTCGAGGTGTGGTCGGAAATAAAAAAATATTTTTTATCATAGGGTATAAAGTATTAGGTACTGCTTAGATAATAATTGAGTTAAATTTTTTAATTGAAAAGTTTTTGTTTTGCCGAGAGTAGCAGAGTTGTTGATTCACAAAGAGAAACAAAGAGGTTGTCCTCTGCTTGATGCAAACAAACATATACACATATATCTCAAGATGATATATCTGTATATATATTATTTATTTGTTTGAGACTATAGTTTCGAAGACTTGGTCTTCATCATCAGTCTTTCTTCAATTATAAATGTTTTTCATGGAGTCAATATCATATGGATACTGAAAACTTGGTGTTCTTTCGTCACTGCTGGAGGGCTAGGAACTAATAAAGACACTCTATCTGGGCTCACATTCAAATATAACAATATGTTTCCCTTTCTCCTTTCTTCTTAGAAAGGAGGAATTTTTTCCTTTTTTCCTTTTTATCTTTTGTTAGCAAACATCTTAAGTAGATTACTATTGGATAGTTCAATTTGATTGTTTAAACAGAGTTCCGAATTTCTATTGAATGACTTCAAAATTTCTAAAGATTCGATTGCGCTAATCAATTTCGGGTTCTTTTCTCCTTTTATTAATCTAATACCTTCTGGGAAGGAGTGATTGTTTGAATTTAAATGTTCTGCAAAAGAATTTTCGTACTTTTTATTTTTATAATCTCTTATGTGTTCATTTAGTCGAATTTTCAGATTTCTCTCGGTTTTTCCCACATATATTGCTTCGCAATCTTTGCATTTCAAACTATAAACCCCTTCTTTTTCTATATTTGGTAATTTGTCTTTTTTATTTGAACCTAAATCTTTTCCTAGAGTAATTGGAGTTTTGAATACTGTTTTGAACCCTAATTTTTTCAGGTCAGTTGGCCTAAACAACCTGGAAAAAATGGATCTAAGCAGTCTGGTCCACACATGTATCAACCACAATTTCTTTCAATTTGGGACAAAATTTTATGAACAAAGGGAGGGATTATCAATAGGATCTCCATTGTCCCCGTTATTAGCAGAAATATTCTTAAATGATTTTGAAAATAAATTCCTTGACAATGAAAAATATTCAAAAAACATTATATACTATTATCGATACGTAGATGATATAATTTTACTATGGGGGGAACAAATAGACAATTAGACACATTTATAGAATATATAAATAATCTTCATGAGAAAATTAAATTCACAGTAGAGAAAGAAAAAGAGAAAATACTAAATTTTTTAGATTTAAAAATAAACATCTCCGGAAATAAGCACACCTTTGAAATTTATAGAAAACCCACAGCTACTGACATTGTAATACATAAAAATTCTTGTAGACCAATGTCACATAAACACGCAGCCTTCCATTCAATGATACATAGACTAATAAATATACCTTTATCAGAAAAAGCATATTCACAGGAATTAGAGACAATTAAAGAAATCGCGGTAAATAATGGGTACGAAGCAAGCCTTATAGACCAAATGTTAAATAAAAAAATTGAAAAATTAACCCTGGAATCAGTATATTCACAAAAGAATGAAAAAGAAAAAGAAAATCCTAGAATAGTTCTTCCATATTATGGACAAATTTCGGAAAAATTAAAACAAAAAATGAAAAAATTAGGGTTCAAAACAGTATTCAAAACTCCAATTACTCTAGGAAAAGATTTAGGTTCAAATAAAAAAGACAAATTACCAAATATAGAAAAAGAAGGGGTTTATAGTTTGAAATGCAAAGATTGCGAAGCAATATATGTGGGAAAAACCGAGAGAAATCTGAAAATTCGACTAAATGAACACATAAGAGATTATAAAAATAAAAAGTACGAAAATTCTTTTGCAGAACATTTAAATTCAAACAATCACTCCTTCCCAGAAGGTATTAGATTAATAAAAGGAGAAAAGAACCCGAAATTGATTAGCGCAATCGAATCTTTAGAAATTTTGAAGTCATTCAATAGAAATTCGGAACTCTGTTTAAACAATCAAATTGAACTATCCAATAGTAATCTACTTAAGATGTTTGCTAACAAAAGATAAAAAGGAAATAAAGGAAAAAATTCCTCCTTTCTAAGAAGAAAGGAGAAAGGGAAACATATTGTTATATTTGAATGTGAGCCCAGATAGAGTGTCTTTATTAGTTCCTAGCCCTCCAGCAGTGACGAAAGAACACCAAGTTTTCAGTATCCATATGATATTGACTCCATGAAAAACATTTATAATTGAAGAAAGACTGATGATGAAGACCAAGTCTTCGAAACTATAGTCTCAAACAAATAAATAATATATATACAGATATATCATCTTGAGATATATGTGTATATGTTTATTTGCATCAAGCAGAGGACAACCTCTTTGTTTCTCTTTGTTAAATTTTTTAATTGAAAATATTTTGTTTTGCCGAGAGTTGTAGAGTTATTGATTCATAAAGAGAAATCATTGACGTTGTCCTCTGTTTTATGTAATAAATATAAACATATACATACCTGTTACCTATATGTACCGAATATCTATATATATATATATATATATATATAATCCTTAGTGCGTATGTGCGTGATCGACCCACGCCTAAACGACTGAACGTATCGAAACCATATTTACACCATATATTTGTTTAGTGCTTCCGGATGGTTTATCTAAATTTTGGGCCAAATCGGTTTGATTTGATTTCACACGATTTTAAGTAATTAAATGAATTATTCTCAGGTAGAAAGAAGAATGCCAATCTTGGCGTTTTAAAAAAGGTTTCTCATTTCTTTTGTATCCAGGCAGACAATGGGTTTGGGTTAATTCATTGTTATCAAAGGCCTTGAAGAGACTTATATATTCGAACGGAGGAATATATATGTAAGTGTTCCCTCCTAAATTCAAAAAATTAATTAATAGCCCTAATGAAAACGTGTTAAGATAATTGCCTAAATTTAAATAAAAATGTAATAGATGAAATTTTTATATAATAAATTTATTTAGTACCTAAATATCATTTTTTTTTAAATATGCTCAAAATAAACATCTACAATCTATAAAAAATATTTTTATTTTGCTGTCGCATTATTTCTTGAGCTGATTTTTAATTAATAAAATATACCTATTTAATTAAAATACAGTTGAACAAAATTATATTGCAAACAAATTTTTGGCCGTCTCGGGACGCTGCCCGCCAGGGCCACTCGCCCGGAGGGCCAAGGTGCAGAGGGCGTGCCGGAGGCATCTTGTAAATATATATAATTTATTTGTTGAAATTCTAAGGCTTGATCTTCATCATCAGTCTTTTTAATTAGAAATATTTTATCTTTTATTTCTCATGGGTTCAATTACTCAATTTGATATAAAATCTTTAGAATTCTAAAATTTTTCAAGATAAAATGGGAGGTTTTTCTATTAGAAATTAAAGAAGCTTTTGAAATAAAAAAGTTGGATTCGGTATCAACCAAATTGAATTCCCAGGTTTCAGGTTACACCTCTGTAATATTTCAAAATGTACTAAAAAGCGGAAAATAAATCTTTAAACCCTAATAAACTTGAGATGTTTTTTGGACTATACTCTGATGATTTCGAAAGGAAACCCCCCCCCCCCTACAACATATGCTTTTGGTTTTATGTTTCTTAATTGAGAAACTTTTGTACGATATAGCTACTTTGGAACAAGATTGCATTGCCTTTGACCAATCGTTAAGTTGCTTGTATTTAATCCCAGTTTCTCAATATTCAGATGTAAGGTCTTAGAGTCAACTCCTCTGCAAACACCACTATTAGGCAAATAATTACGTGGTCAAGCTTCCAAATTGATTTCAGCTGAAAAGTTAGTTCTCATATTTAGTTCTCTTCTCAACCTCAATCTTAGTGAAGCTGTGTAAGAGGAACTTCTATTTCAATTATTGTGGCTTTGTAAGAGTTGTTGTTAATGATAAGGATATCCGACCTGTTGTAATCGATAGACTTGTCGGTGATTATAGGAATATCCCAATTAAAGATGATAATAGATTTCTCCATTTGCTGAAGAATTGATGTTTCGATGGTTGAGTCAGGAAAAATGTTTCAGTTGAAATCATTTAGAGGGTGTCCAACCTTTTGGCTTACACGGGGCACATTTGAAGAAAAACAAATGTTTCGGGTCCCAGATAAATTATTATAATTCTATTAGTTTTTGTTATTTAATAAAGATAGTTAATAATGTAGAAATAAGAACTTTATTATAGTTTAAAAATAAAATGAGAGAGTCTCTCTGTTTTTTAAATAAAATAATTTTTAATTATTTCTAGAGACTATAGTTTCGAAGGCATTGCCTTCATCATCAGTCTATCACAAATATTTCAGTATTTAGTTACAAATTAGTTACAAATTAAGATTTATACATTGAAAATTTTGAAAAAATATATAATGTCTTTTTCTTCATGTTTCCTCTTGGGAGATTAGAATGTAAAAATTATTTTATTTAATAAACAGAAGACTGTCTCATTTTATTTTTAACCTAAAATAAAAACAATTCTGTTACCATCGACAGTGAAATCTTTTATTCAACTAATAAAGAACTTTATTATTTTTTCAGCTCATTGTGCTTCTAATTTTACTTTTGGTAAATTTTATACTTGAAAATAGCTACTTGTATATGTATAAATACTAACAAAAAGGATATTATGTATTAGTATTTGCTTATATTTTTCCCTGGCTAGATAATTAATAGAAAATTCTAATCAAGAGACAATATTCATGAAAAAAATATTAATTTGGTCTATGGTAATAGATTCAAATTTACTAGAAAATCATAAGATGGTGTCATCTATTAAATCCGATGGAATATTTTTAATTATATGTCAGTAGGATTGTTTACATGTTTACATAAGTCAGAGAATTTCTGCATCCCGCAGGTGAGCCAGATGGCCTGGATTGCTGTTACTGGCACTCTGGTCCGATTCCCGAGAGGGTTGAAAACAACCCTCTGACATATAATTGGAAATATTCCATTCCATCGGATTTATTAGATGACACCATCTTATGATTTTCTAGACAATATTCAATTTTTCTTTTTAGATAGGTATTTAATTGTTGTTCTAGAACATTCAATCAGAATGTTTGCAAGAAGAAAATTTATTTCTAATGAAATGAGTCGAAAATAGACTAAAATGTTGTTTATTTTTTCGAAAAATCTTGAAATCTACTTCCAGATTCAAAATTTAAAATTGGTACTTTTTATTTTTCGAAAACTTCACGGTAGATTTTCAGATTTTTTATTTTAGAGAAAAAATTATCAGTCCAAATTGTTGTGTGTTTTCCAGTACCTACATATAAATAATAATGTTTTAAGGAATTTTATTACTTTTTATTGGGCTACAGGTTGGACAGCCCTGGTTTAAATCAGAATGGGACTAAAGAAGGATATGAGGAATGATAATTTATTTTTTTAAATGAGTCACGGACATTATAATCCCTGACTATCCATTACCAATTGACATGTAAGAACGTGCAAAGATCTAAAAACAAGTCCTGCCAAGTTTTAGTCCAAGAGAGAAATATTCAATTAATTGTGATTGTTCTAGAAAACCCCAATCCCTTGTCTCCTTGTACTAGATTAATAACTATAGACTTGGTTGTAGTTGTAGCATATAAATTACTGAAATAATAAATATTTTAGAAATGAAAATATGAGAAGAAGAAGAATTTTTAATTATTCGAAACTTCATTATTTTTTTATCTTATATAGTTGAGCCTATAATTTTGCTTTTAGTGAATTTTATTCTTGACAAAGCTTCACATATTGTTCAAATATACATTCATATTTCGAAAAAGAGAATAAATATATCTCTACATATAAATCTCAATGTTTTAAGGAAGTTTATGATTTTATGTTGGGCCACACTCATTGCAAGTGCTGAACCGCATGCGGCCCGCGGGATATGGGTTAGACAGCCCAGATTTAGATTGGTTGTTTTCAATTTTGGGCACTGATATTACTAAGACAGTGTGACTAACGTGAAAATTCTAAAAATTCAAAATTTTCAAATTAAAATCATTGCATCTTCGACTTTTCAAAAAAGCTTCAAGGCCCGCCTTTGGCCTATCTAAATACTCTAGTATTAGAGTCGATAAAAATATCTAAAACTAAAAGTTTATTATTCTATGGAAATCAAAAATTATTCATTTCAGATTTTTCCGAGGGTGTCAAAGTTAAATTTTTTCGCTTTTTATCAAAACAAATACCGTATTTTATCTCTTTAAATACTCTTGTATTAGAATCACTACAAATATCATGGAAATTAATGGTTTATTTTTCTATGAAAATCAAAATTCAGACCACAGGGGGACCCTTTCTATTCATTTCAAATTTTTTCGAGGGTGTCAAAGTTAAAGTTTTTTTCGATTTTTATTAAAACAAATACCGTATTTCGTCTCTATAATACTCTTGTATTAGAATCACTAAAAATATCTTGAAATTAATAGTTTATTTTTATATGAAAATCAAAAATTCAGACCACAAGGGAACCCTATATATTAATTTCAAATTTTTTCGAGGTTGCAAAAGTTAAAGTTTTTCGGTTTATATAAAAACAAATACCGTATTTCGTCTTTCTAAATACTCTTGTATTAGAATCACTAAAAATATCTTCGAAATTAATAGTTTATTTTTCTATGAAAATCAAAAATGCCGACCACAGGGGGAGCCTTTGTATTCATTTCAGATTTTTGGAGGGTCGCTTTTTATAAAAACAAATATCGTATTTGGCCTCTCTAAATACACCTGTATTAGAATCTATAAATATCGAGGAAATTAATAGGTTATTTTTCTATGAAAATCAAAAATTCAGACCCTTTGTATAAATTTCAGATTTTTTTGAGGGTATTCAAGTTAAATTGTTTCGGTTTATTTATGTCTAATCCTAAGTAAAAATAAAAATGAATAATAAACAAATTTTTAGCTTCTCACTTTGTTTATTTCTAGTTATTGCAAATGTCTTGCTTCATTTAATTATGAAGTTTCGCTGCGCACCTGTAAAGATCAGTTTGGGAACCTCTGGGTTAAATATTTTATCGTCGGTAAGACCCAATTTTCTTGTAATATTATTAAGCTTATTAAATAAATAAATAATTAAAAATAGAGAAGCAACAAACATTACAATTTGCTTCAAAGGTAATCGGAGCGAGAAAAACTCCAAAGGAATTTTGTCATTTTTAAAATTTATGAGATTTAAAAAATATATTTTTTTCAATCTTTCTAAAGGAAGGAACGGAATTAATAAAAATGTCGAGCTTGAAAAAATATTATTAAGTTATATTAGGGTAAAAAAATGGAAAACATTATAAGAACAAAAGAGCAGGAACCCGGTTAATGTTGCTATTTTTTTTTTGAGCCCCTTCTATAATTTTTTTAATTTTTAAAATACATTTGGATGAAATAGATGTTGTCGGAAAATTTAATATGATGAATATCATCAAGTTAACAATTTATTTAGAAATAAAGAGGCGTTTGGGTATAAAAAAGAACAAACCTGAATTAAGGGTTAAAATGAAGCTAGATAGGAAGAAGTTTCCCATTCCTCTACCTATGAAATATTATATCCTCCAAAATAATTAAATATTTAAAACACATATTTTCATTTTCAAAGATTTTAATTAAAATTCATATATTAATAATCGTATTTATATTTTTATTAAAAAATTCGAAAATTTACAAAACTTAATTATAGAAAATTATTTTGAAGATTAGAATAATTAGATTACTGGTTTTTTAATAAAAAATATGAAATAGGAGCTCGCAAGATTTACATTTTCAAATATTAATTAAAAACTAGAAAAATTATAATTTATTATATCCAAACGACTCCCACTCAATCGCGAACCCAAAGGTCGAAAATAATTTTCTTTTTCACTCCAGAGTGCAACCACAATGAGGCCACGTCGAAAGACAATTATAAATTAAATTAAATTAGGGAACGAAGAAAATATTTTTATATTATAGACAAAAGGATCAGCCGGGATTCGAACCCGAGATCTTCGCATGTGCGCTGCGATGCCTTTATAAGAGACTTAGCTCTTATCTTCTCGGCCATTGATCCCCGAACCCAAGCTGATACCTAATGTCTATATGAATTTGGAATTTCATTTTTATTTAATCTTTTAATCTCTTCCTCGTTCATTTTTCGCAGCTCTGTAGTTGGCTTGACTAATTAAACTATATCCAAACGATCGAGTGGGAGGCGTTTGGATATAGTTTAATTAGTCAAGCCAACTACAGAGATGCGAAAAATGAACGAGGAAGAGATTAAAAGATTAAATAAAAATGAAATTCCAAATTCATATAGACATTAGGTATCAGCTTGGGTTCGGGGATCAATGGCCGAGAGGATAAGAGCTAAGGCTCTTATAAAGGCATCGCAGCGCACTTGCGAAGATCCTGGGTTCGAATCCCGGCTGATCCTTTTGTTTATAATATAAAGATCTTTTCTTCGTTCTCTAATTTATTATAATTTATATTTTCATAAAAGTATTTTGTCTAAGTAGCACAGGTTTTTAATAAATCATCCAAATATTGAAATTGCCCTCGATTGTTGCAGAAAGTTCGTTCTAGTTACCAAATGTTTTTATTCTCAAAACCAAGAACGGATTAGATTTTGGGTTAACTTCCAGATGAAAAAGTCTAATAATAAAAAAAATCAAATCGTTATTATTAAACGGTTTTACTTATTGAGCTGAAATTTTGCACACATGTTTATAATAATAGATATATGTTGCAGTAAAAACCCGTTTTTAGTAAGAACGAGTTCTTCTTCGGAATCCTCATTTTTGTCCTTACGCCTCATTTTGGCTGTTTATTTTCAAAAAATTTTAAATGAAAATGTCAAAAGTTACAACCTCTAAAACTTTTTGACATTTGCTTTAAAAATTTTTGAAAATAAGCACCCAAAATGTGACGGGAGGTCAAAAATGAAGATTCTAGACCTTTGAACCAAACTCAACCAACATCAGTCAACTCTAGTCACCACAAAGGTATTCAGTGAAATGCGTGTTAACTAGTAAGAACCCGTTATTACTAAAACGGGTTTTTACTACAACATATACTAGCTACACTTTTCTATCACGTTTCAATCTTATAGCTTAATTAATTCGCAGTCTCGTTGTACGTATAACTGATTGTATTTGCTAGCTTAAATATTCTGAAGGTATTTACGAAGCTCTCTTTTTTTATTTTTAATCCGTATTCTGAATTTATAATAAATAGCTAATTATTTCTTATTTAAAGAAGTTAAGTACAACAAGTCTAATTAGTTCTATTTCGATTCCAAAATAAGTTGATACCCACCTTTAAGTCACAAAGTATTTTTTAGTGAAATAAACATTTAAATAAACGCTTGGGGTAGGATGAGAAAAATGCAATAAAATGAAAAAATTTAAATTTCTTCCATAAAATATGAAAAAATCAAATCAGTCACTAAATTTCACTTAAAGATTTTAACATCTGAATAAAGAAATTTTTCTGATATATTATTCGAAATTTAAACTTGCAGTTCGAATTATACATCAGCAAAATTGTACGATTAAGATCTTTAACTGAAATTTAATGGATAATTATATATGTCAGATGGATTTATCTCAAAGTTTGGATAGCTTTTTTGAACTTGAATTCTCAAGAGGATGACAGCTTTTCTGACATTTAAACGAAGTATTATAAAATCTTAGTTTAAGAAGAGGTCAATCTCTTTTGATTTTATTTTATAAAATCGACTCTTCTAACCCCGGCAATTTTCTACTTTGAATATACATAATCATGTTCAAACTTTTTTTTCGCATTTTTTAATGTATTCATTAAACAATTAAAAAGCTAACTATATAGATCGGAAAGTGTAGGCAGCAATTCTAATTTCTAATTTAAAAAGATTCTCCTCTTTCTCCTTTAATTAAAAAAATCGCCGAATCCTCCTTTAACACCCTTATTAGAAAATCTATGTATTCTTTTTTACTTTCACATTTATATTCATAGAATATAATGGGGAAGTATTGCGATGACTTGTCTCGGTCATGACTCTTTGAGAGCTTGTATCTCAAAGATGAAAAAAATTAATTTAATTTTGTAACTTCTATGTGGAAGGAATCGATGACTTTAATAGTTGAAAATCCGATTTAGGACATAAAATCGGAAATTGTGGTCCCCAGAGGCCAAAAAGAGGCCAAAAATCTATTGGTCAGTGCGTACGTATGTTCGTATGTATGTATGTATGTATGTACTCCCCCTGCGTTTCAAAACCATAAGTCTGAGAGCTACGAAATTCGGAACTTAAGCTTGATATAGGCTAGTTAGAAGGAGTACATCAAGCTTTTGGATAAAATCGGAAAACCGGAAGTGGACATTTACATGAAAGATTTTTTTTTAATCGTTGGAATCGTTTTTGATATAATCAAAAAAAAAAAAAAACGAAATAAAAGAAGGGGGTGTAAATTAGTAGTGTCGCGATAACAAATAAATGAAAATGTCAAAGCCTACTTTACTCAAGTTTGCTTTTATATATTTATAAATAAATTTAATTAATTTTTATATAATATCATTTTCATGGGAAGGCAATGGAAAACCACCCCTGTGAAAAATTTACCCAGGAAAATTACAATGGAGAGGATAATCTCTTTTTTTCTTTAAGCCCCCCAAAAATTAAAACTTAGGTGCTTATGCCTTGATATTAGACAATATTGTTCTTGCCCGCATTAAAGTTAACTAATTCAAGAGATCTTCAATCTTATATTCTTCATGAATCTAAACTAATTGAATAAGTAATGTCTACGTGTTATGCAAAGATTGGGCGTACTTCATCTGCGTAACAATGGATTGGATTGGAGCGCGAATTCAGAAAATCATTAATATAGATAAGAAAGAGGGTGGGAAAAATGTTAGAAGCCAGAGAAACTATAGAAAGGAAGAGGGTGATATTCTATCAACCTCAACCTTAATACTTGGGTTTGAGAGAAAGCTTTCAAACCACTTGCTCAGGTTCGGGGTGAGGCCAAAGACAGGTAATTTGGTAAGAAGATTTTTGGGGGATGCTAGATCGAAATTTCTAAAGCAATCGCGTTATTCTTTTTATCGGCTTCAAGAGCTCTATTTCCTATAAGAGTAACAAATGAGTATCTGACAAAAAATACAAAATGCATCGAAATTGATAACCAACTGGTGTGTTCACCACACGACTTTCATATTTTCATTTATTTGAAACCATCGCGACACTACTTATTTACACCCCCTTCCTTTATTTCGATTTTTTTTATTTTCTCAAAAACGGCTCTAACGATTTTTTAAAAATTAGTGTATTTATCAAGTGTCTTGAGAATTTGACACAACTAATAACTCATGACACTGATAGTACACTCATTTTTAAAAAAAATCGTTTGAGCCATTTTTAAGAAAACCAAAAAAAAAGAAAAATCTTTCATGTAAATGTTCACTTCCGGTTTTCCGATTTCAACCAAAAGCTTGCTGTACTCTTTCTTACCTAAGAAATGTAAATGTCCCGCATAACTTTGTGCTGCGCATACCTGCAAAAACGCATAAATATTCATTGTGAACTAAAAAATAAAAAAATAAGCATAACCTTTATACTCGAACTGTAAATGTGGAGCTCCACGAACACACAGTTCGTACAGCTGCGCATACTATTTATAGTGAACTAGAACCTAAGAAATGTAAATGTGCAGCATAACTCTGTGCTGGCGCATACCTAGAAAAAACCCTGGTTACTAGAACCAGGCCACTCACAAAGCAAACTGTACATGGGTATATTTAATAGTTTCTTAGATATGGCTAGAAAGAACGAATCCACCTCCACGCGGTGTACACAGGCAATGCCTTTGGGGATTACTTAATCGTCAAAAGTAGCTAACGGATTCTTAATAACCCTCCAATGTCAGTTAAATTCAATTCAGGAACAGGGGGTAGTGATGAGTCTTTGGGCTCCTTAAGCTATCACATAGAAAGTAAAATAGAGTGAGTGAGTGTACTCCTTCTAGCCTATATCTAGCTTAAGTTTCGGATTTCGTAGCTCTAGGACTTATGGTTGCGAAACGCAGGGGGTACATACGTACATAGGTACACACTGACCAATGGATTTTTGGCTCCTTTTTGGCCTCTGGGGACCTCAATATCTGGTTTTATGTCCCAAATCCGGTTTCCAACTAATAAGAGCATCGATTCCTTCCACCTAGAAGTTACAAAATGAAATTAACTTTTTTCATCTCTGAGATACAAGCTTTCAGAGTCAGGACCCAGACTGGCCATCGCAACACTTCCACATTATATTCTATGAATATAAATGTGAAAGTAAAAAATTGTGAGCTTCCCTATTTATTAGGTAAGAAAATTAATATAGAAAGAGAAAGAAATTATTTTATGCTTATTCGTGTTATTAAACCAATTATTTTACATTAATTAATGTATACATTGTATTTTTGCTTCGATTCCGGAGATTACTTCTCCACCATCGAGTGTCCTTATTCATCTTTAGTCCTTGTTTTTAATAAGAGGAAAAATCTAATTAGATAAAAAAACCTCTTTTCCGATAATTATTTCAATTCCATTATTCCCCAATCAAGTCGATTGGTCATTTCCCATTTAATCCTCCCTAAAAAACAAACAAATTAATAATAATATATAATATAATTATTAATTTGTTTGTTTTTTAGGAATCCTTATTCGTGTTTATAAATGTTTTATTTATATTTATTTTGAAGTGAAACTTTTTTAGCGACGTATAAGTTTGATTTTTTTGTTACATTAAAGGGAAATAACTCAATAGAGGAGAAATAATTTTTGTAAAATCCACTAATATTTCATGACAAATAAAATTTATTAAAATTAGGAAATTTAAATTGAAAGTTTTTGTTCCGAGGGTAGCAGAATTTTTATATATTGAAGGGGACAATAAAAGAGTGTGTCTTCTGCTGGAATTATAAATTTTATTTATAACGTGACTATAGTTTCAAGGGCTTTGCCCTTTTCAACAGTCTATTACAATTCCCGTGAATCAATTTTAATAGACTGATGAAGAGGCAAAGCCCTCGAAACTAGTGTAGTTATAAATAAAATTTATAATTCCATCAGAAGATACACTCTTTTATTGTCTGCTTCAATAGAAAATTTAAATTATTTAAATAAGTTTCACTTCCCCCGTGAGCTTATGTGGATGAGGCACACACATATATACAGGGTATGGTCAAGTATTGTAATCGTGCATGAAAAAGTCTTTTTTTCCTTCTTTTTTTTGAAATATCTCAAAAACGGCTGAAACTATTTTGATTAGAAAAATTGAGCGAAACCATGGCATTTCGCTCTACAAAAATGCTCTAAAATGTGAACATCGAAAAAATTATATTTTTCGAGATAATTTTTGTTTTGTCAAAATGTCTGTTAGTCTGTCCGTCCGGTTGTCTGGTTGTCCGTTAGTACCTATATATTTCAAAAATTTTTAAGAAAAAAATAAAAACCGACTTCAAAAATTAAGTGCAACAAATATAAAAATACACTAAAAGGTATAAAATAATTATTATCTTATTTAGTTACAACTGAACGACGAAATATTGACACGAAATTACTTTTTGAAGTCGGTGCCAAACAAACTATACCTATAAGCGAGCGTACCCGCCAAACGTACTAAGTAAGATCCGTCGAGTGCGATTCATAAAAGGTATATGTTTGGCACCAACTTCAAAAAGTAATTTCGTGTTAATATTTCGTCGTTTAGTTGTAACTAAATAAGATAATAATTATTTTATACGTTTTAGTGTATTTTTATATTTGTTGCACTTAATTTTTTGAAGTCGGTTTTTATTTTTTCTTAAAAATTTTTATTTTTCTTTTTTAGTGATGTTATTAATAGTGATTATATCATCAGAACTTGACCAAATTAATATGACACCATCCCTAAGACACCCCCTTTCGATAAAAAAAGAACCATCGAAATCGGTTCATAAACAAAGAGGTTAGGTCTAAACAAACCTAAACAAACCTAATAAAAAAGGTCTAATACCTATGAAAAAAATCGAAAAAAAATGGGACCAATCGGAAGCTAGACTGGACCCAATGCAAAAAAAATTTTCAAAATCGGTTGACAATTGGCGGAGATATGAGGTAACATAGGCACAAAAAAAAAAAAAAAAAAAAAAAAAAAAAAAAAAAAAAATTCAATCGAATAGAGAACCTCCTCCTTTTTTGAAGTCGGTTAAAAATGCTTTTCTCTGAAATTTTTTCCAAAGGCATATTTTTATGGTTGACATGATAAAAAATATTTTATTCTACTTATGTTTTTTGGATTTGGCAGTATTGCGTTAATTTATTATTATAAAAGAAAAAACTCATATATGTTTCCTAACGCTCATTTATTTTTCAAATGTTAATGCTTCTTTTTGCGTGTTGCGTATTTGTTGCCATGCCCATTTCATGTCCGCTAAAGCAGACGTCAATTGGTGATTTATTTTAACACTAGCAGCGACGTCGCCCGCCTTCGGCGGACCTATTATTGCTCTCTAGCTTGTCCTATGTTCATTATCATCTTTTGCTGACGAATGAATCAATGTTAAGCACCTTCGAGGGTTTATTATTTTCTTGGGGAAGTTGAAGAAACTGTTGAATATATGCCGAATAGTTGATTAATCAGCTTGGCATCATGATTTACGTTTGATCATGAGTGATTGAGTAAATTTTACCACATAGCTTTGAAAAAATCCAGCCAAAGCAAAAATTGTAAATTTGCTCTGGACTTGCACTTTTCTGCGTTGGTTGAATTTTCAACAAAGATGGCGGCTGCACTGATGGTCAGCGTCCCTATGACGCTGAATAAATCCTCTGGAGGGCTCAGATCATCTGGTGTTTCTGTAATAAAACAGGCCAATTTCGAAAATGTTAGGATGCATCCAAGTTAAATTCACCAAGAATAATTAAGTAGAGACAATAGTAATTTCAATTAAAACGCATGCTTTTCATTATAACGACCTGGATTTATTGAATCTAAAGATAAAAGTAAATAAATATTATATTTAATATTGATTTACTATGAGTTAAGGATTCTTGGTCACTTCTTAACTCATAGTAAATCAATATTAAATATAATATCTATTTACTCTTATCTTTATTAAAGATGTTTCACCTTGCACCAACACACAATTTTCAGGAAAATAATTTAAATTAAAAATATAGATTATGACAATGGTCTCTTAGTAGACCGAAACCTATTAACCATTGTGGTCAGCCAATAAAAAATATTCTGGACAAAGATAGAAATTAATCTTCTTTATTATAAAAGCCCAACATGCGCTTAACTTTGGCGAGCAAACTCTCACAAATCCTTTATATAAAAATATAGAATCCATAAATTTAGGTCGTCATTTAAATTTTAAAATGGAAAGAATGCGTTTTAATTGAAAGTACTTTTTATTTTTTATTTTTAATTCAATCGTATGCGAGAAGGTGCACCAGGATGATGCAGCCCTTATGGATCTCGAAAGACCCTTGCATTGCCGAATAGAAGGGAAGATTGAAGTGAAAGGGTAGAGGCCTAGGTCTCTAGGGCCCGTTGCATGTCAGTAAATAGCTTTTACAACTAACAAAGGGTAGATGGTAAATGGAGGGACTGGGATGGCCAATCAGATGACAGGCACTGAAAGTCCCTCCATTTACCATCTACCCATTGTTAATTGTAAAAAGCATTTACTTTGCGACATACAACCGGCCCTAAGTAACTCACGATATGAAATAATTGTGTTCAGCTATTTTTCTTGATTTAACTATATTTAACTATAGGTGATCTGTCTTCAGTTTATTTAGATTCTAAACTACTAAGCCAGAGGTTCCCAAACTGTGCGCCGCTTCGTCTTCACAGGTGCGCCGCGAAACTTCATTTGGCCTAACTAGACAATAAACAAAGTGAGAAGATAAACATTTATTTATTATTCATTTTTATCCTTACGATTAGACATAATTTATAAATCGAAACAATTTAACGTTGACACCCTCGAAAAAATCTGAAATTAATACAAAGGGTTCCCCTTGTGGTCTGCCATTTTTCATTTTAATAGAAAAATAAACTATTAATTTCGAAGATATTTTTATCGATTCTAATACAAGAGTATTTAGAGAGGCCAAATACGGTATTTGTTGTGATAAAAAGAGACAAAATTTAATTTTGACACTCTCGAAAAAATCTCAAATAAATACATAGGGTCCCCCCCTGTGGTCTGTATTTTTGATTTTAATAGAAAAATAAACTATTAATTTCCAAGATATTTTTATCGATTCTACTACAAGCGTATTTAGAGAGTCCAAATACGGTATTTGTTTTGATAAAAAGAAACAAAATTTTTTTTGCAACGAAATTTTCTCTGAGAGAGACGGACTGTAGAAATTTTAATTGAAGGTAATGGAAGGCAGCCCAGATGTAGTGAGGAAAGAAAAATTAACACATATCAAATAAGGTGTAATTTATTGGAATCCTTCCTCCTTTCCTTTCAAACCGACGTTTCGGAGGATTTTTTCCTCCTTCTTCAGGGTTTCAAAGGGTCAAATGAAAAAGGAAAAAGGGAAAAATCCTCCGAAACGTCGGTTTGAAAGGAAAGGAGGAAGGATTCCAATAAATTACACCTTATTTGATATGTGTTAATTTTTCTTCCTCACTACCCTTGGGCTGGCTTCTATTACATTCAATTAACAAAATTTAACTTTGACGACCTCGAAAAAATCTGAAATGAATATAAAGGCTCCACCCTGTGGTCTGGATTTTTTATTTTTATAGAAAAATAAACTATTAATTCTTAAGATATTTTTATCGATTCTAATATAAGAGTATTTAGAGAGGCCAAATACGGTATTTGTTTTGATAAAAAGCGACAAAATTTAACTATGACACCCTCGAAAAAATCTGAAATTAATACAAAGGCCCCTCCCCCTGTGGTCTGTATTTTTTGATTTTCATAGAAAAATAAACTATTAATTCTCAAAATATGTTTATCGATTCTAATACAAGAATATTTAGAGAGGCCAAATACGGTATTTGTTTTAATAAAAAGCGACAAAATTTAACTTTGACACCCTCGAAAAAATCCGAAATTAATACAAAGGCCCCCCCCCCCCTGTGGTCTGTATTTTTGATTTTCATAGAAAAATAAACTGTTAATTCTCAAAATATGTTTATCGATTCTAATACAAGAGTACTTAGAGAAGCCAAATACGGTATTTGTTTTAATAAAAAGCGACAAAATTTAACTTTGACACCCTCGAAAAAATCCGAAATTAATACAAAGGCCCCCCCCCTGTGGTCTGTATTTTTGATTTTTCATAGAAAAATAAACTGTTAATTCTCAAAATATGTTTATCGATTCTAATACAAGAGTACTTAGAGAAGCCAAATACGGTATTTGTTTTAATAAAAAGCGACAAAATTTAACTTTGACACCCTCGAAAAAATCCGAAATTAATACAGGTCCCCCCCTGTGGTCTGTATTTTTGATTTTCATAGAAAAATAAACTGTTAATTTTCAAAATATGTTTATCGATTCTAATACAAGAGTACTTAGAGAAGCCAAATACGGTATTTGTTTTAATAAAAAGCGACAAAATTTAACTTTGACACCCTCGAAAAAATCCGAAATTAATACAAAGGCCCCCCCCGTGGTCTGTATTTTTGATTTTCATAGAAAAATAAACTGTTAATTTTCAAAATATGTTTATCGATTCTAATACAAGAGTACTTAGAGAAGCCAAATACGGTATTTGTTTTAATAAAAAGCGACAAAATTTAACTTTGACACCCTCGAAAAAATCTGAAATTAATACAAAGGCTCCCCCCTGTGGTCTGTATTTTTGATTTTTCATAGAAAAATAAACTGTTAATTCTCAAAATATGTTTATCGATTCTAATACAAGAGTACTTAGAGAAGCCAAATACGGTATTTGTTTTAATAAAAAGCGACAAAATTTAACTTTGACACCCTCGAAAAAATCCGAAATTAATACAAAGGCCCCCCCCTGTGGTCTGTATTTTTGATTTTCATAGAAAAATAAACTGTTAATTCTCAAAATATGTTTATCGATTCTAATACAAGAGTACTTAGAGAAGCCAAATACGGTATTTGTTTTAATAAAAAGCGACAAAATTTAACTTTGACACCCTCGAAAAAATCCGAAATTAATACAAAGGCCCCCCCCCCTGTGGTCTGTATTTTTGATTTTCATAGAAAAATAAACTGTTAATTCTCAAAATATGTTTATCGATTCTAATACAAGAGTACTTAGAGAAGCCAAATACGGTATTTGTTTTAATAAAAAGCGACAAAATTTAACTTTGACACCCTCGAAAAAATCCGAAATTAATACAAAGGCCCCCCCCCTGTGGTCTGTATTTTTGATTTTTCATAGAAAAATAAACTGTTAATTCTCAAAATATGTTTATCGATTCTAATACAAGAGTACTTAGAGAAGCCAAATACGGTATTTGTTTTAATAAAAAGCGACAAAATTTAACTTTGACACCCTCGAAAAAATCTGAAATAAATACAAAGTGTCCCCCCTGTGGTCTGCATTTTTGATTTTCATAGACTAATAAACTATTAATTTCCAAGATATGTTTATTGATTCTAATACAAGAGTATCTAGATAGGCCAAATACGGTATTTGTTTTTATATAATATCGATACATTTTCTTAGGTTATGGATGGAGAAAATTTAATTAAAAAAAGGCCCCGCGACTCGGAAAAGTTTGGGAACCCCTGATCTAAGCCACAATAATTTAAATTTTCTCTCCTGGCTTTTTTCTTTTTAAATACAATCGACTTTGGTGTTCAATTGCCGACTCGTGTATTTATTCATCCCCGGTAACTGGGCCACTTAACTTAACCTCTATGATAAGTTTCGAAAAGACATAATTCAATTGAACAGAGTGCTCTCTCCACATCCGACTGCTTTCCTTTATGTCCAATTATTTAATTCATTTTGATCTCCTTTTGGAACCATAACAAATGAACAAGTAACGACAAATTTTATACTTCTCTTTGAGAAAACTTCGTTAGAATATTATACCGCTCTGCCAATTGATTTTTCACCAATGATTGCAACCCCCTTTTCCTTTTATCGAATTATTTCAATTCATGAACTATTGCCACCGGAAATTTATCGCACTTCTTGTAGGTGCAGATTCTATATCATTTTCTTTATATTTCACGCTTCGCTTTTCCTTTAATGCTTTGTTCATGGAAAGTGATATTGCCAGAAAATGACATTCATTCATTTTCCTTTTCAAATATATTTTATTTCAATTAGAAATCTAGCAATGAATTTTTTTAATAACATATTTATTAAAATTAAATTTGAATTTCGTTATCGGTTCGTTTGAAAATATATTAGCTAAAAAAAACTGAGCTTATATTGCATATACAACAAAATCGAATCATTGACCTGGTTTTTTTCATCTCTCAGTATTTTATTGAATATCTAAAAAATAAATTTAATGCTTTCTAAAACGACGGTTCTTTGATTAATTTTAATTTTAATTGAAAGGACGATTTTCTCTATTCAATTAGTATATTAGTAAAGTAAATTGTCAGCACATATATGGTAATATCTTACTACTTTTTTTGAACTAACGCATTATCAATCGAACTTGGATACTAACTAAAAACATAAATTTTGACAAAGTAATTAATTTAGATATGCTACTATAATGTTTTAAAATTATAAATTGTGGTGTTTTTTGAGGCTCTTGAAAACCTTGAAAACAGATGTAATGTCTTCGTTAGGAAAAAGGAAATAAAATTTCTTTATATTCTAACAAATTTATTTTCATGAAAAACTTATGAGACGTTTCGGCGGATATTCTCACACCATCATCAGTCCAAGCTTTTCATAATATAGTACATATGTCTGTGTAGAATGTCATTTTCTTTTTACAAATAATAACATTTTAATCAAAAAGCTGGAGGTATTTTGTTATTAATAAAGTATGTCAATATCAGTTATATAAGTTATATGTTGTTTTCTATAGTTATTCTTCTTAAATCACTTTCATAATATATTACATATATATGTGTAGAATGTTATTTTCTTTTTACAATTAATAACATTTTAATCAAAAAGGCTGGAGGCTTTTTTGTATTATAAGTATTATTAATATAGTATATGTCAATATTAGTGAATATATTATATATATAATTAATTGTTTTAAATCTTATATTGTTTATATAATTATTTTTCTTAAATTATATATATTTTTAACTGTAATTTGCAATAAGTGATGTTATTACTTATTACTTAATTTTTCCTAACGAAGACATTACATCTGTTTTCAAGGTTTTCAAGAGCCTCAAAAAACACCACAATTTATAAAATAATTAATATTTCTTAAAGTATAAATTTTCCAATGTTCACTATACATGGTTTTATTATGGATAGAAACGACATGAATTCAAAACAACCCTAGTAGCGCAATGTTTCAAACTATATAGTAACTATATAGCGACTATAGAGATTCTCGAAATCTATATAGGCCCTATATAGTTACTATATAGTTTGAAACATTGTGCTACTAGATTCTCGAAATCTATATAGGCACTATGTAGTTACTATAGTTTGAAATATTGTGTTACTAGGGAACACTTTTCATGCATGATTAGAATACTTCACCAAACCTATGATGAAATAAAAAAGTAAATAACTAGGTAACTAAAAATGTTATCGTAAGGAGGGAAAATTAGTTTTACGCACGGATGGCGAACAATGGCGTCCGGTCTATGGATGCTGTGGATGCCGCATCTCCCAAATTCCAAAATATCAAGAGTAATTTCATCCCTGTTATATTTGAATATTTGTAAAATTTTAAAAAATCTTTCAAAATTAGCTACTATTCTACAATTCATTTAAAGATTTATAAATTTATTTTAGAGGCGACTGTGGGTCAGTGGTCAGAGTGTCGGACCGCTGTCCTGAAGTATGCTGGTTCAAGACCGGGTGTCGGCAGATATTTGCAGCCACCTCCTCTTGGAAAGCAATGGCAAACTACCAAGAGCATAATTACCTACTAGCCGTTCGGAACCGGTGTTAAAAAGTAGGTTCCGTATATCTGTGTATAACAGCTAAACACACTCAGCACAGGTATATGTGGAGAGGAGCCGGCGTCCGTTTCGGGCATGGCACTATAAGAAGAAAGAATACATAATAATATGATTATTATTTTAATTTGCATTAGAGCTAGAAAAGAATTTTTGAATATTTGCTCATTTGTGATTCAATCAATGTAATCCATTTATTTCTGTTCCATTGAATTTAATCTTATTAAACACAGACGACAAGACCTTAAAAAACTTTACTTTTCCAAAATCTATTATTTCACTGTCAATATAATCAATACAGAGTAAATCAAATTAACCCAATGAATTAGAAATATTCTTATTCTATTGACAAACCAATTATTAAAAATTTATAAAATGAGAATGAGATAAGAAATAATTTTACTCGCCTGCTGGGTGAGGCGAAGTAATTGAATTTATTTATTTATTATTTTTTTGTTTATTCTGATTAGAAATATCTAAAACATTTAGAAAAAATGTTATTTTCTTTCTGTCTCTTTGGATTCAGAATACCTATTCAGATATCCACAAATTTCTCATTTGTACCAAGTTTCAACTTTCTAGGATAAACGGGTCACTGACAAAAAAATAAGCTGATGTGTTCTAATGTGGCCATTCACTTGACTTTACCATACAACCTAGCCCCTCACTTATATTTAATATTTAATAAAATTATTTATAACCATGTAGAGGGGGGGGAGTTAATTTTTGCATTTTTAGACTCCTGGGACCCACTGATTATGTATAAGTACAAAATTTGGTTGAGTTTGGTAAATGGCATAAGATTTTCATTTTTTGACCCTCCGCCCCCCCCCCCCCCATTTTGGGCAATTAGATTTTGCATTTTTAGACTCCTGGGGGTCCACTGATTATGTATACAAAATTTGGTTGAGTTTGCTCAAACGACCTAGATTTTTAATTTTTAACCCCCCCCTCGACCCTCCTTATTTTTGGGTCGATATGCACCAAAATCTAAACAGCTCTTAATCTTAATGGACCAAAACTTCGTGTGAAATTTGGTTTTGATATTCACACTAGTTTTTGAGCTAGATCCTACACAAATTTGGTAACGCACAGACTAACTAACAGACATTTTGACAAAACAATTATTATCTCGAAAAATATAATTTTTTCCATGTTCACTTATAAGAGCTTTTTTGTAGACCGAAATGCCATGGTTTCGCTCAATTTTTTTAAGCGAAATAGTTTCAGCCGTTTTTTAGATATTTTGAAAAAAAAAGGAAAAAAAAACACCTTTTTCATGCACGATTACAATACTTGACCATACCCTGTATGGTAAAGTAATAACTAAAATTTGCGGATAGTCGGAGGCGTTTCTTGAAAAAATTTCGCTATTTTCTCTAATTTTATATTTAAATGAATCAGTGTTACGGTCACTGGTCAAACAGTGATCTTTGTATGTAATGATCCATACTTACAAACAGATATTTATTCAAGCGAGTCTTCATGCTTAACAATAAATAAATAAATTAATTAATTAAATAGAGGTTTCATGGATAGTCAGCCCACGCAGAGTCGCGCCTCTGTGTGCGAAGTGTGGGTGCACCCATAAGGCTAGGACCTAAGGGACATAATGAAATGCCAGCGCCAATCATTGAAATAATCAACTGTTGTGTTCACCACACAACTTTCACATTTTCATTTATTTGAAGTCAGCTCGTCACTACCAATTTACATCCCCTTCCTTTATTTCGTTTTTTTGATTTTCTCAAAAACGGCTACAACAATTTTTTTTAAAAATTTGACACAACTAATAACTCATGACACTTAATAAATACACTAATTTTTAAGAAAATCGTTGGAGCCGTTTTTGAGAAAATCAAAAAAAAAAATCTTTCATTTAAATGTCCACTTCCGGTCTTCGGATTTCAATGACTGATTTATTGCGCCACGCAGAGGGGGCAGCCCTTTACAAAAAGAAAACAGATTTTTTTACAGATTAGAGTGCAACTTCTCATCAGCCGTCCAAATAATAATGCCAGATGTTGTGGCTATTTGTGATTAAAGTACATATACGGGCGACTATGATACAACTCCTAGAACCGAGGCCAGAGTGTTGGGAGCGCAAAAAGCGCCCCACAACTGTGCAATGCTATTAATAAAGAAATAAAGAAATATTACAAACAAAAAAACAAAACAAAAAAATATCTATAATTAAAATTTAACATTAAATGCTAAAAAATCATTAAAATTAGTTTAAAATGGATTGACCACTGCAGAAAGGTCATTTGTCGAAGATGGCCAGCCCAGCAATGCACATAAATCTAAAGTTATATTTGTACTCAATTAAGGCCGGGCCCCGTCCTGAAAGTCCGCCTCATAAAACTGGAAAAGTTAAAAAGGGAACCTAGCATCGCCCTGAGTGTCATTTTGTTTAATTTAGTTTTGGGGACACCCAGGGCGAGCAGGTCCCTGAAGGACCGGGGACGCCACAACCCTTCCACGATATTGTCGCCGCCAAAACGATGACAGCACCGGCGGCGACTCCGAACCTCTCCGCGATATTCCAGACCAGACTGGAGTTGCAACTATAATAATTAAAAGCTTGATGTACTCCTTCTACCCTATATCAAGCTTAAGTTTCGAATTTCCTATCTCTAAGACTTATGGTTGCGAAACGCAGGGGGGTGCATTCTTAAGTACGTAAACACCAACTTCGGGTTTTTTTATTTTAGCCAAAATCTTGTTATACTTCTTGTACTCTCTATATAGCTTAAGTTTTAAAAAGGCTCTGCGTCTTTCCGAAGACGAGATATGAACAATTAAAATATTTATTTTACGACACTCCTAATTTACAACCCCTTCCTCTTTTTTAATCGGATTAAAAATTTGACACAACTAATAACTCATGACACTTGATAAATACACTAATTTTAAAAAAAAATCGTTTGAGCCATTTTTGAGAAAATAAAAAAAAAAACGAAAAATCTTTCATGTAAATGTCCTCTTCCGGTTTTCCGATTTCAACCAAAAGCTTGTACTCCTTCTAACCTATATCGAGCTTAAGTTTCGAATTTCGTAGCTCTCAGACTTATGGTTGCGAAACACAGGGGGGTACATTCTTAACTACGTAAACATCAACTTCAGGTTTTTCTATTTTAGCCAAAACCTTGTGATACTTCTTATAGACTCTAGATAGCTTAAATTTCAAATTTCAAGGCTCTGCAACTTTCCGAAGATGAAATATGAATGATTAAAATTTTTATTTTACGACACTCCTAATTTACAACCCCTTCCTTTATTCCAATCGGATTAAAAATTTGAGACAACTAATAACTCATGACACTTGATAAATACACTAATTTAAAAAAAAATAGGTGTCTGTGTATCCGGGTCTTGAAGGATTGAAGGTTATTAAAGACGGACGGATAAAGAGACTTTCAGTCTCTAGAAGTCAGAGGGATGAATTGGCGAATGTTTTTGTTCGGTTAGTATCCAATTTTAAGGGATGTTGAATGTTTGAAAATGGTCTATCGGCTTTAAGGGAGATTATTTAATTTTTCTCGTCAGAACAAACTCTATGGCAGTTTCTATAAAAATAGGTATATAAACATATCACTTTACAAAGGAAATACCCTGGGGTGCAACAAACTCCAGCTCACCAGTAGAATTAGAGCTTCTCTTACATCAATATCACAAATTATATATTAAGTTAGGTCAGGGTCTCTTTTTCTACAGTTCGTTTGCCACGATTCCCTTTTATGTCTCTTGGCGAATGTGACAATGGTCGAGGATTCGTGACCCATTCACCTTGCAATTCGGGAGTAAGTACGTGACTACTCAAACTTCTGCTACTCACCAGATATCATATATTACTTTCCGTTGAAACTGATTTTGCCATTTTTATTTTTCCTCTATCTTTTTAATTTGGACTTCTTTTTTATGAACACTCATATATCGAAGGAAATAATCCCTGGATCGTAGTACTGTTATTATTTTAATAAAAAAATAAAAGCTTGCTACATGGTTATATTTATTTTATACATACCTACATACCAAATACTTACTCAGAAATTATCATCGAGAACAGGTGGAGGCAAGGAGGGAATCTCAAACGATTTGTTTATTCTTTTATTACGAATACGTCTTAAATGTTTACACCATAGAGTAATATAGAGTGAAAGGCTACCGTATATCGAAAAAGCGCTCTCTAGCGACTGCAGGTCGAAAACTTAGTTCTTAAGAGGTATTCAAAAGATCCTAGAACATTTAAAGCCTTTGTCATAGATAAAAGATATAAACCCTTTATGTTATATATAAGCGCATTTTTTACTCTTGATAATGTCACCAAAATTTACCCCGAATAGAACGGTTTCCGCCATTTTATTGTCCAATGCTTTCGCCCTCTTCTCGCCAGAGAGCTCTGTAACTCGTATACGCTAAAATACATTGGCTCATTTTGGAGCCTTCCACTCTATATTATATTGTTTACACATTTCACACTTTTGAGGCTTTTGTGAGAATTATTGATTTTATTACACATACTATATATTATGTTTCTACCTGTTAATATATATGTTGCAGTAAACCCCGTTTTTTTGTTAAAAACGGGTTCTTACTAGTTAAAATGCGTTTCATTGAATACATTATTTATGGCAACCAGAATTTAGTGATGTTGGTTGAGTTTGGTCCAAAGGTCTAGAATCTTCATTTTTAACCCTTTTAACAAAATTTTTTTATTTTTGACATTTTTGTTTAAAATTTTTGAAAATAAACACCCAAAATGAAGCGGAAGGGTTAAAAATGAAGATTCTAGACCTTTGGACCAAACTCAACCAACATCAGTAAATTCTAGTTGCCATAAAGGTATTCAGTAAAACGCGTTTTAACAAGTAAGAACCCGTTCTTACTAAAAACGGGTTTTTACTGCAACATATATAAATAAACTGATGTGGCCATCCATATAACTTTACCATACACTTGGCCTCTCTCTTATTTTTAATATTGAATTAAATAATCTGCAATCATATGATTGTTGCTGGTAATATAAATAAGTTACAAACCCGAAATTTTACATGTATATACTTTATATTCATTTCTCACAAATCAAAAATTCTATTAAAATTTTGTTTGAATTATTTTGAAAAGGTTTGAATTTTTTGTATGGTCGAAAATAAAATTTTCTAATAGTTTTTGAGTTATGGGGGAGGGTCAAAAGTAGCTCGAAATGGTTCGTGTAAATATACACATGGCCGACACACTGCCATGTGTCTAGAGTCTAGACCATATTATATATATATAAACCCCATCTTATAAGTGATTTCAGATATAGATTAACATTAAAACAATTTTCTTGACATTGTGTTGCAATATTTGAAAACTTTGGAGCAATGACATCTGCGTAACAGTATATTATTAAATACTTAATTTCAATTAATACGAAACTCAGAATATATGTACCTACTTAATATTAATACTTCCGAGAATCTTGTAATATCCAACGTCAGCGAATGCATTCATACTTTTGACATTAATTTTAATTAAATCATGTGATTTATTTAACCTTTGAGCTTAATCACGGAAAGGATATTTAAATTATTAAAATGGAGTTTAAGAAATAATCAGATTCTCTTTTGACAAATGCGCCAAATGAAATATTAACCCTCTTTGTTATCAATTTGCTAACTCTCTGTATGAATAAATAAAATCTGTTCAAGAGAGGAATCAAGCAAAATGAAAAGTGCCTTTTCTTGTTTTCTTAAAAAGTTTTTGATTATTCTGAAATATATATACCTATTGGTATATATAACAAGATCTATACTCTCATTTCATATTCCTTAAGACCTGCAATGTACACTGAACGATACCACCATCTAGATTAGAGATCCTAAGTGTAATTTTTCCATTGATATTCTTTCCTAACCTGCATCCTTATAAAAATTTAGGAAACTCTTGAGTTTGATTAAAGTACAAGAAATAAATAGTATGTAAGTCAGTGGTGGATGCAGAAATTGTTTCTGTGTAGCCAGCTTGAGTTATGAAAACGAATTTTCTATAAAGATAAGAGTAAATAAATATTATATTTAATATTGATGTACTATGAGTTAAGGATTCTTGGTCACTTGTTTCACATTAAAATTAAAAAATTAAAAGATGTAATTTTTTTCTTTTTCAATATACAGGGTGCATAGGAAAGTCCCCTTAACCTGAAAATACTTGCTAACGGAGAGTGCTACAGCCACGCAAGTGAGGTAACGGTATAGTAAAGCGACTATACCCGACCTAATGCAAATGACACCAGCGTCCCTAGTGGTGAAATGTGGAAGTTAGCCATTGCAAATCGAAAACGAAAAGAGATAGAGCAAAATTTCTAATTAGAAAGTTTTAGAGCATCAATTAATTAGTACGAAACGAAATTTGGTTTACACGGATAAGATAAATTACTGCCTGTATACCCCAAAAATATCAAAAATCGATTTACTCCATTTTGTGTAAATATTTGAAAGGAATAGCCAGAGGAAAGAAGAAATATGCACAATTTAATGAATAAATACTAGTATGTACTTACATCAATACATTACAGTACAGTATAAAGTCACAAACTGCATTTGCACACTGCTACATTTCCGAAATGTAAATATGTAGAGTAGAACAGTCGCGCATAGATTACGGACATTTTTGGATACAGGCAGTAATTTATCTTATCCGTGTAAACCAAATATCGTTTCGTACTAATTAATTGATGCTCAAAACTTTCTAATTAGAAATTTTGCTCTATCTCTTTTCGTTTTCGATTTGCAATGGCTAACTTCCACATTTCGCCACTAGGGGCGCTGGTGTCGGTTGCATTAGGTCGGACATAGTCGCTTTACTACACCGTTACCTCACTTAGCGTGGCTGTAGCTCCGTTCGCAAGTATTTTCAGGTTAAAGAGACTTTCCTATGCACCCTGTATATATATTTCGGGCTATCAACCCATCTTCAGGAAGTACAGAAAATAACCGTTACTGTGAAACAAGTGACCAAGAATCCTTCACTCATAGTAAATCAATATTAAATATAATATTTATTTACTCTTATCTTTATTAAAGATGTTTCACCTTGCACCAACACCACAATCTCTACTAATTATGAATTTTCTATATCCAATCGCGTAATTGGCCCCATGAGAAATAACAGATAAAATGTTTCTAATTTAAAAATACTCATGATGAAGGCCAAATCTTCGAAAAATAGTCTCAAACAAATAAATTATATATATACATATACCATAAACACTCTGTGAAAAAACAGGCGATCTACTATTTTCTCAACTTAATTATTCTTGGCGAATTTAACTTGGCTACACACTAGATTTCACTACTTTTTCGAACTTGGCCTGTTTTTTCAAAGAATATTTGGGTTGAGATTTCTTTTCTTTTTGTAAGCTATGAGGAAGCCCGTTGTTCCAAAGGGCTAGAATTTTTATTTTTGACCCCCCCCCCCATTTGGGTGGTTAGTTTTTGCATTTTTATTCTTCTGGGGGCCCACAGAATATGTATACAAAATTTGTTTGTGTTTGGTCCAACGGGCTAGAATTTTCATTTTTGACCAACCCCACCCCCCATTTTGAAGGTGTTGAAAGATAGAAAGTTTGCATTTTTGATATGTTTCCTTTGTTTGTGTCCCAAACTCTATTAGCAGTCGAAATTTCCTGATGCTGGAATTATTGGAAGTATCCTATAGGTTTTGATGACCTGTCAGTGACTGAGTGCCCAAATTAGCTATTTTCTCAGAGGTCCATATCTCATAATCTATTTAAGCTATATTATTGAAATTTCATACTTTCCTCAAGATGGATTATATTACATGTGTATAATTTCAACTCTGTATCTCAAATGGATTCCGAGCTGCAAGGGGGTCGAAATTTGTTCGAAATGGCGCGCACACCGTGTACGGCCAAGCTAATGCTTGAATTTGGCCTGCGCACACTGTGTTCTTTGATATACATATTTATATTTGGTATATATAATGTATAGGTTGATTTGCATCAACCTTGGGACAACCTCTTTATGATATTCGAGATAGGCTATCTAATGCCAATCATCCAAATAATGATGAAAAGATCAAATACCTACAAATTATGAAGTAGCAGATTGTTTCATCTCTTAGCGCCATCGAAAATAAACTCGTGGTCCTAAAAAGTTGTAAAATATAGCGGAATTTTTAACCGAAACCCAGATATTTCATTTTTTTACCCTATATTTCTATTAAGAAATATATCCTTAACCCCATAAATTCTCTTTAATATATGTGATCCGGGATCAATGATCCCATTTATTTTTCCTCGTATACCATAAATATTTAGGTTTAGTTCTAGAACTGTTTTATTCGTAAACTAGCCTTCCATGCTAAATTGTCCTTCGAAAGTGATATTTAGATGCTTTTATTTTACTTTCTTAATCTGTTTGTTTGTTTGTTTGTCTAGAGATCTTCTATTGACTCACTACTATTAAACCGAATAAATATTATTTAATTTCTATATCAGTAAGCAAACCCAATTCGTCTAAGTTATTTTCATGGACTTGGTATTTAGACAAATAGAATTAACTATTATTTCGCTAATTGGTATCTGTACGTTGGTAAACAGCGCTGACTGGTGATCAAAATAAAAACTAACACAATCGGGTCATATTTATTTTTATTGTATAAAAAAAATTATTTAAAAAACAAACAAACAAACAAAACAAAATGGATAGATTTTTTTAGTTTGTTGTTTACTATCGTATGCAATATTAAGGGCCGGTTGTATGTCGCAAAGTAAATGCTTTTTACAACTAACAAATGGTAGATGGTAAATGGAGGGACTGGGATGGCCAATCAGATGACAGGAACTGAAAGTTCCTCCATTTACCATCTACCCTTTGTTAGTTGTAAAAAGCATTTACTTTGCGATATACAACCGGCCCTAAGTGCTTTATTTAAATATTATTCGGTATCTCAATCTTGAAAAATTATCCTCGGCTGTGCAGCTTACCCGTTTGTTTTAGTTATATATTTTTGACCACGATATTGCGTAGTGGCAAGAACCACTTACCAATAGTAATTAACACACAATATTTTTGAATTTTTACCACCAAACTTCTTAATTATAATAAAAAATATGTTAGATTGACCTGAATTAACTTCTTTGTTAAAAGAATAGGAGAAAGTCATCTCGGACATATGTTCAGAAGAGATTTTATTTTCTTAAGAAGAATATACAGTCTCTTCATACCTACTCATGCTTTACTATAAATCTATTGGCTCGAAATGTTTGGTGTCTCTTCCTAGCCATTGGTTCGCAATAGTCTATAGGTATTGTACTTCTCTCTTTAAGGAATTTAAAGGTATTCCTTCCCAAAAAGGACATGAACTTTTTATTTATGTTTTTCAATACATAGATATAATGGTAAACAATTCAATATAGACATTATTGTATGTACATTAATTAGGAGTATTATTTAATATGTTTGTAAATCTATTGAAATCGAATTTTGATTGATATCAAGGATAATATTTGACTAGAATGCTTGTTGGTTATTTTGAAAAGGCTTGTTTGATTTAATATTAATTATTACCTGTTAATTGATTTAAGGGACAATTAGAATTTCACGCGCTCTCCTAATTTAATAAATGAAGAAGAACTTTGATTGATAAAAAAAGGTTTTCTTTCTATTGTGTATCTACACCAGAGATTCCTAAACTTTTTCGTCTCGTAGACCCCTGGCCATGTTTTTCTATTTGAGGTAGACCCAATTTTTTAAGAAAATAAAGTTTTACTTTTTAAGAAATTTTAATTTATTCTAATAGCATATTTTATAGAGAGCTCGTATATAATATTTATTTTTATATCTCTCCTAAAAATTAAATTTTTGAACCCTTCCAAAAATGGAGAAGTGTTACAAAGGGTCCTCCCTTACCTTTCATTTTAGGGTTTTTTTAAGAAAATTAAGTTTTACTTTTTAAGAAATTTTAATTTATTCTATTAGAATATTTTATAGAGAGCTCGAATATAATATTAATATTTATACATCTCCTAAAAATTAAATTTTTGAACCTTTCCAAAAAATGGTGAAGTGTTACAAAGGGTCCTTCCTTACCTTTCATTTTAGGGGTTTTTTTTAAGAAAATTAAGTTTTACTAATTAAACAATTAAATATTCCAGCGCCTCCCTTTCAAATTAAGTTTTACTTTTTAAGAAATTTTAATTTATTCTAATGGTATATTATATACACAGCTCAAATATAATATTTATTTTTATATCTCTCCTAAAAATTAAATTTTTGAACCACTCGAAAAATGGTGGAGTGATACAAAGGTCCCCCCTTACCTCTCATTTTCAGATTTTTTTAAGAAAATAATGTTTTACTTTTAAAGAAATTTTAATTTATTCTAATAGTATATTATATACAGAGATCGAATATAATATTTATTTGTATATCTCTGCTAAAAATTAAATTTATGAACCACTCCAAAAATGGTGAAGTGTTACAAAGGGTTCCCCCTTACCTTTCATTTTAGGGGTTTTTTTAAGAAAATAAAGTTTTACTTTTTAAGAAATTTTAATTTATTCTAATAGCATATTTTATAGAGAGCTCAAATATAATATTTATTAAATTTTTGAATCATTCCAGAAATGGTGAACTGATACAAAGGGCCCCCCTTATCTCTCATTTTCTGATTTTTTAATAAAATATAGTTTTACTTTTAAAGAAAGTTTAATTTATTTTAATAGTATATTATATACAGAGGTCGAATATAATATTTATTTTTATATCTCTCCTATTAATTTGAGCCAAGAATATCTTAAAGAAAAATTAATTATGTTTTTTCTTATATTGAAATTGTTTTTTGACAAAGAGTTGTAAAATGCCCAACAGAGGAAATCTGAATAAACTGACGAAACGTCTTTTAATTTTATCAAATTCCTTAATATCCCTGTTACTATTATTATTTTCTATGCAATATTTCGAATAATTACAATTGAATTTTATAAGTAATAAAAAGAAAAAAAATTAAGCAAAAATAGAAACAAAATAGGATTTTCGATGATTTCATTTATTTTCTATAAACGGTAGTAAAAGGGGATCAGTTTAGAAGCAAATGAATCTTAACAAATAGATACTAAGGGAATTGGATGAAGCGAGTGTACTATGAAAGGATCAGAGGTATCTCAGGGGAGGTGCAGGGAGAGAGAGAGAGGATTCTCTCTCAGATTTGGCGATGCTGTTTGCCGAGTGGGCATGTTTTGTCAACCCTAGAGTCGTAGACCCAATCCAACTGATTGGCCCGGGCCAAGCCCTTGACCTTTCTAGGGTTTTGGAGTGATCTGCTGGCTTATCCAGCTCTGTCCAGAGCTTAATCGTAGAAAAACAATTGTCTACAAGTTAGTTTAGTGAAATCTGATATTATTATACTGTAGTTATTTAATAGTGAAGATAATTTCTAGTTTTATTTTCATCTATTAATCGTTTTGTTTCTAATTATTCACATAGACAAATTTGAGTAAAAAAACGTTTTCCAACAACCTATAAGATACAGGGTATGGTCAAGTATTGTAATCGTGCATGCAAAAAGTATTTTTTTTTCAAAATATCTCAAAAACGGCTGAAAATATTTTTATTTAAAAAAATTGAGCGAAACCATGGTATTTCGATCTGCAAAAAAGCTCTGATAAGTGAACATCGAAAAAATTATATTTTTCGAGATAATAATTGTTTTGTCAAAATGTCTGTTAGTCTGTATGTTGGTTAGTCTGTGCGTTACCAATTTTTTGTGAACGAGCTAGCTCAAAAACTGTGTGAATATGGAAACCAAATTTCACACGTAGTTTTGGTCAATTGAGATTAAGAGCTGATTAGATTTTGGTGCATATCGACCCAAAATTAAGGGGGTGGAGGGTTAAAAAAGTCTAGGGTATTTGAACAAACTCAACCAAATTTTGTATACATAATCAGTGGGACCCCAGGAGTCTAAAATTGCAAAAACTAACCCCCCTACATGATTATAAATAATCTTATTAAATATTAAATATAAGTGAGTGACCAGGTTGTATGGTAAAGTCAATTGAATGGCAACATCAGAACACGTCAGCTTATTTTGGGTTAAAAAGATTATAATTGGCATCAAGAGCGTACCCAGATTTTTTGGTTTGAGAGGGCAGAACCAAGAGGAAGCTGTGAATCACAAATAAATTAACTAGGTATAAAGAAAAATATTAATAATATCTATTTTCTTTTCATTATCTAATTTTCAATAAGTAGGTAGTTATAGAATTTTGATTTAAATTAAGTCTTTAAGAATCATGTTGCGTCTAGGGGAGATCAGCTGCCTTTATCTGGGTATGCGTAAAGTAATAAATAATAGTAATTTTATATTAAAATTTATTGCGACATTTGCTGATTAAATAATAACTAAATTTCTTTACCGAACACTAAAATTACACCAGGGACCACTAGATGCCGACCGCTGCTCTAGAATACGATTTTATTAATTATTATTTTATTTTTTTATATGGAATATATCGAGGGGTGAACCTGAAACCTAATATCGTGTACACCTACTTCCACTTCCACTTTCATTTCAAGCAGAAGACAATAGATGAAGGGGCATTATCTAATAAATTCCAAAATAATTCCACATAATTCCAAAGACGGTGTACACCTAATTTCCAATCATCCCTCTAAATATATATTACCCTATGCTTGAACCTACCATGCCTGACCAGATTTGTCCGCTGCCTCATAACCTGACCCACATGCTGGTCACATAACAAATGAATGTGACCAGCTTGTTATTACAAGAATTTACTTAGTTTCAATCAAGTAGTATTTGAACCCTTAAGAAATAACAGATAAAATATTTCTAAATAAAAAGACTGATGATGAAAAATCGAATCATCGAAATTATAGTTTCTAATAAATAAATTATATATTACTAGCCTCAAGGCCCGCCTTCGGCGGGCCTTTTGCTAGCCAGGGGGCTTCGCCCCCTGGACCCCCACGTGGCTGCTTTATTGATGTTTTATTAGTTACAGAGAATAAATATATTATATATATATATATATATATATTTGGTTTTAATCTTTAAAATATATTTTTAAAGAAATTCCAAAAGCTAATTAATTCCTTTCAGTTAGTTTAGTTAGTATAGTTTCAATAATCCTTTATAATTAACTTTGAAATAAATAAATAATATTGAAATGAATGAATGAGCTCGAATGCAAAAGCCAAAAGGCTTAGTTCTTTTGAAATGACTGAGGGTCTTAAATACAATAGAAAAGATGAGGTGAGATTCCCAAGGGTATTTTTAAGAAAAATGATTTTAATTTAACATATTTTATTTTAAATTAAATATTTTTCATCTATATATATATATATATAATCAAAAGCTTGGCTGAAACTTTTTTTATTTTTTTCTACCCTATTAAAGACGGTTTTCAAAATTTTTTAAAATTTTTTTACCCAACCCAAAAGAAGTTATGAATTTTTGAAATTTTTTAAATAAACATAACTTTTTCAAAAATTTAGTTATCATGGCGTTTTTTTTAAATTTACTTTAAAAAAAAATAGTTTTTTAAATCTTTGTTGCAATATTAAATTCTTCTTCAACGATAATGTTGTTAGAACTATTGAGAATGAATGACACTCAAAAATCTTACAACAGGACCGCAAACACTTGTTTTTTTTTTGCTCGTTTAATTCTTTTATTGTCTGGAAAGCTATGTTGGATAACCTGAATTTTTTTCGTTTTTCCTGAATTTTCCCATTTTCAGGGCAACTTTTCCAATTTTTCTTTACGCATTAACCTGAATCGGATTATTCCGAACATTTTAAAAAAAAATTTAGCCAAATCGGTCCAGGCATTTGAGAGATCTGCGCTTACAAAGAAACAGAAATTCATTTTTATTATATAGATATATAAATTTACATTACTAGATGAAGGAGGAGGTATCAGCCAAAGATGGAATCACTGGGTTCAATAAAACACCTTTAATAAGACGTTTCGGCCTGAATTTTATTTGGCCATCTTCTGTCAATTAGGAGTTATACACAAAATTCGGTACACATATGTGATCGAATCCAAGCCTTGTCAAATAAAAAAAAAAAAAAAAAAAATTTACCTTCATGTGAATTTATAACGTGCCTGGACCCAAAAGTTTCAGAATGAAAGTCAATCTTTGGCTGATACCTCCTCCTTCATCTAGTACAGTTTCATCACAGCCACTAACTCTAACAATCTATATATAAAATCCTTAGTGTGTATGTACGCGATCGACCCACGCCTAAACCACTGAACGTATCGAAACCATATTCACACCATATGTTTGCTTAGTGCTGGGGATGGTTTATCTAAATTTTGAGCCAAATCGGTTTGATTTTATTTTTATTTTTATATTTAATTGATTGACAGATAAGATCTATAGAAATAGAGCCTCTAAAAGGGCCAAGCAAACAATACATTATCCCTGCCCTGAAAGGTCAGGTCTTAAACAATGAAACCCCTCTTAACAAAAGAAAAAATTTCAGGTCAAAATTTCAGAAACTTTTTTTTAAGATAATAAAATCTATTTTGAATACAGACATAATTTTGTTAATTTAATTTTTTATATTATATATTATATTATATATAATCCTTAGTATGTATGTGCGTGATCGACCCATGCCTAAACCACTGAACGTATCGAAACCATATTCACACCATATGTTTGTTTAGCGCTCCAGATGGTTTATCTAAATTTTGGGCCAAATCGGTTTGATTTGATTTCACACGATTTTACATAATTAAATTAATTATTCTCAGGTAGAATGACAATTGGGGTTTTAAAAAAGGTTTATCTTTTCTTTTGTACCCAGGCAGACAATGGGTGTGGGTTAATTCATTGTTCTCAAAGGCCTTGAAGAAGTATTATGATTATATTATAGTTATATTTTGTTTTCCCTAAACTTTAGAATTAAACTGTTTCACAGAAATACACCATTCTCTCTTAAGTAAAAAGAAAAATTTATATTTTTAAATGTGATTATTTTATTGTTATTAGTTTGCTAACCTGAGCCTGTCGGAAAGAAACATTCCAAATCTTAATCAATGTTTCTTATTATAAATACATTTCCCAGTATCTCAGTGCATTACATACAACGAATCATGGTGCATGCCTAGCATTACGATTGTTAGAAGAAGATTCGCATTGGGATACAACTCTTGCCGATGCTGCTCTCGGTTCATCGCCACATCAAATACGATGTTTGTTTGCCATTTTATTGACAACGTGTTTTCCAACTAACCCGCCTAAATTATGGGGAAAATATAAGGCTTCAATGAGTGAAGATGTATTACATGCTCTACGTAGAATTCGAGGAGATCCAGATATAAAATTCTCGCCAGAAATATATAATGAATCTTTGATTAAGTTGGAAGATTTATGCATGATCATTTCGAATCAACCACTAATTAAATTAGGGATGCCATCAGCTAATCGGCCAGTAAGTGATTTATTTAATCGCGATATGCAACGTGAACAATCGTACAATGTTGATGGTTTAAATGCATATGTTCAAGCAAATGAACCAAAATTGTTACCAGAACAAAAATTACTTTATGATAAAATTATGCATGCAGTCGCTGCTCAAGAAGATGGTTTCTTTTTTTGGATGCACCAGGTGGAACAGGGAAACATTTTTAATTTCGCTCATATTGGCACAAATGACATCATCTGGAATTGCTGCCATTTTATTAGACGGAGGAAAAACAGCACATTCAACACTAAAATTATTATTGAACATTCAAACAAATGAAAATGCTGTATGTAACATTAAAAAGAATTTTTGGAACTGTACATAAATCAAAATTCATTCATGTATAAGAAAATATTAGAAAGAGTAAATCTATGCTTCGTCGTTGAATTATTTAACCTATAATCTTCAAACTAACGTAAGAGAGAAAAAAAGAGAGAATGAAATGAAAAGAGAGAGGGAATACTAGAAGTTTCACTTCCGTCGTGCGTAAGCTTGACACACTCAGAATTTTTTATTTTGCTTTCGCAATGAATTAGATTATTTCTTGAAGCTGATTTTTAATTAATAAAATACGAGTATATTTAATTAAAATACAGTTGAACAAAATTATATTGCAAACAAACTTTTGGCCGTCTCGAGACGCTGCCCGCCAGGGCCACTCCGCCCGGAGGGCCGAGTGTAGATGGCGTGCTGGAGGCACGCCTGACGCAGCTTGTATTATATATACATTATGCATATTTGTATTCGTTATACTTGTATATTTGTTTGCATTATGCAGAGGACAAACTTCTCTTTATGAATCAACAACTCTCGTCAAAATAAAATCTTTTTAATTTACATATTTTACAGTTTGAAATAAATACTGTATTACAATCTAACTAAATTCGTATTTTAGACCTTTAAAAATTTCAAAAAACATATATTTTTAGGGTTCTGTACAAAAGTAAAACTGAATCTCATTAGTGTTGCTACATTCTCTGTCTATATTTCTATCTGTCTGATGTCTGTCAGAGCTTTGTAGCTCGTAAACTAAAAAGACACTAACTTGAAATTTATATGTTATATGCATTCTATTTCCCCGAAATCAAAAATCATACAAATTTTTAATAAAATATTTTGAGGAGAGGTTAAATATTTATGGGATCGAAAATAAAAACTAATTTTTTGAGTATGTTACCCCTGTAAAGATCTCACTAAGTAGAATATTTGACTAGATTTTTTAAAATTTAATTCACTTTTAAAATGACAGCATGAGGGGGGCTCCAAAAACACACACACTTGTCCAATTTTTGTACTAATCAAAAACCACTTGCTCCAAAATTGTGAAATAATTTGACCAATTTGGTCATTCTCACTTTTTCAACGACAAATCTTAACTATTTTGGAAGATATAAAAATACAGACCCTTGGTTTGCCAGTCCGACTTACACTTGGCCGGCTTTTTTACTTTTTATATGTTTGCTTCTAGATTTCATCAAACGTTCCTAAATATGGGCACCTCATATTCGGAAGATTGAAACGGTTGTTTCACCCGCTTGGTAATACAGAAGATTACCCTGAGTTCGTATATTTTTATGGGTAAGTTTCAAATATATCCTAAATTAAAATCATTTTTATGATAACAATAAAAAATCTATATAATTTAGATGTTTCACCAAGTAAAAAGTATTATCCGTTAATCATCCTACTATAGTTATAAAAGCCTCAACAAATTCTCAATCGATAAAAAAAATATTAATAAAGATCATTTTCAATTCAATTCTATGATATAAGTAAAAGTAGAGTTTCAAAATTTAACTTTGTTTAATTAAAACTCGTTGCAGTTATTAACTTAAACTATGAACATTAAGTAGTGTTTTATATTTTACTACTTAGATAATATCATTTGAGAAAATATAACTTTTAAATGGGATTACTATTTGAAAGGAAAAATGTCAACGCACCATTCTTGCAAGCTGCACGCCCCAAAACTAACAATTTGCCAACTCAGAAAAGACAGGTTGTTAAAAGTTGTATCCTTGGTCAGCAGACAGCGGTCGGCTAACTCAATTAAACAGCCAAGTTTAGCGAATAACCGGTGACACTATAGATGGTACTTAAAGTCCCTGTATTATTAGACTAACATCATCCCTATTATTATAACTAAATCCTAACTGAAAAACCATAGAAACAGACACCAAGTTTGTAAAATCTCAAAAGCTTCTCTCTGGACAGGTTATTAAAGTTTAGAAAATACATTAAATTTATTTTCTAAAACAAAACAATATTTTTTCTAATAAAATATTCAATAAGCATAACTGCTTTCATTGAAAATATTTAAATTGCTGAATGTAACATAGTTAAATTCAAAGTTTCTTTGCCGAGAGTAGCAGAATTTTTATAAATTGAAGGAGACAATAAAAGAGTGTCTTCTACTGGAATTATACATTTTTAATTTATTTATAACGAGACTATAGTTTCGAGGGCTTTGCTCTCTTCATCAGTCTATTAATTGAATCACATGAATTAATGTATGAAAGTAAATAAATTAAAAATTTATAATTACAGCAGAAGACACATTCTTTTATTGTCTCCTTCTAATGTAAGTTGTTGATTTATGATTCATGATTTTTTCTCTTCTTATAAAACTGCTTTCTATTACTTAGTACATTAGTCCAGTCAACGAACGCTCAAAAAGGGGTATAGAAAACATTTTTATAGGAGAGAATTTTTTTCTTATAGAATGTGTTTAGGCTAGTTAGGAGGTAAAAATACTAAAAGTCCTCAGTCCTAGCTACCGGGCTTAGGGGTAGAAGGGGGTGGAAATGTCCCGTTTTTTTGGTTTTTTGCTTATATCTCAAAAACGGTGGGTCGTAGGGAATAAAGCTTATAATATTTACTACAAGATTGCTTCTATTTAATTTTTCTTTATTTCTTATGGTTTTTGAGACATTTGGCCGCGAATATCTTTTATGTATGAAAAAAATAAAATCTCTTATATTTTTCGTCCAACTTTTGTCTCTATCACCTCAGCCTTTCGTTTTACAGTAAAAGTCCTCAGAAAAGAAGTTGGAGAGCATCCAATTTCCTTTAAAATGATATATACAATTATGATTTTATCAAATCGTCTGGAGTTATAGCAATTTAAAAATTTCAGGTCGATTTGTACATTTTACTAATTTTTAAGCATTTAGGTGTCGGTTCTAGGTGAAACATTATAACTAACTTATGAGGAGAATTTTCTAGGTTAGGTTTCACAACACTTCACACACTTTTTGTGAAACCTAACCTAGAAAATTATACATTTTGTTAGAAAACCCCTCAATAACCCGGTATATAGGGGGGTTTCAGCTTGCATTAATTGCGGAAAAGATTTTTTTTCTAAGATAATTTGGTATGGTGTGGGTATGACAAATCTAAGTGCGTCCTCTTGCTGTTATTTATTTGCTCATTGAGTTTGAAACGTGAAGAGAAATAATTTTCAAACATGCCTTTGTGTCTCTGGTTCGTGTTTCTATCTGCCTGCTCTCAACTCAAGAACAGGAATTCGTAGAAAGTTCGTTCTTATGCCAAAATGTTAATATTCTCAATTCAGAATGGTTTTCAGATTTTGGACTCTCTAGCTTTAGATCTTCAAAAATAAAGAAAATATAATTTATTCATTGATTTTGTTGAATTATTAAGGGCATAATATAGGTATAAAAGAGCGTACCGCGTCTTGAAAAAGTTTTTATTTTTTTCTCCCAGTTTAAAGCGGTTCTAGGTAAATCTGAATAATGAAATACTGAAACTCTTAAGCTCAATATATAAACGTTCTGATGTGGCCATACACTTGACTTTACCATACACTTCTGGTAGAGTTTGGTACAAGGGCCTAGATTTTCACCCCACCCCCACACACATTTTAGACGGTTAGTTTTTGCATTTTTAGTCTTCTGGTAGGCCACTGATTATATATACAAAATTTGGTTGAGGTCGGTCCAAGGGCCTTGATTTTCATTTTTTGACCCCCGTCCCCTCCCCCGTTTTGGGCGGTTTGTTTTTTCATTTTTAGTGTTCTGGGGGCCCACCGATTATGTATACAAAATTTGGTTAAGTTTGCTCAAATGGCCTAGATTTTTACTTTTTGACCCCCCCCACCCTAATTTTGGCGCAAGAAAAAAAATATTTTCGTTATTATAGGTTCATTTTATATAATAGTATATTTCATTTTTCTTGTTTTTTTTAGTTTGAATATATTATAATTTTAAATTTTAATCACCCCTCCCCCCCTTTAATTTTGGGTCGATATACATCAAAATCTAATCAGCTCTTAATCTAAATGCATCAAAAACTACGTGTGAAATTTGGTTTTGATATTCACACTAGTTTTTGAGCTAGCTAGTCCACAAAAATTTGTTAACGCACAAACAGATAACATAATAAGAGACTACTAACAGACTAACAGACATTTTGACAAAACATTTATTATCTCAAAAAATATAATTTTTTTCGATGTTCACTTATTAGTGCTTTTTTGTAGGCCGAAATGCCATGGTTTCGCCCAATTTTTTTAATCAAAATAGTTTCAGCCGATATTGAGATATTTCGAAAAAAAAGAAGGAAAACAAACGCACTTTTTTTCATGCACGATTACAATACTTGACCATACCCTGTATGGTAAAGTAAAAAGTTTACTTCAAAAATCTGAATCTTGCGAAGTTGCCTCACATGGAGGAGAAGCTTTATTCTGAAAGCTCTTTCCACAGCATCAGAGCTGACACCGCTGAAGAACGAACTTTCTTGATAGATGGAATCAAATTTGTTATCTAGATAAACAAATTTCAAATATTTATAAGAAGAAAGTTGGATATCCCCTTCAGAGATAAAGTCAAATAGGATTTGCCTAGTGAATCATTACAAGTGGGAACTTTCTATTGTGAACAGCGTTAAATTCTCGTGTAACTTTCTAATCAAATTGCTGTATGAATTTCTCGCGCTCAGAATATTTACTACTTCTATTAATTTATCACCCTTTAATTAAAAATCATTAAAGACATCTTTTAATTTTATTTTTTTGCAAAGTTTTGAATTGAATTAACCAACCCGAGGGATGAACCACGATCTAATATCGTGTACACCTACTTCCACTTCCACTTTCATTTCCAAGTAGAAGACAATAGATGAAGAATCATTAATGAATTCCAAAATAATTCGACATAATTCCAAAGACGTGTACAACTAATTCCAATCTCGGTTCTCCCCTCGAAACACCCTTTTCATTGAGTTTGGCCCAAGAGAAAGAATTTTCATTTTTAGACCCCCCACATTTTGCGTGGTTAGTTTTTGCATTTCTAGCTCTCTAGAGGTCCAGAGCTTATGTATACAAAATTTGGTTGAGTTTGCTCTAAGGGCAAGAATTTATAATTTTTCACCCTCCCTCTCTTTTTTGGGTGGGTTTTGGGGAAATTTTTTAAACAAAGTTGTCAGAAATCACATCCCCTACAACTTTGTTTATTATAAAATTTCTTTTTTACCAATTTTTTGAATCAAACTAAGATCTCTCTTCTCATTTAAAAACGAAATTACTTTTTTGCCATCGCTTTCTAATTTTTCAAAATTTTAAAAGCCCCTTAACAAAAGAGAAAGAATTTAATTTTTAGAACAAATTCTAAGATTTTAGTAGAAATATTATTAAATTGCAATATCATCCCCTAAGGACTAAAAGAAATGAATTAAATTTTTAGGACAAATTCTAGGCGTTTAAAATCAATAATAAAGTTCTTTTTTGGCACTGTAAAACTCGAATTTTAATTCGACTTTCCTTCAACCCACTGAGAAATTATTTAATTTTATATAGTCAGAACTTTGAGTGGTAAATATATCAAGTATAAGTGATTATCCCATCTATATCGTAGAAAATTTACCACTCAAAGTTCTGACTTTATAG